>SJOL01006849.1:0-179593 GCA_004794785.1 Opisthorchis felineus | reverse complement strand
TTTCCGGGAAGCTCTCACATACAATAAACTCCGAAGACAGTCTGAAATGTTTTGATACCAGAGTTAGCACATGAAGCTCGCGAATGACCGCTGTAAGCGCGAGCGAAATGAGAAGAGAAAGTCGGAGCAAGTGACCGCGCCTGTATTGTATGTAATTTGTACAAATGCGCGTTTTTGTGGTTTTGCGTATTCAAACAAAAAACGTTTACGGGATTGATGAAATACGTAACGTTATAATGAAAGCAAAAGAAAGGTACAAAACACCGCACAAGTTAGCGATGCAGTAATGGAGGCATTGAAAGAAGGCTGAAGATAAGTTCTCCGGAGTCCGCGTCAAGTGTTCAGATTTCCAATTCTGGGTCCCAGAAGCCACGAGCTTCGATCAAGTTGCATCCTCTTGGCAGAGAAAGGGACAGTAGCTAATTCGAATGGTTGTGCCTTTACGTATACCAACGGTAGTAAACTGCATATAAATTCTTTATGGCCCAATACCAGTTCCCCGCTAGCATGTCTACTGAAGGGCTAATTTCTAGCCATTTAGCAGCACCCATTTCAGGGGAATATGTGCGTTCCTTCGACCACGCTGGAGGTTCCATCGGTTGAGGATTCTGATGAGTGCGAATTGCTTTTAGATGAGGCCCCTTGAGCATCACCTGTATATCCTTTGTCTACGTAGTGGCAAATGGTATAAAGGCGAGATTTGAAATGGGTCCTCAGCATGTATGTTCTTGGATCGTGTGAAAGTAAACAAAAGGCAATCTCTGATATGGTTTTTAATGAGTAAGCATTGGGTATCTCCAAGCGTTGACTATGAGGAACGTTACATAACTAGCCGGTATTCTTAAATCCTTTGTCTATAGTACGGCCCAAACTGATAACTTGGCCGCGGTGTTCCGAGCGTGGTAGGAAGTAAGTTTCGTCTGTGAGTGATCATCTACAGCATTCCGTGCAGCCGGATAGTGTACAAAAATTCTTCAGTAGCCTGAAGACCTACTTCTCTTTCAAAATGAAAGCCCAAAATTAGTATGTAGAATGTAGAAACCTTTTCCAAATTCACCACCGAAAAACGTGTGGGCGCATTTCAGGCACGCATCGGCTGGCTCCAGTCCTTTCAGCAGTGTTTTACCGTGTCCACGTCCATGTGTGGGATGTGCGGTCTTGAACGATCCCAATTCCTTAGTGGTCTACAGGGAATAAATAGCCTATGGCATACCTGTAGTGCACTATACGTTTGGCGCTAGAACGCCCTTCCCCTGCCGTTTTTCATCCAAGAGTCCGACCTGTGAAAATAAATACACCCGGCCGTCCCTGCTATAGACCTTTTGTCATTCCACCGAACATATCTCAGATCCAGGCCGTTGGTTGTCCCGATGCACTTTCAGCTTGTCGTTTTCACTATTTCACCCATTGTTTGCATGATAACCACGAAGATCACCGGCACTGATAAAAAGTGGAAGCTGACCCAAAACGGATCCCTAAAGGACATCTGACCTAGCGGAAGCAGGTCTTGAGAATTCCAGCGTTAACTTCAGACGAGCCAACATCCAAGAGGAAAGTGATCCACTTGTGGAGGTTTTCGCGTGTCGCATGAGCTTGGAGATTGCACAACATAACTTTGTGCGGCGCATTCAAAAGTTACGAAAGCAGAACGAAGCAGAGAAGATAGCACCAGATATCATAAGCTCCCCATAGGCCATCCGTGAATAGCAGCGAATTCGCAACCCACAACTTCCTTGGCTCATCAGAGTGTCGGGCTGAAGAAATAAATCGCGAATGTTGGAGGTGGGTATTTTTGAGGATGCGTTCAAAAAGTTTGCATGGAATGTTATCCAAGCTAAATGGTCTATAACTACTTGTGGACACCTGTCACTTACCCTATGTATGTCTGCTAGCACAGGGATTTGGCAAGACTCCACAGCCAAGGGTATGAAGAAAAAGAAAGAGTGATTTGGCGAAGTATTAGGCCATTTCTTTTAGAATGTGGGATGTATCTAATCGGGTCCCATTGTGTTGAACGTGCCGGTTGATTGTATTTCTTATTTCAAATCTTTTACGAAAAATTTCTCGATTGCAGCTGTTTAAACTGTCGAATGACAAGATCCCGTCGCAGGTGGGGCGTTTCCGCTGGCATACGTCTACAAAGTGATCTCGAAAGGGGTTCGCAAATGAGACTAGACTGTCCAGAGACTGCCAAGCCTAATAGCATAGAGCCAGTGATGCATACTGGTTTATGGTGTTTTCTCCCATGTCGGTGAAGGGATAAATGCAGGGATTTTTATTTGTTTTTGATTTTCAGATATTTGCTTGTGCCGACTTAACGAAAGTGGGTGTAGATGCGTCGTACTGATTTCTTACACTCTTGAGTCCTCGAGCGACGGAATCAGTTCACTCCAGCTGATGGCTAGCAAATGACAGTGCCTTTCAGTCCGACAGAAGTCGAATTCTTTGGGACAGTGGAGGCTCATTTATTGGCCTTTTGACAGCTCAAGGTATGCACGTCTCATCTGCATTCCTGATCACATCGTGCATTTGATCATATAACTCCAAGTATGTTTTGCTTGAGATTTTAAATAGTGGTGTCTCCAAATAAACGTGTATTTTCGGTGATGACTGTCTCGGCGGGGAGACTGATAACTGGTTGTTTTCAAAGTGAGACTTGTTCAAGAGTTCGCTGCCTGTGCAAAAGCTTGGCAGGAATCTGATTTTCCGCGTCCATCCCGCGTTGCGTTGCGACTAGATCCATCAGCTCTTCCGAGCAACAAGCATTGGGAGTGGTCATGTAGCCTTAGGCCATTTTTGAAGAGTTTAACTCTCCAGCGGATATTAGGTGCGTGTAACTGGCCAAACAGATGGTTCATTTTATATTGGTGAATTACCCTAATTCTTCTGAGTGGGCTGTTGAGGGTGACCGGCGTGCTACGTATTCGGCATACCACACGAAAAATATCCACAGCACTCAGCTTTTTGGGAGGGCTTGTAGTGCCAAGGAGTGAAGGATTTGGAAGGAAGCTGAAGTAGATGGTCACCCCATCTGGTCTTGCCTCTGGAGACCTTACGATAAATAGGTATGGCTAGTTCGCCGTCTCTCTCATTTTCTAACCACTTTTCGGTCAAAGAATGACATGCAAGGATCTGTCAAGATGCTGGATTTCAAGCTTTTTGCATCTAAGATTTGCACAGTAGGTTACTCAGATTTCCAAGCGGAAAGAACTGGCTGAAATTTCTCAAAATGGTTCATTAGTACATCCAGAGAGGTCAAAATATTTTTAATTCCCTTAAATAAGCGGTCGCTGCAGCTATACGTAGCGGCAATCCACTAATACTAATGGATGAATGCGATCACCCTTTTGACTCACATTTCAATACTAGATAGACTGGGTAACATGGGCTGGAAATGTTTTTTAGGTATTAGCTGGTTTTCGCGGGGGCATCGGTTGTGTTCGTCTGGGTGGTGAAGCAGATGGTTTGTCTTCCGATGATCCGGAAACATGCCCGTGTTTTTTATGTGCCGACTCGTGAAATTGTGGCTGAAGGCTTGGGTTCGTTCGGAGAGTGCAGGTAATGGTGTCGAACTAGAGAATTATCATTCGCTCATAGGGGAGCGATACTGGTAAGTGAGCAAGAGCGTGCTGCCTAACACCTAAAGGTAATGCAGGATTGGGACCAGAAATCACATCCCCAGGTGGACAACCCAGGTTGGCTCGATCCTGGGTAGGCCTGAAGTCCAACAGAGAGCTTACACGACTGCGCAATGAGTAGCCACAAATGGGGGATCTGTGACTGTAGCATAACTGCAACCATATCGATAGATCGAAAGATTCATGTTGGCGCAAACTGGGTAAGTCGTATTTTAAGTTCCTTCATGCGACGCTGTGCGTGGAGCTCCTTGTCACTCGATTCCATTTTGGCTGAAATAAATTTAACACCACGATAGTTCGCTTGACCTCCTAACAAGATTCCATCCGGTTTCAGCTAGGAAATCCTGGCATTCCAAAAGTTATCAATTCTTTTTATTAAGAGGATAACTCTTTGGAAACAGGAGATAGATAAACGTTCGGTCGGAACAGTACTATGAGCAGAAGGCTGTTATGATAAACTACACTACTCGTAAGTAGTCCGAATGGGCGAGAGAAGTAACCGCCATTTATCGTTGGAGTAAAACGTTCCATGAAAATGGTTTGCTCCGGTTCCAAAGAAGTGGTCTGACTTGAGTTATTCAAATGACAGCGGAGAAGGTGGTCACTCGTGGGTAAAGCAGTTGCATTCTGGAAAGGCTCAGCAAAGGTACAGCGATACGAAAACGTCAGCTTTGCGCATCCAGAAGAGCTATGTGTAGTTTTGTTTGAGAACGAAGGGAGAGTAGATGAAGATGTTTGCAAATGATGGTCTTCAAATGGGAGTAAGACAACAGGGCAAAAATAAGTTCATGGCCTCCTCACAAGTTTAAACTGGATGAATATTCCGCACAACATGCAAAAGAATTGAGCTTAAATTCTACCATGAATAAGACTGGTGTAACTGATGAGATGCAGAAAGCACTCGCGTTGCTCCAGCGTAGACTTAAACTTAGATGTAAAATAATCAGCGGCCAACCACGTGTGAAAGGTGCTTACCTATTTGGAGCAAAGTTTACTTCGTAGTTGGTGTCAAGAAAAAAAGTATAGAGTTGCCTTTGTCTAGGCACAAACCAATGAGGTCAACAGCATCAGGGATACCACGATTTCTCACATGGGATAGGTAGAAGGGGCCCGAAGAAAAAGACAGGTGAGAGGAATTTGTCACGTATTGATTATTATCTTTTACATGATCTTACGTGCAGCTGGGAAAAAGCAATGAATGTAATCGCCTTGGGAGTGGCCTTAGTGCAAACGACCCTCCAAGGCTGGAGTGTGGAGACTGTTAAAAATGCATTGACGATGGTTAGCATAGTCTCGCTTGGACAAAAGACCCCATACTTGAGTAGGTGGGAAAACTTACAGTCAGGACAGGAAAAATTGTAAACAGGCAAGTCCCGAGCAAGCATATTGAATAGTTTCGGGATTTCAAGCGGGGCCTGCCACTCGGAATAGGAATAGGGTCCTGTGGTCCTGTGAACTTAGATGAAAACTGCGTTTAAGAAATTCAAATCAGGACCGTGAAAATTTGTGCCAAGATTTCCCCCGTAGACAGACTTCATGCAGCTCAACACATCTTCCGTTGAGTCCAGGTTTAGTAGTCTTTACAAGAAAGCTGACTTCAGCTTCCTTGTGCCGTGTCATGCTTACTTGCCGAGTTCATTGATGACATTATATATCCAACTCTTACAAGCATGCCCCCATTGTCTTCGAGACCACCTGAAAAGAATGAAGTCGATGAGCCCTCTTCAGAGGAGTAAATTTTCTAGGGCAGAAGTGTTGCTGCAACCGTCGAAATTTCACTAAGATTGTCTCGTATGGAAGATGTGCGTTCAGTTTGGGGAAAAACGACTTCTTTGGAAGCTTTGGACAGCATTACACTACTTGAAGGAGTGGGGCGTTTACAAGCAAGCTTTTGCGCAGAAGCTAGAAAAGAACGATAGTGAAAAGCGGAATAGATGGTTGACGGGATTCAAACAATGGAGCGGTCGAAGGTTCGGAGGACTAGGCAGAGCCTCTAATAGTACAAACTGGGTAGATGTTTGGATCTCATCAATTCTGGAGACGTTTTGTAATAACCTTCAGCAGAGGTAACTAATTCTTGCCTCAGTGGATCCCTTACGCAGTAATTTCCGTGGGTTCATCAGGAGTTCAGGAACTTTGCCTCCAAGGCCAGTTCCCAGGTCAACAAAATTGTCCTCTGGTTGGACATTGAGATTACTGAAGTTTTCCGGCTTGAAATCAGGAGCTACAAGTGCATCCATCCTGGTCGGATTTGCACGGGCATAACGGCTCTGGAATTCACCACACATGTTTTTACTCAGAAACCACACTAAAGATGCATATAGTTTGAGCACTGATGAATAAGGCCCATCACATTAGGTTAAAGATTTCAAGCAATGTGTGTATTTCTTGTTTTGGGCAAAACTGCCGGAGTCAAGCAGGTGGTCCTTGGACCATTGGCCTTCGCTTTGTATTTGGACTACATCCACGGCACTCACCTGGGGAGTTACCAGATAACCCTCCATGCGTCGTTCACCTTCCCGATTTTTTGCACTCAATCCTAAAGATTGCATTACCTTCTCCCTGACAAGAGTTGCATCAGGGTCGGAATCCGACAAAACGTTCACCAGAGCTGCATCAGTCTAATCCGGCGGTCTCAGAAGAATTATCCTATGGTTATGCAACAGTTCTCATTCACAGCAAAGCTCATATGCATGCTTCCCTTAGATGACTGTCTGTTTATGTCTCTGTACATTCTTACCAGTTTGGCGCATAGCTGGTGCGCCGGTGGGCGGTGCCAACGTTGTGAGCGACCTACCAGCAACGACAAATTTAACTAAACAATTAAAGGCAGGAAACAACGTAAGCGCGACGGCCAGCAGGAAAACAGTCGGGGTAACCACAAGCCACAAAAGGATTGCAAGCCTATGATTACTGAGAACAATCCTTGCATTATCATCGACAGTAGGCAGGAGTGCAGGGTAGTGGAAGAGGCAGCAATAGCCAAACAGACGAGCATGTATCGGTGAAGTCAGAGATTGAATTGGGCAGGAATTCAACACACTACCGCTAGATCCAAGAAGCGAATAACAAAGGAATGGACAGTCTCTGCGCCGCGATGGTGGGGTGGTCTGACACACTGGCATTCCAATGGGATGGATGCCTGCCTGCATGAGAACGACCCGCTGGTGCCACCGTTTTGCACTGTCCTCACCACCGGGTGAGGACTGCAAAACGCCAAAATACATAAATGACTGAGGGAAGTAATGGCTTGGCAGCTTTCAATACAACATCACGGTGAAGTACCATAAATATGAGACGGATACGGCTGCTTTGGGTGTGTAGATTTTTGGCGTGGGATGGGATAGTGAGATGAAGCTCATCTCTACCAGGTCGATTAGTAGTACGTTTATAAGTAACAGTAGTCTATGCTTGATGGACTACTATGGCGTGAAAAAAGGAAGAAAACGGGGCGGACACTTTTGGCTGAAGGTGATTTATCCATCCACATTTGCTGGAGCACCGTTGCTCGTAGCTGAATCACACGCTGATTCCGAAGTGAAACGATGAATACTGTGGTTGCTCAAAATACTGCTACTGAAGTGCGCCTAGGGACAACACGGCTCCACACCAACTTAGTGAACCGGATATTGTGAGGAGCTGACGGAATGTTTGCAAATATTCCGAATCGCAAACCTGAAACAATATACTCCAAGTTTGGGACCACTGAACCAGATTTGGAGTGTTTGCGGCTCAGTGGGGTGCTGTAAAGAATAATTTCGGAAGACGGACTAGTACTGAGTATTGAAGAGGTCCACAGACAGTTATTAGAGTGATTCGCGGAAAAATGAGGCTCCCGAATGGACTCAGCAGACGTGAGCGTGAACGGAAAAGACAAACATGCGACAGCATACGTGTATTCAAGCAGGGTCTTGCATGCACTCATCACTCTATTCAAACACAAGACCAACCAGTAGTCATGGAATGAAGAAGTGTACAGAAATTCAAATACGGACGAAAGTGAATTTACCATAATATTGTGGAGAACCAAATAGTTGCGGTCTTCATGAGAGGCCCCCGTAATATTTATTGGCAGCACGTCCCATTTAACCGCACCCATAAGAGAAAGTTAACGGGGTGGAAACCATCCAGAAGATAGTAATCAACCAGTGATTTTTTAATTCTAGTATAAATTTCCTCCTAATGTGACGAAGCTTTTCGAACCGGAGTCAGCATGGAAGAGAGAATAAGGGTGTGAATTATTTACCAAAATAATTCATTTGATCATCATGTGTTGAAGTTTTATGGGTTTGCTTCACCAGTGCATGCTGGGGAATTGGGCCGACTGTTCAATCACGTATTCGGTGAGATCACTGTCAAACTGCGAACAAGATCACTCTGGAAACAAGTGTGTGTGTATGAGAAAAGAGTGTACGGGAAATGTTGTTGTCAGGGAAGTTAAGTGACTGACCGAGCTGGGTGACTTTCATCTGACAAACGTTTGCATCGGTAGTGGTGATTTTTTAAAGCGGCTGAAAGGTATCCATCCTTAATCGTTTTCGTCAGCGACTGGGTTTAATTCTGACAGGTTGAAAGACCATTACCCACCACCTTAACTTAGTGGATATACCCTAGTTTTGTAACAGTTCCGAATGCCTGGAATATTCACGGCATTGCCGGTTACAGTTAGACGGGCAAAAGAGGCCGGTCTATAATCTAGGAGGTGGAATGCACTGGGTGAAAAGCATCGTATTTTGAAGATCTGACTTCTGATTTAGATATAGAGGCAAGGCCAGCGCTCAAGAAATTGGGTGTGAAAGAGACATTGCCTTGGATAGATGATGACTAGAGAGACAGATAGAACTATTTGAGTGGTCATTTAAAACTTCAGGACGCGTCCAAAGGTTCAACATTTGCTGAGATGGAAAAGAAAGGTCAGAACTAAACATGCGGCTAAAACAATCAGGTACATACTACTCCGTTGAATATCGTTTATCCATCCACAGTATTTGCTCTTGTAGCTATTTTCCCGCCGCTACTCATCATCAGCTACACTTGAATGTTGTTTGTTGAGATCGTACGCTTTGCTTGTGTGTTTTGCTATCCCATTTCTCCCAACATTGAACTAGGGATTCGGTTGGTGGATTCCCTGTCACCTCTGTCTCGATTTTTTATCCTTGAAAGTTTTCTTTGTATTTTGAGTAAATATTCTGTAGGTCTGCCTTAGTATGTCCTACCGGAGGTGTTAATTTTTGAAGTTACACACAATCTTGTTTTGGTCAGTGTTACTGGTATCGTATTTATTGGACAAATTTTCACTTTCCGGTGAACTGTTCTGCAGATTTTTTAGGGTTGATAACCGTTAAAATTTTAATTACTTGGATTACGTAGCCTGTAAACACCATTGCTCTATGTTTGCTCCGCAAGTAACAACTTTCGAAAAAAAGAAGACATCGCTCAAGATATAGCATATAGAAGCAGTCACCCAGCAGTATGTTATGGCAGACATTGGAGACCTGAATAAGTGATTAGGTTTCGAAAGGGCTTTGGGAGACGCCCACAAAGGTCCTAATGTTCGATTGTGGAAACGCTAATGGTGAACAGCATTCCGGAGTGTCAGAGACGTGACTGTTCCAAAGACCTCGCGCTGGACAATTTCAAGAAAGTATATATATATATATATATATATATATATATAATGAGATTAACACGAAGTGAAATATAACTGAACACAATACAGTACGCATCACATAAATAAGACAAGTTACCAAAAAACAAAGAGATAAGCTGGAACCCAATCCGATGGCCTGAATTGGTGGACCACCTAAGGGTGCCAACCAATGAGCTGCGTAACCCGTAAAAAGACGATCACAGAAAGTTACTCCGGGCACCCTTGTAGGATTATACAGATACACACATGCACATATGTGCACGAAAAAATACTGGCCAAACTTTCCGAGGTAGCATGATCCGTATCTTGGGCAAAGTGTACCGGTCAGAGTTCACTCAAGAACAGGCCTGATTTTCCTCACAACGTGACGAGCTCGGGCACGTTTATGGGTCTTCTTCACCATATCTGAGTGGTTTATCTTTATGTATCTTAATGATCGTGAAGTAACAAAGAACAGAGGCATCTTAATCTGAAGCAGATCTTTTCGTCTCCGCCTCCAGTAAGTGAGCAATTCTTGCCGAGCAAAACACGGTCGTAGACACTGACTGGCCTTTGCAGCCAAATATCTCTAAAGTCCCCCATGGTATGGAAAAAACCTGTGCTGAGTCTTTTCCTCGACTTTGTATGCTCGAGGATCTCTAAATTGTGATTCTTTTCTATGCACCATTTCTGGCCAGGCGAACAGGATACCCTTTCGTTTGTTGGCTTTCAGACTGATGGTGAATTTTACACCAAACATCATCCTACGGATCCTAATTGCAGCAACTACGTTAAAGCAAAAATTCGCTAGGATATCGTGATTGGGTTCTGATTTAAGGGTATCGTGAAACGTCTGAAATTCAATAAGAACACCAAACGAAATGCACGACAAAAATCGGATCACCCACACTCTTGACGTCTCCAGTCATTTTGCCAGGCACCGCTAAAATATATGCAAACCGGGACTTCTACTTTGTTCTAAAGTACCTGGTGCCAAATTAGTATACCTATGATATTCATTCTGTCAGAGTTCACCGATCCAGTGTACTGCGGAAATGTGTGAAAATGGTGTCTTCAGGTGACGCCTGTTTTGCTTCTACGGTATTTTCAATAAATCCAAGATGCGCTGTTGTATTCGTGGGAGTTTTTCAAATTGGGGATCAAAATAGGGATTTATCTCAGTGAGGCCAGTCTATGCCAAAAAGCCGAGAAGCACTGTACAGCCATTTCACCATTATTGGGAGTCATCAGCAGGGCACATCCCACGGAACTTCAGGGCGAATCGAACCCGTGACCTCAAGGCTAGTATTTGAAGACTAAACCACTCGGCCACGAGACGCCGATCAGAAGTATATCCAACACTCTCACTGAGACAGAATCCAGGGTTTCCTCGATAAAAAACAGAACCTTAACTAGTATAATATAGTGAAAATAAGATAAAAAACAAGTGGTTAAAATGACTACATATAAGACGGTCTCGAAATCTGATCCATGACCGGAAGTAAGTTGGTTGTGTGATCGTGGAATGAAGTTATTTTCAGTTTAAGGAACGGAAACTTGTGAATAAAGGTTTTACTTGCCATCGGGAGAAGGATATTGCATGGAGAAATCTCGCATTGGGTGATTAAGCATACATGTTCATAATAATGTAACACTTTTTCGTGTGACAAGAATTTGCTGTATTATTTTCTTCGATATGCCACTACTTGTAAGGTTAATAAAAGCTGCTGAAATTCACTCCCATAAGCAGCGTTGTGTCAAATAAAATGCTCCAGTTTCTTGAATACCGTTCGAACTGAAGGGCAGGTCAGATTGTGTAATGTTTAGTTGGGTATCCTGTAAACACCATCTTTCAATTTGTGGATCTTTTCAGAATCTACTGGCTCCGGAACAAAAACCAGATTAAAGTAGTGAAAGCATCTTCATAAATATGGATGAACTTTACTGTTTCATTATTGAGGACACCTGAGAAGGCTACATTGATTTAGTGTCAATTACCACCTGTCCAGTAACCTCTAGGTCCAAACAAAGGAACACTGGTACAGTGTGGATTCTATCTTCTCCGACGTCATGTCAACTTCCGACTACCCCATTGGCTTAGATCCGTTTACCGCACTCAGTCTCTGATGTTTCGACCTTGGTCGTCCAGGCTACGTATCCAATTTGAGCTTAATGCATACAATCCATGATACAATCGTTTAGAGTTCCAGAAGTCTACCTGTTAACGTTCTCATAGGCAAATGATACATCTCTAACCACTAAAATACAAGCCTAAACATCAGTTTAATTTTATCGGAACGCTCGCCATAACAGAGCTTTCTCGGATTCCGAGCGGGGTTAATTCCGTGATCAGGCGTTTTCCTCAAAGCAGTACATTGTTTTAATCCTAAAAGATGAAAGCGCGTAAATCAGTCATTGTTAATTTAGAATTTGTGCTCACCAGTGGACACGAATGATTTGAGTTGACAGCGTATGTTAATGAAGGTCTGAAATTCTAAAGGTAAGTGTAATTGAATGCACAGACGAACGACATCAATGAGAAGGGTGGGTGAGCTACATTTTAGACAACTGGTTACCAAACAATAGCTAGCTGAAAACAAATCATTTTGTTCTTTTGGTCACATGAGTGAGTTGAGACCAGGTGTGGTAGCGCCAATAGTGATTGTTGGTTATTGCTTAAGTATGTTGTTCACCTTATGTTGTTCACCTTAACAAGTCAGTAATCAACAAAATGCGAACTTCTCCTATGTGGAGGAATATTTCACGGTTCTGAAAGGATTACTGATCGTGAGTGGGATTCCAGTAACAAGGACATAAGAGCAATTTGAATCCTGACTGTTCAGATGGCTCGTGCCCGGAGAACTTGTAAGGGGATTGCGTGATGTGATAAACGATACTCATTTGTCTTGATTCTCTCAGCCACTACATATGTTCAGTACGTACCACTCGAGGAACGTGCCCTCGAAATTATGTTTGTTTTAGCTGATCTACGAAGAACGCATAATACATTCTTAAACCGTGTGAAACAATGGCAAAATCAGTCCAAAGTGTGAAACTTATCAGTTTATGGTACGCTTCCGTTTAGAGAGATGACGTTTGTTCGCCCTGATATAAGTAGAATAGGACGACTGCTCGAAATTCGCGGAGTTTCCACTACCTGTTTTGCCATATTTGTGGTTTGTCAGGTAGGCTGAGCCCCTGGAAACAGAGGCAATCAATCCCTAACTTGAACAGCAATTTCATCGACCTTTTAGCTAAAATACATGGTGAATACGTTGGATCTGGTGAATCGATGGAATGCCAAGAGCAAATTGATATTCTTTCGCGTAATGTGCAGCGAACAGGCTGTCACGAGGTTCTGCTTCAAACATATTCAATGAAGTTTCTTTGGTTTCTGAACTAAATAATATGGGATGAATACCCGAAATTCGCATACAGCCCACAACCGGTTTCGCTGCGAGTCTTCAGCTTCGTCATTTTTGTCGTAGATATGAGCTCATAAGGTTTTTCACCCACTTTATTTGATTTCCTAGAAGATTCTTTACCGATATCCTTTCGTTCACCCAATTTTTTGTTTTTAGTCCATTTACAACAGTGATGAGCTCATTTCAGCTGCATGAAAGACCTGTCTTTATGTCACAGGTTTTTATGTGGGTTTATTTCCGCTTCTCTGTATATAACGTATATAGCATGTATATTAGAAATCGCTAATGATCTCGTTTACTACGCAATATGAACTAAGACGCTGGAATGTTAAAATACCATTTTCGTCATCTACACTTCATCGAAAAGGCAAAGAAGAGCTGGTTGTTGAGTGTCCTGATGTTGCTGTCTGGTTATCCAGATATGTCCGTCTACTGCAAAAGTAGCCACCAAAATCATGGATCTCCAAATGCGCATTCAGCTTCTGTGAATTCCAGTTTCCTTTTTTAGATGGAATCAGTGGGAATTCTGCTGGCCTGAATCTGTCCCTCATGTGCACTTTTCATACCCATGAGCACAGAGAAATGAGCCGTTGCAGGATATACTAACTACACAACATCAGATTCACAAGTAAAACAGGACAAGAATCTAGACGTGGTAGACTACTTATAAGGTTATCTGAAAACTTTTTGACAGCCCACAACCGGTTTCGCTCCTTTTGGGGCTCATCAGACAAGAGTCGAAAAACAAGTTGATCACCACAGGGCTACTAACTGTGGGGCCAATTCCTTCTGTTTGCACAATTCCGGTCTCCATCTTCCGATAGCAACCAAAAAATGACCCAAAATCGGATGAACAACTGCACTGGATGAAACGTGTTGAAAATTTCATTGTTCTGACAGGATCGGAGGAAATCAAGAAAATGGATGAGTTCGTCATCATTTCGCATATTATAACACAAATATTCAGTAAGGGTTGATACTCGCATTCAGTGTATAGTGGAGTGTTTCGGTCAGGACGCGAATTTCTCACGCTTGATTTACTTCGGGCCCATAAAAGCGCTCCGTTTATTTCTGCACTCCATTGTTGTTTATAGCCCCGATTGTGTGGTTGGTGGTACACTGGAACTAAGAAATAACACACACGGGGTTGTAGGCAATACGGAGTGCAACAAACGTCCGCATTTTGCTGGGCATAACTACTGACAGCGCGATCTTTGTCGGCAAGTACAAAGCATTTCGGACCACATCTGCATTGTTCAATAAAAATAAACTAGATTTCAATGATTTCTCCTAAGTAGCAAGGTTTGTCGGTAACGTGAGCACTATCTAGTCAGCGTGCGGAGAACTGTGTCGGGTGAATCTAGGCAGTCGCAGTACAATCAGATGTCTCGTCTGATGACACAAAATGGACAGTGATAGGTTCAGCTATCTACGATAACATTTGGCAATTCCTGACGGTTCCCATACAGCTAGTTTTATGCCTATCATTTTTTTTCAGATGGGGAGCGAGTCATGCTTAACACAAATAGATACTCACAGATTAATTCCCTAGAATCATACTGAGCACTCCAAAGACGGGGTTATTCTGCCCATAGTGACCGTTCAAATCGAAAAACTTTGAGGGCCATGAGTCATTGTTTCAAAGTCGGTGCCAGTTCCTGACCAACGGGGTTTTGAGGTATTCGGATTCAGCGTGCTTCTTGGGATGCTATTTATAAACTGCCCTGTGCATCTCTTCTGCGTCACTGTTTTACAGGTAGTCTGCAGTTTAATGCCAAATGCAGCTCTGGGGGTTTGGTACCGTAGGAGGCTTCATTTAGAAAACCCAGGGAGGGCCACAAGCTTTCTCTTCCTCATTGAAGCCCATCGGAATGTCAGTTGATTTACTAGACCGATTATGATCCCCGTTGATTAGAACTTCTTACAAGGCTGATGAACCATTTTTGACAGCCCTTCTAAGGCTCATTAGGCAGGCGCAGTCCCGAAATTTCATCAATTTCGTTCATAATTAAAAGCCGAGTTGGATGCTGGCTCCCTTGTAAATAAAGATAGTGTTAACGGGAGAGTTAAGTTAGTGTTCGAATACGGAATAGTACTGATAGGTCAAGCGCCGCGCTTACTTGTTGAGCCCAAAAAGATCAAAATTATTGGTGGGCCTCGGCCGGTCAAATAATATGATAAAAGGAAAACACCAAAAGTAATGAAAGTGGCCTGACCTGTGCGCACTAGATTCGGTTCAAGATTATAATCAACAAGCGGCCTAAGCGGGTCACTTGTTAACACCGTCTTAGTCTACGAATGGGTGCGCAACAAAGGTTTCTCACCTTTAAACTTTGTAAAGGTCACAAAAAGGTAACCATCTAATGGATGAGGATAAAATATTCCTGGTGATTGGAGAGCTCACCGAAATTTTGTTTATTTGGAGACAGACAACGCTGCTAAATAAAAAATGCTAAAAGTGTTTTAAACGTCATTTTTAAAGCCTACAGTTTAGGTAGAAGTGTGTGTTTTGAAGCTGGTGATAGAACTGCGTAAGTGTCAGTATTGACAGAGCCAAGATTACAAAATCTTGGTACAGTCAGCGGATTTAATAAGTAAATTTGCCACTAATCGATGGATAACGTTGCAGAGAGGTTGAAAAGCACCTGCTTTGAAGGGAAGAACAATATTATTTATTACCGGGAAAGTTTGATCTTATGTGAGATCATTAAGCCTGCCATCACCTCCAGAAAAATAAGTTAACCCGAAATACATCGGCCGGAAAACAAAGTGTCCTCAGAGTAAGGTGTCAGTTATACAGAGCCTTTGGAGATTCATGTTCGGCTGCCGAAGAGCAAGCTGTGCGTTAGGACAGAGTCTACTTTGACTAAAGAAACACAAAGGTGTAACGAAGACATCATCTGTTGTTTCTGCTTGATGTTTGAGTTAGGAAAAGTTTCAAAGCGTTTTCACTGCAGATTACTTTATTTTGTCACACAAATTTGAAGCAATTTATATTTAAGCGCAACTGCAAATAAAAGCGCGCGGCGTTCAAACATAGTAGCCACACTAAGAGACGAGGTTAGTAACTAACATCAAGTCTCCGTCATTTCTAGCCCTACACTACACGCAATTGCACCATAGCAAAATAGTGGCCAACTGTTTCTCCCTGTTATACCATCATTACATTAGACGGTTTCCATAATTCCAGTACATATAAAAAGACTCGCTTTATTTCGTTTTTCGGGTTGTACAGTGATCTCACCAAAAGGCAGCTCTCAAACTACACATTTTGGGTGAAATGATTTTACGAGTCTAATGGATTACATTACATGACACCCCAATGAAACCAACACCCCTTAAAAAGCAGTGAGAAATTCCCAGTTTCATTACCAGTTCAGTCAGTATGAGATAACCAAAAACGACTGCCGGATCAGGCATGTTTAGCGGAAGTGGGGATCGTTTAGTTTGCAGTGCTGCGGTGTACCGATTGCGGGATTGCCGGTTACTCAATAGATTGCAGAGTCATTTCATCGTCTGACTCCTGCGATGTTTGTATTTGGGGGTGTATTTGGCTTTCGGGTCACCCTCTAGCTGAGGGTGTGAGCTAAGTCTGAACTTCCCTTCAAGTGATGTAAGGTTCATTCCCGACTTGCCGCATGCAATGGCAGTTCGTGGTGTGTGAGCTACATACGTATTTGGAGCTGCTTCAGTGCTGCAGATTACATTGTATGCCGCAATCCAGCGCCACGCTTGTAGCATGTTTAGGCAGTCATTCACATTGACTAAAACACTCATCTAGGTGTCAACTGGCGTAAGCGGGAAATTCAACCGTGACTGGGGTGAATTCCCGATATTGATATCTTTCTCTCATCTACGCAAAGTGAAATCCGTCTCTTGGTCCAGTTTGGCCGATATTCAAGGCGTCAGGGTAATTTTTCTTCAGAAGAGATACCATACAACTGGCATTGTGGACGAAGTGCAGACAGAGATCCTTTCGGAACAACAAGTTAGGAGCTCGTCAATTTGGAAGTCAGAAGCAGCTATTGGGTGTTGAAAATGCAGCTCTATTTGAATCTTTTGAGTTCTTCTCTTAGGCGACGCAATACACTTCAGAACGTAAAAGTTTCTGAAAGGCTTTGCCATTTAGAGAGATGCTGCAGGTGATTCTATCCTAGAGGAGTAACATCTGAAAACTTGGAACCCAAATCGGCTTCCACGTACATCATCCCAAGTGTAAACTTAGAATGCATGTATATTATCAATTCCAATGAACAGAATAAATCAAGAATCGAGTGATGGTTGATTTTCCGGTTTTACTCATAGTATTGTCCCATTCCCACCCAGGGAAGGTGGAACGTCAGAAGTTTTCAAGTGGTACGAAAAGGTTGAGCGAGTGGCACTATTTTTCAGACGACTTATTTATTAACAGGAACTGTGTAATTCCAGGAAGTTTCGATACGCAAATGCTCACTACTCATGATTTCCAATAAGAATGAAATGCCTGTACAGTGCTTCTAGGCTTCTCAATATAGACTGACAATATTAACTTTTGGAATTGCCTCTTGTTTTATGACCATAGTCTCAATAAGAGTCAGTGATAATCCGTTCGTCCGAATAAGCCACATCAATACTACAAAAACGATAAAATTTGCCAGCCCAACAGGATTGGCTTCTTCTGACCCCAGACAATCAATCAACCAGACTGACGGTTTCCGCGTCATTCGAGAGAGGACCAATAGAAAAACCCATAAACTTCGGATCATCTGTAGCCGTCTTAAATGAAACAATCAGCAGGCGACGTGTTATACCGGAGTTTTTAATTCAAGTTTAAGCTTAATAATAACACACTGTTTTTTAATGATTCAGATTAGTTTAATAACGATATAATTTGGCAATAATAATTAGTAAAAATAATTTATTAGGTTTATTTGATCTGATTCAATTTAATTCAAGTTTTTAATTATTTTTACGGCACCATGAGGAACAACGTGTCATAATGGGGACGCTCAGGTAGACGAGCCATTCGAAATTTACCACACATTTTTGCATTCACCAGGCAGCTAGACTTCTATAGAAGCGCAAGGCTCTGGAAATAATCTGTTCCCTGATGCTGACCGTAAAGTGCACGCGCACACACATTACAGACAGTAGGTTTGTATGGATCGGACCCATCCGTAGATGTCTTACGGGCCTACACGCGTCCCCAATTACTAGTTTAGTGATAAAGAACGTGCCTATCTGTACATTGCGTGTAGGTATATCGTCAGTCTGGAAAACGTTGTTTATGGAAATACAATGTTGAAATTGATCGTATCAAAAAACAGAATCTGTTTACATAAGATACCAAGGATAGGGGATACAATGCATATCCATGAACAAACCTGGTCATTTATGTACGGCGTGCTATTCACAAAAATAAATTCGTGATGCGATTATCGCGAAACACGAAGCAGGTGTTGTTGCTCAGTGAACACAAAACCAGTATTGACGGTAGACTGATGCTGTCACATGTTGCTTTCCCATGCCCAAGAATAGAATAACAGTCACAGAGCTCACGCAGCAAACCGGAGCCCGGATGTCCCAGTCAATCTCCACTTAGGCAGTCACAAACTTGAGCAACTACTCTGCTTAAGTTCACATATTCCGCATCGCTTAGTTTAACCCCACAGAATCGCTGAGTAATGTCATTCATTGCAAATAGCTTAAATTAGATAGCCAAGTCAAGTTATTAAGTGATCATGTAGAAAATCCGGTAAACTACGTAGATGAGAAATCAAATTAAACTTCTGGTTCGATTTTCCTACTCGACAATTTTACTTTACCGTGGAAAGGAAACTGATTATGGGGATGGTCGACAGTGTAAAGCTTATTCGCAACAGGTCAATTCCGGACTTATTTTATTTAGGTGAATAAGGCAGGATTTGATCGTTTGATGCTTGGGTTCGAAGTTCATGCCCAATCTTGATACCAGGAGGTCACCGTCCTGAAGATTGGATGGCCGAATCATGCCATGTTCACAGGTGAGCCCCGTTTTGGAAGAAATCCGTCGTGAATATGTTTTCCATGGCCGACCAATTCTGTTCTATATAGGTCTGTAAAAGCTTCCGGAAATCTCCAGTCCATGGCTTGGCAATTATTAACTCTTCCCCGAGCATAGTGAAAAGTAGTAGGCGATTGTCCGATTGCTAACCAGCATTCATACTCCTGACAAATTATGACGTACGTGGTTAACCAAGCAATTAAGGGGGAATGCAGGGAAAACTTGGTGAACTTTCTGAAACAAAGGCATTCCTACACAATATTTACATTTATAAACGATCTTTCAGATCGTCTATAATCCTGTAGCTTAAGAGGACCAGTAATAAAATGAAAACAAATTCGCGATTTTTGACCTACTTATGCGTGACCTTGGGTACTGTTTCGTGGTTGTGACCTTGGTTCTGCTTTCTGGACTGAACAGTTTGGAAATTAACGATGGACACCGAACTGGAGGTCATCATCAGTACAATATGAGATACCAGCATTCCTCTCAGTATCGATAGCGTGATTACCCTTCACAGGAATTTAATGACCAAGTGCGAATCTGATGATAAAGTTTGGGTGCTAGAAGATTCCAAGCAGCTCTCGGTTTCGGTCATTGAAGGTAGAATGCAACAACCGCTCTATTCGCTGCATCTATGCTTATGGATGTCATGATAATTTGAACGGTCATATCCAATCAATTTTTTACTTTATGTTTGAATAAGTCTTATGAAGTTATAAGCTTAGTGTTCAGTCTGAAAGACTTGATGCGAAGACATTCGGCAATGACATAACACTTGTGGCACAGCAGTAGAATTATTCGTCCCAGGCGCCCTCTCGGCGGATATATTTGTATGGATTGGTGTGGAGAAAGTGAGATATTCTACTGAAGCGTGAATGAACTGACGAATGACAGCAGCATCTGATTATTTAATAATTGGTTGCAAGTATGAGAAAGAACTGCGGTTGTCCACACCTGTTTTCGCTTTGCAGGCCATATCGACGTCCAATGAGGAATGCTGACCTTCAGTCGATAGTTTAACGGCACCGTTATAGGTAGGTCTAGTGCCAAGTAAATGGTTTAGCTTTACTCGACTACGATATTAGAGTTGCAGTGTCGCTCAAAGATAGGAAATCACAGTGGCTTTATTTCAGTTTCCGTTTCGCTAGCACACTACGATCCCGAGACTCTCTAAACGATTATACCTATGGTGGAGAGGCCAGGTCACTTCTCTCCTCGCGAGCCATGCATTTGTTCGTTCGGTAAGTTTTAATCGCACTGATCAGGTAACTAAACCGTCGGCATCACTTGTTTCACTCGACCTATCCACAAGCAGACCGGGTAAATAAAGCATGACAGAACTTCCTTATGAAGTCACGTTCAGCAATTTTCCTGTGCCGGGTAAAACTTGGCATGCTTCAAATGCTACAAGTGTCCTCAAAGAAAAACTGAAATACCTTGCTGATCAGGAGTTTATCGATCCTATCAGCAACACGGCCATAGCGACACCGATGGATAGCTACGTGTATCCGTGTGTTCGTACATCATTCAGTCTGGAACTGCATACAGTAGGTTCGATGTGGTGAAAAGCGACCGAATCACATTGGTACTGCAGCTGCCCTCGCCAAGCGGTTGAAATATCGAATGAGAAGCGGGATTGCATGTGCATTGTTATCTCAAAATTTGACTAACACCTCAGCTGATATTGTTTGCTTCAATGAATAGGCAAATTTATGTTCACGCCTAGCTAATGGCACCAAGTAGCAAATCACTGTCTAAGGATGTAGAGGTATAGAGGTGAGGTGCGATCCCATTTACTGAAATTTTCACATTAAGTCAGTGGTACTCTGCCAGTCTAACAAGTCGCTAGCAAACAGTGTGGAATCAAGTGATCAATGATGCTGTAGGGACTGATAGGCAGAAATGTTAGGCCAATACTTGGACGTTGTGACCTGAAAGTGCTTAAGGCGTATGCTTTGGTCCAAATTACTGGATCTACTGGACACAGGGCCATGGTCGCAGAACAATGAAACCACAAGATAGCGTTTTGTATCTGCCACGCGATGCACACACTCACTGGTGTGCAAATGACGCTGGAAGGATTTCACTACGGACAAACGGGGATTGTGTTGTCCTGTAAACAACGCACCCTGATATCAGGTATCTGGACTTCTTGGGCTAATGAATTAATACTCATCAACCTGACCTCGAACTATTAAGTTCAGGTTATTCGGGGTCTTAGACTCCAGGAATCAGAAAAGTATCGAGGAGGGAAAGAGGAAGCTGGAATCACCTGGGATCAGGTCAGTAATTGTCTTTCTGATATGGTCATTTCACGCGCCTTATGTAGAGGATATATCCTCTTTCATGATTCAGCAATGGCTTACCTGGCAGAGGATACTGACTTCATGCGGGTTCAAAAGCAATTTTATGCTTTCATGTTATACATAAATATATTTGTACCTCGTACACATATTTATCAAGACCTGGAAGAATGATGGTCAAAAATCGCTGCGCAAAGGGAAAGAATGCACAGTCCAACCAATCTCCAAATTAGGCTACTTTTCAGAAGTTCTCTTGGAATTTTCGGTGCAATACTGATGAAATCCGTACCTTTCAATTTCCCTTATAATGATGTCGGTTGCCCCTCAGAACTCCCAACCGCTTAGCCTATGGCTTGGAGTATGTCACGTGGTGGGCAAACGGTAAGAGCGTTGGTAATTTCATCGATGGTTTCAGTCGCCTTCTACTGGTTACTCCTCGAACTGTTAAAGAAATTTGGGGAGCTAAGAATCTTAAATAGCCGGAGATCTATATCAACAGTGTGGAGGGGGTTGGTGGCAAACGCACCAAATCAGTTAGTCATCGTTCTGGAATACCTCTGTTTCCGACTGCGAATTTAGTTAACTTGGTGGCATCCGTGGGACGATCCCTATACTTGATTCGTTTGTTCCAGACATCCCTCAAATAAACCAACGCAATTGTCGTTGTTGCGTTTACTGTCAATGCTCGAGGTATCCATATATTGGCCTTCAACTTTCCATACTTCAGCACACTGTCAAAATGGAATATCTCTGGTCTGCCAGCGTAGTCTAAATGAAGTCAATCCAATGATTAACATGTGATTAAAGCATCACTTCTCGTTGCAGTGTACAGAATCTGGTTGATACATTGTTGTGCAAGGCCAGATATACTGATGATGGTAGGAGATTCAAGCAAAAAATAGCATGCGTCCATTTGATCCATTTTGATATCAAACATGAGGAACTTGGGTTTTCGTGCGGTTGTTTTTCTTCCATAGTTCTGATGGTGAAGGGTTTGAGGAGCACGAACTACCGAAAGCGTAAAGTGAAATGGAAGGGGCGACTGTCACAGTGAGTGCTGTATAAATTAAGATATCCTACAGGGTGTGGTGTGCGACGTTTCCGCGCGGCGAGTCTGATGTCACTTCCTAGCTGGATTGCTTAGGCAAGGCCATTTTGTTTTTTGTCAAGTATGTATCATGTGAGGTCCTCAAAAGTTTCTTGGTCATACCCATCTGATAGCGTCGTACTCCACTTTGACGTTTATTCCTCTGCTGTCTGGGGGTTTAGTCACCTTGTTCCTCATCGTTTTCCTGAGGGATACGCATTATATCTATAACCTTGTTCACGGTTTACTATGGCGTTATAAGCGCGACTTTCTCTCGGATATAAGCCGAGTAAGCCAAAAATACTGAAGCATTTATCGTTTCCTCGTGCAGTGCAAAAACTCGGAGGCTTCTAACTTTTTGCCTTCCTAAAGCGCCAGTCCTCCCTCCAGCTAACAAATTAAAAACCGAATCTTACATAAAAATCTTAGTCACTTCCGTAGCGCTAACCCTGAGACTGTTTGAGGCTGTAAGATAACCAACCTTGTTATACAGTTTAGACGGTGAAACACTCAAACTGTGAGACTGTTTGACAGGTAGAAAGGATAAGTATAGCAAGATGCAATAAATGTAAGTGAAATCACATGAACCTGATGTTTTCGTCGAATATATGGTCCAAGGTTGTTCACACTGCAACATTCCACTAAACACAAATCTCTTACACACAGCGGCATTTGAGCTGGTATTCCGGTGCTCTGTTCAGCGATAGCTTCATGCCAGCTTTGGTTTGCCATTTCCCAGCAAATGTGCTCTTTTTAGGGACGACCAAATGAAGAATTCAAAGATAACGTCTCAATGGCCATTCTTCTAGATCTCTCTGGTCCATCTATTAAACAGTGAATTTTTCATCCGGAGAGTTTCGGAAGCACGAGACTTCATGCGTGGAGGTGCTTGGTCCTGCTGCAGCCTTGGATAAACTATGGCACATTGCAACCACAAGTAATCTCAGAAGTAAGATATTCCTGCGAAAGCCCTAGATACGCGCCTCTTGAATATACTGGGGACATAGTGCTGGAGCTTCAACCCGTATATTTTCTCGGAAATAAAAGTGACCTATACTCTGACCTCCAGGAAGACCGACTCTAATCAGGAGTTTGAGACAGCATTTATTTCGATAAGTCACTCGCGTGCCAGAATTAGCCGTTGGATCCCGTCGCGTTCAGATCAAATGTGGCTTTGTGAATAGACAGCACACACCAATTATTCCACTGTGTGAAAACCAAAAGAAAAGTGCTATTATTTTTCAACCAGGTGAAAAACGCTTGAAACCGATTGAGTAATCATCGTTTTCGGAAAAGTTTGGTAACAATGGGTAGATTTATTGCTGGGCAACGTTTCGCTTTTGACACAAAGGCTTCGTCAGGCCAAACGACTAGGTTACGAGGTTGGTCGAGATTTAAGGTGGAAGGAGAACCAATCATCTAAGTCAAGCTAAATCACTGTTGGGTGTCGGCCGAAGGATTTTGTGTGTTAGGGTGGCTGATCAAGTGTTGGGCCGATGGGGAACCTAAATGGATTTGGGTCTAGTTCTTCTGGTTCGGTTCACTTGATGATCCCTCTTGAACTTCGTTTGCACTTTCTGTCCGTCTGTGTGGATGAGCTAGTGCTATGATAGTTGTGTAAGAGGGATTCCGTGAACTTTGGACGGGTTGGGATTTCCACCCCCTGTTTTTGCTAATGATTCTACGTGAATTGACAACCACACAGTCACGTGTCAACTCGGCTTATCTAAGACCGCTTCCCATACGCTCGCCAGTTCCACACCCTCGATTCTGTTCACGCTGTGATGCTTGGTGATTTCCACCGCCTCGGCTATCAGCCGCTGTGGTGTGAATCGCAGTCCCCGTCTTAAAACTTCCACATTATACAGATCTATTCTATGTCCCGTGTCTAAGGTATGTACCGCCATCGCTGAGTCTTTGACCATTTCGGTATTCTTCCGCATCCCTTGGTGGTTTATGCTTGCCAATTCTGGTGTGCAATTCCCTGGCAGTTTGTCCTATGTAAACCTTAGTGCAATCGTTGCAGTAAATTTTATACACGCAGTCCCTAGTCCTTTCAACCGAGAGGGGATCTTTCAATTACACCAAAACTGAGCGTAGCGTTTTTCCCTTCTGGAAAGCTACTCGGACTTTGGCTAAATTCAGCAGTCTTCGAATAACCTCCGATGTTCCTGCTTAATATGGAATGACTGCTGTGCCAATCCATTCCTTACTGGGTCTAGATACCGGAGCCAATATCCTTCTTAGTTGACGCCTAATCAGACTTACTGGGTATCCTATTTCTTGAAGTCTGTTGTCAATCTCGATTTGAGCTGCCGTTCGCTCGATGTCCTCTGTGCACAGCGCTCTGACTCGACGAAACATCGATGAGACATTACTGGCGTACACGGACTTTGGGTGTGCTGATGAGTAGTTTAAGACGGTTCTTGTGTCTGTTGGTTTCTGTTAGATCGTAGTTTTTGATTTTCCGCCACTCTTATGTGTTATACAGTCCAGGAAGGGTAATGTACCCGAGGTGGACTCTATCTCCATGCTAAACTTGATGTGTGGATTTAAACTATTGAGATAGTCGTGGAAGCTGTTCACGTTATCTCCTTTGATTACAACAAAGGTATCGTCAACATAACGCCAAAAAACTTTCGGTAGACAATGATATCCGGCCAAGGCCATTTGTTCGAAGTCCTCCATATAAATATTAGCTAACACTGGGGATATTGGAGATCCTATTGCAAGACCTTGTTCTTGTGGGTAAACGGTTGTCAAAAACAAACAAGCTATTGCTATTCTTTTTATTTAATTTTGGGGTAATTTACTCTGTGAACAGAGTGAAAACTCCATTTCCCCTAATCCGTTACACCGAGGAGAGTGATGTCTCGTGGTCGTCGTTGCTCATTTCTATCCTTCATATGTCTACTGTGACTTTAACTACCACAACTTCAATCCAATCAGAGTGTTTTATCCTAACTAAGCTTTTAACTCTACGGAAGCTCTTAGTTTGATTCCTGATGCTTGCAATGTGCTAACGGTCAGAGTGAATTGTGTCAAAGCAGTGCCCCATTTTGGAAATCGTTCCGTTATACGTATCATGCAAACCAAAGTTTCTTTCATACTTAGTGTGGCTGGTCCTCATTTACTTACTATTAGTGAACCTACAATCACTGGAAACACGGACAAATTTCGGGCTCATTGGGTACAGTGCTTTTTTTCCCACAGGGTTTTTTTTGCTAAGTCAACTCGACTTGCATGCAGGAAAAGGTGTCGACCAACCAAAAGCCTCGCTTCAACTTTTTGACATAACACAATACCTTTAACGTTTCTGACAGCTCTTCAGCAACCCAATACGGATTTCGCTTTTCTTGGGATTCACCAGGCGATAAAGTAAGTAGTATATAATTTCAAGAAAACACCCTGATATTTCGAAAATCGTACCCAAAGAAACTTGAGGCGGCCTTTCTGCAGCACTCGTAAACGAGAAATTTATTTGAACACCATTGTAATTTACAAATGAGTGCAAAATAAACTTTGACATCTGGAATATTGCGCCAATTAAAACAGGAAGTGGCCTTTATGTAGCAAATTCAGCTGAAGAATAACATAAGTGGGTGGTTCAGCTGGGATTGATTGGAGTCTTTGGTTGAGGTCAACACAGTTTGCAAACGACTGTATTTCGCCATCGGTCCGCATTGTTCACCTGTTTGTCAAAATTTTACTATCTCTTCACCTGAACTTCGGTTTTCCACCCGGGTGTCATTCATCTACCTCGAGTATCACGATAAGCCTGGTTCGATTCCTGATAACAGGATTGAAGTAATAAGGGGGCGAAAGGTTATTTGGGTCTCGGGTTTACGTCAGATTAACCTGCAAATGAGCGTACTTCATAAGTGGACTTCATCATCATTTCATTCGTTCAGAACGGTGTCATTTGTGGGTGATGAAAGGTGGATAGAGAGAATAAGATCATGTGACTTCTATCCCAAGAATGCAGCCACCCGTAAGTAACGTATTCCCTTAAGATGGGAGGGCATGTGGAAAATATTTAGTGTGAATAGAACAGCTATTCATATAGTGAATTAAGATTATTGTTACTTGCCGTCAATACTTTACATCCTCTATTTTTTCAGAAAAAATGTAACTGACGCACGTTTACGTGGCTTCCCTGTGAATTTGCGTGGACTGTTCAGGGGAAAAAATCTAGAGAAGTGAAAAAAGTCCTTACCGGAAGGTGTCTTCACATGAAGATACCTTATGACACAGGACGCTAATCGGTACTCCAGCATGCATTGGTGAGACGAAGCCACATAGAATACCGATTAGTTAATTCTATTGATCAAGTTATTCAAAAGCAAAGAAGGGTCCAATGATTTTGGTGGCAAAGTACATACCCAAACAATTACTTAGGCTTGTGTTTGGCCTACACTGAGGATGTCTTCTCGCATGGCAACGACAGGCAAGACTACCGAGTGGCAAATGGGTACCTCACGGTGACCAAATACAACAAAGTTAACAGTACTGAATGCAGAAGCCAAACCAGGGTGATTAGGAAGGGGGTACTCTAGCTGGAAAAGAAGGTAGTTGCAACATGCAACCAGTGGCAGCGATAGGATTTGGATTTTCCGGGTTTCGTTGTTCAGCCATACAGGTCCCAGAGTTACATCGTCCAAAACCCAGTTGGGCTCTGGAAGAAACATTTTTTCTTAGGGCAAATAATCTCGTAGAGGGGCAAAAATTGGAGACTGCCTAGGAGAGGCAAGTGACCTCTCCGGATGTGGAAAGTTCAACATACATCTGGCGCAGAACGCTTGCTGTAGATTCTCCTGAACAATGGTCCCTTTTGATTGTGCATCACTTCCGGGGGATTACTTTAATCAGTAAAATGGTGGATGCAGTCGATTCGATAACCGCATAGTAAAGGCAAGGTCAATTTCAGGTGCTGAAGATCTCCTTGTGAGTAAATGACGTCATTACTAAATAGATTTCACATTCCTCGACTTGCAGAAGAGTCAAGGAAGCAATCTTTCTGTCTATCCACTCCGACATCGGATCGGAATGGGTGTTTTGCAGGTTATTTCACCAAACCGAATATTTAATAAACTCCGGTCCCCTATCCTCGAGTGAGCCTATTCTCCGCAGTAAAAGAATGTCAGTGAAAACGGAAAAGCTGCGGCTTTACTTGAGTTTTGACTTCAGGAGGTCTGTTGTCAGTGTAGGTATTCGGGTTCGAAAACCGGTTTCTCTGAGTTGAGAAATTTGCTTGTATTTGGATCACATTATTTGGCGCAACAGGCGAAACACTGGAAACCAAGTGTACCGGTAACACACACTTTTGCATTTGGGAATTTTGTATCTTGTGCTCCGTTTGCACGATAAGCTCCGAAAAAGAGTAGCCAGAACGACCAACAATGACAGCGGATGAGATTAATCAGTGAACAACAAATAAAACATCACCGTCACGTGATTGATGCACGAGGTAAACCAGATACATATTTGAGGTGACGATTAATTTGTGATTTCTTCCAATTCCTGGTCTCTGGTGAATTCTGTATCCATAGGATTTCTCCTGGAGGTAATTAGATCCGTTGATGGTCACGGAATTAAAGCGCCCACACTTACTAAACATATATGACCTTGTACAGACGTAATGCACTACAGCCAAGGCTACTAAAAACTCTTTGACAGCCTATGACCGGTTTCGCCCTTCGTGAGGTTCATCGGGTAGGCGCAGTCCCCGAGTTTCCGTCAACCCTATATTCTACTTGAACCCAAATTGCACGGAATTAGCTAAATACATTCATCTGCATACCACTTTCGATTTGACGGGAGACTCACCGAAAACCCAGCTGAGTCCCTTGTTTAAGATCTTCTTAAGCAGCTAAATGTGTTGCACCAAACCGCCTCATGATTCAATTGGTACGATAATGAATCACCTTTCGCAACATAATACTAGGAAGCATCTTTGATGCCCCGGTGATTTTTGCATGACGTTCCTGCGTCTTCTTCGAAGACCGGGAACACGGTTGATGTGCTCTATTTCACTGGTAGTCTTTTTTTCCGTTCGAAAAATTCCGTCTTAGGATCGGTATACCGTATACCAGGGTTCCATCAAGCTTCGTTGAAAAGTGTGGGATGTATATGACCGAGACCGGGTGCCTTTTCACTTTCAGGAACGGTGTATCACGCCGGATTTATGCTATTAGAAGCTGGCTGGCGCTGACCCGTTCCATTCAGGTTCGCCGGGCTCTTCCAGAAGTTGTGTTGAAGGAGGTCAGCTGAACTGCTCCCTGAAGTGTTCAGCCCATTGTTCAAGACGATGAATGAATTACTATTCCTTAGATCTTCGCGAACTGTTTCGCTGACACATGTCATTTTTCGGCCAGTTGATCGAACAAACTGAAAATCAGTAGGTGCGGTTGTTGCCTGTAGCGAGGGCCTTTTTCATCCTTTGGGCCTTTGCAATCCACCAGCTTTCTCTGTCTTTCTTCAGACTCTTGCTTATCCGGAGTTCGAGGGCTCTGCGTATACCATAATCGACAGCATGACATCAGTGTTCAACACTGATGCTTCACTGTCTTACAACCATGATTTATTTGAAAGCCTTATTGTGAAGAAAGGAATAATGTTTGCTGGGGAAGGGACTTAGTGCTAGCTTAGTACAATAATTCCGAGGTGCCTGCACCTCCAGACACTCATTCAGACAATCTGGATAGAAACTGACAACAAGAACGCCATTGACATCAATTAGCAGCCATATCTTGCTGCGTCTCCAACCAGGCGCAGTGGGGATCACGCGGTTCCCATCCTGGAAGGCGCCCAAACGTTTCGCAATCTCTTTCATACCCCTCTACCAGCTCAAGGGTTGGTCAGCTCTCTGCTTCCTCCACTCTGAATCAGGCACAGAAAACAGCACTCTTTTTTGGCAAACGATGGTTCGGCATGCGCAACACATGGCTTAACCAACGAAGCTTCGGGTGTTGGACATATTCTTCAATGGAAGGTCCCGTTGCACTCATTTCCTAATTGCCTCGTTACGGATTTGCTGACACCAACCCACACGAGCTATAGTTCTGAGACAACGATTGTCGAACACCTGAAGACGTCTCAGTTCCACTGTTCAAACAGGCCAAGTCTCACAGCCATACAACAAAACAGCCCGCACTGCAGCTTGATACACACTTCCCTTGAGATTCAGGGATACACCACTTTGACGCCATAGGTGTCTCAAAATTAGCAAACGCGACCCGAGCCTTGCAGATTCGTGCATTGATTCCATCTGTCACCCTACAATCCGAACTAATACAACTTCCAAGATACGTAAAACGCTCCACAACTTCCAGTGCCTCTCCCTGGATTGTAAGTGGCGTGTTCAGTGACTGCATGGCCACGAGCATGACCTTACACTTTGTGGGTGCAAAGTGCATACCAAAGGACGGGATGACTTTGGTTCATCCAAAAACACATGCGCCTTCTCCTCCTCTCCGAAGACGAGAACGATGTCGTCTGCATATTCCAGATCGACAAAGTTCTCGTCAGAGGCTCTTTGAATACCGGGGTTTTAGAGACCTTATTTCATCGATCAAGAAATTAAACAGGAATGGAGAGATTGGACACCGCTGACGCACACCGCTTTGTGTACGGAAGCTTTTGGAGAGCTCTCCGTATACTCTCACATATCCGAAAGTCTCAAAATACAAAGAGCTTATTATGGAAACATCACAAACGAGAGATTCACCTGGGTTCCAGGTGAGTCTCTGGCAAAAACCAACTTGATTTGCAAATGAGTGTATTTCTTGAAAAGAGCTTATTATGTCCACAAACCTCCGAGGCATTCCTTGGTGGGCAAGCGTGTTAAGGATAACAGACCGGTCAACCGAGTCAAATGGGCCTTGGAAATTCAGGAATACTAAAATTGTGGGTCATTTGTATATGCGGCGTTGTTCTAGCACCTGACGGTGTGTAAAGATTTGGTTAATGCAACCCCTACCAGGCAGGAACCCTGCTTGCTGCCCTCTAGTCAGTGTTTCACGAGCCACCGTAAGGCGACCAAGCACAAGTGACAGTCTCGTTGCGACCGGGGTCAAGCTGATCCACCTGTGATTACTACACTCATTACGAGACTCTGTTTCAAAAGCGGGCACCATCACCCACTCTCCCCAGTTGTCTGGGAATGCTGAGGTTTCCGATACGGAACTTTGAATGGCGCGTAGGTTTGACAATCCCGAATATCAAAAGGAAGAATTGGGTTCGGAATTCTACTGTATTATTTACATAAGGGTAAGCAAATGTATACAACAAACCTCAGTTGTCCACGTTCGTATAGTCAACAAGTGCACAAGTCTGTCACTGACCGGCAAACTGCAGTGTCAACGTCCGCACACCAAACAACGGCGAACTGAATGTTGGCTCTGTAGGGTTGCGATCCTCCCTTTCGAGGACAGTCTCGGAATTCTGGTTGGCTTTGCGATTACACGAAACCCATGAGAAAACAAGTCATGGTGTCAGCAAACGGGACACGAACGCGCATGGGTAAGTAGGTCAGCTGTGCACATTCACACAGACATTCTAATACAAAAGTTTCGGACGGGACAGCCTTTGCGGCAAGGTGAGTGGCGGGTACAAATGAGCAAAACGAGTAGAGATTAAAAGTACATAGGGGGAAGGAGCAGATGAATGGGGGAATTATCATGAGGTCATGTTAGATTCAATAGGAACAGTCTGTTTTTCCCAAATGCAGGCAAACAAATCAGACAAGCGCTGACTGAGGACTTCACCCCCATTTAGGAACAATGCGGGTGGGAGGTCATCCAGACCAGAAGCTCGGTGGCGCTTGAGAGAACATATGCAGTCATAAACCTCTGAGGCCGCAGGGTGTTCCACGTTCACCGCCCAGGGTTCTATGTCAACTGTGGACTCCAGGTGAGTGGCAGCAGTTGGACACCATAACTGTTGTTCGAAGTATTGGGCACAACGGTCGAAGCGTCCTTCTTTACTCACTCCATTTTCATCCTTGATGGTTTCGCTCACAGATGGTTTCCGGGGACCGATCGCACGGATCAACTGAAATAATCTTCGGGCATTACCGGCTTTCTGGGCCTCTTCCGATTCCTTGGCTTTCTGTGTCCACCACACTTCACGGTCGGCTTGCACGCTCGCCTTCACTTGACATCTGATAATTCGTCGCATCAAGTTATATTCGCAACCGAGTGGGATATTTCTCCGAGACTTAAGTAGTGCCACCGTTCGGTCTGATATCCAGTGCTTAAGTGCACATGGTGGTGCCGTGCCACAGGCAAGATTCCCAGCACTATGCAAAGAGGTGCAAATCTCGTCCCAGTATGAGTTCATCTGATGGTGGGGCATCTGGAAGACTCTAGAAAATGATTCTGGTAATTTCGTCTAACATCCGGATCTACCAGTCTTTCAGTTGCCAAGCGATCTGTCCGCAACTTACGCGGCCCTGGAAAACGTAGGGAGGAGCGACTACGGACGAGTGCCTGGTCGGAATCCACAAATGTGTTCCAAAACGACCGGCAGTCATCTATTGATCAGCAACATCGGTAACTGATGGCAATGTGATCGATTTGAGTTTGTGGCCGGCATACCGTTGGAGGACACCGTGTAGCCAGACGACTTCGGCTATTTCGGAAGTTAGTACTGCATAAAAACCGCCTGCGACCAGCACACAGCTGAAGCAATCGTTCCCCATTGTCCGTACGTACCGAGTCCAATCCATGTCGACCTCCTAATTGAGTCTCAGATACGCTAAGCCCGCCCACTTGTGCATTCAGATTTCCGGCAACCAACACAATATCTGAGCTTTCAGCTCGCCGCAACAGGACATTCAGGGTGTCGTAAAACCTGTCTTTCACGGCGTCGGAGCTACAGTCCATTGGGGCGTAAGCAGGCACGATAAACAGACATCGATCAACTTCCCGCTTGTGAGACTTATTCACAGACGTTGCCAGACAAACTGCACAGACGCGACTATCAACAGGTATCCAGTCAAGCAAGGATACTTCCGCCCGGTGACTCAGGACGATACCAATCCCTGCGCATCCCGCCGCAGCAGCCTCTGGATCACCAGAGATGCGTAGGCGGAAGCGAGTGGAGACTGGTGGGGCGGTTAGCTCAATCACTGTGCTTGTATCTTGAATTCTTGTTTCTGAGACACAGCACACATCAATGCCAAGCGGGTCCAGTGTGAGAGCAAGAGTAGCTTGTTTTCATGCTTGCTTCAGAGTGCGGACATTGAAAGCGGCCAGATATACTGAGCGTCGAGGGTAGAAGATTGATTTCTAGATGCCTGAGGATGTCTGCACCGGATGACGCGCAGATACCTGCAAAACCAATGCAGGACGAATGGAGTCATATGTCCTAAGTGCTGGGCCTACAAGAAGAGAGTTATTAATGGGTTGAGGAGAGGGGGAAGAAAAAGTATGTGAAGGAGAAAGAAAGGAGCTTCAACAGTAGCCTGTTTTCACTTAAATGCCCTGCTGTATGCAGCGAGTAAAGCGACCCGGCACATGGCACCACGCGAGGGTCGATGTGGCATTAATTCATTTGTATATGTGCGATTCATGGTTGTACGCGGGCTGGGACACTGCCAGGGCGTCCACACCTAGACAGGAGGACGATTAGAGTACTCAACCAAAGCTTTGGCTGAAAAATCTGACCACAAGGCAGCGGGGTGTGGCGGGAAATGCAAACAACTTGAAGTTTTCACAGAAAAAGTCGTTACACATATTCGAACCCCCAAGCTGATGGACCAGGAGACTGTGTTCGTGAGACATCTAACCATTGACCAAGCTGGTATGAGAGACTTTGCTAATGTCGCGCGGACAACCTTCTCCCCCAATGGGTCGCCGAGGTACACAAACCGTCACACCACGGTAAGGTCTAGTCTCTTCGTGACGGATGATGATGGTGCTAGTTGCTGGTATGACTTTTCTGGTAGCAGTAAGATCACTTGAGAGCATAGATTCTTCAACCCGCTGCCATTCAACCTGCAACCAGCCCTCGTCATCCAGTTGATCGTGATATCCCATTAGCTTTTCAGTCTGATCAGTTTGAAACTGTTTAGCTACTGAATCTCGTCCAAATTAATGAAAGGAATTGCTCTACTTCGGTACTCCTAATGCTGATGAAAATAGAAGTGATAACCGACGTCGCACAGTGGCATGGTTGGAGTCAAATTGCGTACCACAGGAGCGGCAACCTTTAATTTAGAGTCTCCATCAGTACCTGATAGCCAAATGATCCAAATGAGTCCACAACTGACTTGTGGTTAATAGCCTCCAAGTAACTTGATGTGAGCGCCTACGATGGAATTTCGTACTGGCCGGAAGCAGAAGACGATCAGTACGCAACTGCGAAATTCGCACCTCATTTTCCATACACTGAGCATTGGCTCAAAATCTACCACCTAATTGTGCCCCCTCTGGGCTTAGTCATGTCATTTAGTGGTCATCAACTATATCCGTTCTTCTTGCTGACCGAAGCAGCCGCGACAGAACTCGGTAAAAACTGGTGCTGTTGAGATTAGGAACTGAAGTCTGCCTGAATTTATCTTCATTGAGCCAGATAACTCTGCTGCGCAAAGAGAACTGTTTATTGGGATCCATTCCAGCAAGGCTCTTTAAATTCTGCGGCTGGGTGCAAATTCCAAGGCGTAGATACCACGAGCCATTACGTCAGGATCACCAGATACCAGAAAAGTGAAGCGGGAAAAATCTGACCTCTTTCTAAGTGATCTGAGGTGCACAACCGAAATTGTATTTCGTATGCGTGTTACAAAGACACAACGCACATCGACAGAGAGAGGAGGCAAGGTTTCAGTAAGAGATGCCTGTTGCCCAATTTGACAGAGTACGCATATTGAAGGCTGCCACGTAGATCAGATCTTTTCAGTTTAATCTGAGATTAACAGTGGTTAGGGGCTTGGTAATGGATTCGCCGCACAGCATCATCTGATGGGTGCGGACAGGTTGTGGGTGAGGACCGGAGGACGAAAAACAGCAAGGCGGAATGAGAATTCCCGAGTGGTCAGGCTAAAAATGTGAATGAGACACCTCGTGTTTTCGACTCAAGGGTCTGACCCACCAGGCAGTGGAAGAATGCAGGATTTATATCTGGCACCCTTCGCTAACATAAGAATTAATAGTCTGAACCACAAGCAGCGGTTGTATCGGTTTTCTTGGGAGACTATTCTCGGAGCTAATGACTCAACAGTCTAACCCACTTGGTTTCAGGGACCCTGCCTGGTCCCAAGACGCAGAGATTGAGGTAGAAGTGTCCGACTTCTAATGCGGCTGCGCACTGCAGGTGTCTTTTGAGCAGCACCGGACTCTGGTCTTAAGTGTTTCGACCGTAGTGAATAAAGCCCCGGTGGTCACGGCCAACCTTTGGGCGATCGAAGTGCGCGGTTTTTAGGGTCGAACTTTTGTAAATTGTCTTTCCTCGGGGGAATGCATCATCGTTGCTTCTATAAATATGGGTATGCTGGTCGCCTGGGGGGAACGCCTAACTACCATCGCAGAAGATATTACAAGTTTACCTCCAGACCGTCTGGTAATAGGATTACTCACAGTATGGGGACTCACTGTTCCTCTTTGCGCTGCTTTCCTTTGGCCTTCCTGGCATGGTTGAACCATAAAGAACTGATATTTAGCCAGTATAATCAGCAGGATCATTGCAGCACTAAAGCCCTACCACCAAGACATGGTGACAGCTTTATGTCTGGTCTCTCGTTGACACCAAATTAATTTTCAAATGGGAATCTTTCACTAGATGTGTACACTGTGATGTTCAAGTAGAAAATAAGTTGGTTGATAAGTCGTGGACTACGCCTAGTTTCGTGAATTTCACTAAGTCTTGAGAGTGAAAGGTCACCGATCTAACTACGTTGGATTTATGTGGTTTGAAATACACCACACGCAACATTTGAAATGACAGTAGAGTATCTGCGCTTTGGTATCATTTAGGGAAATGAAATTTATTGGCGGCTGGACCCGTTTTATCTTATGCACGAAAGCTGTATTTATATCCTGTCTAACAGAGGTAGGGATTTACCTGTGTATGGATGATGACTTATTCTCGTTGGGAGGAGATAGATTTGATACTGGGAAATTTTTGTGAGAACACGAATTTCGTGTATTTCAAAGTAGCCCAATCGGTTAGGGTCATGAGTCACACTGAGTAGCGCTTGAAGGTTTTGCAACTTGGATAGATCCGGCGGTACAAATCAACGTCAGGGTGACCTCACAAGGACGCAGAGGCAACATACCTGAAATAGGAGTCCAGCACGAATAACCATAAACAGCAACCCGTCGGAAGAACTCGTGATACTCCACGAAATTATAGACATTCTTCGCTCGTTGGATAACTAACGGCCTCGACTAGTAACATGCAAGATTTTTCTCTTTGTTCCTTGTGTGTATTTTCAAGCTCGAAACTGGGCGATTCTGATTCATTTAGCTTCCGAATTAATGGAGTGCATCGGTGCGGTGCACAGTTCATGGCACAGTAGAGCAGCGGCTAAACATTATTTCTCGGAACGGGAGCCACCATTTGTATTCCTTCCTGTGCATAATAAGTTGTTCTGACGATGAAGTTTTTTGCGACCGGCTGGCTAACGATATATTGTTCAGGGAATAAACCAGCTTGCGATGAAATGGTCGGCTGATAGGTTGGTCTGTCGTATGCTGATTCACGATAAACCGCTTAGAATGTCTTGGCCGCGATAAACGGGTTGGTGACCGCCACAAGAATTATTGACACAACATAAAAAGTTATATGTGAACCTCTCCCAGGATGTTTAGACAGCACAAGAAACCGCCTTGAATGAAAAATTGCAACTCTTGGTGAGCCAACATCATGCACTTGAATAGAATATTTGATGGTGTTGAAGATGGTCGCGATATAACAATCCAGAAAGTAAGTAATATGACAGTGGGGACACCCATCTCCTCTTACAACAAGGAAATTAGGGAAGAAATCAAATTTCCCAATCCAGCTTCGTTCTGTTAGTGAGGCGAACGTGTACCGAAAGGCCTGAAAGCACCATGCAGATAATTCATTCTTATTTGGCATCATCAGTTTTGTGAATCTTAAGAATTTCCAGGGAGATTCGAACTTGCGACCCACTGGCTAGTATTTGTGTACTAGACCACTCAGCCACAAACGATTAATCAGCACTTTGATTAGCACGCACTTAGACGGCATTATGGTCTCAGGTCATTTAAGTGTACTAGACAGATCGACTCCACTCGCGATTTGGAATGTCCTAAGTCTCCTCACCTTATCAAGCTCAGAAGGAAGAACAATTCGCTCGACGAGTGACTTTCGCATCTGGGCAGTCGTCACTTAGAGGTAGTCAGCAAGTGACCAGGTGATGTGAATTCTGCGATTGGGGGATGAGTGACTGTATATCTAGTCTAATTGCGGGTTACTCACACTGCTGATCGGCTGCTCTTGACCGATCAGTTAAGAGTCCACAATACTGACCGGAAAGTCGCGGGTTCGAAGTCCTCTAGAGATTCGTGCTTGTGTTTCTGTTCATAATGAAGATTAAATACTGTGAGAATGATGATGCTATATTCTATATTTTTGTGGCATCTAAACTGTAATACTTTCTTTTCACTTGATTCAGTGAATCACTTTGGGGGCTTTCGCGTCTTTGGCTTATCTACTTCACTGAGAACGGTCACGTGGGCGAAACTTTCTTAGATGATTATCGGCTCTCACCATTCGATCAAGCGGGTTCCAAATTCATCTCGAAATTTCAGTACTTGTGCTTCCTCCTGAGCATGACTCCAAATGAGCGTGAACATTGTTCCCGGTTCAGCTGTGAGAATTCAGGTAATTCCGTCATGTGCTCTTACAATAGAGGTAAGGCGTTTACCCCGAATGGTGGGTGTCCGAAACCCGAAATTTGCACGAGAATGGGACTCAGGTTCACTGTTTCCCTGCTTTGGAGTAGACAAGCCGGAAGATTTGTGTCGGATGAAAACGGGACTGATGGGCGAGATGGCCCAAGTCGTTAGAGCGCGAATTTACTGACCGGAGGGTCCGTGGTTCGAACCCAAACTCTGCCTCTCGACTTTCCCTGTCTAGGCTTGGGCAACCTGGCAGTATCCCAGCCCTCGTGCATCCTTCTGGTGGCATGGCAGTTAGGCACCGAAAGGGTGCTACAGCTGAACGATGTATAAAATTTCAGCCTGATCTTACAAAGATGACAGGAAATGTCTACTAAAATGGCTACTTATTTCTCCTACAACTTAAATCCAAAGAAAAACGAGCGTTTCCGTCACACTCCCAACTACTAATTGATTTCCATCTCGGCTCACTATCAACCTCTTTTCTTTGGGCAGACAGAAAAGCAGGGCTACATATAGATGGACTACTACCATCATAAGACGGAAAACGGACGGCCAACCACAATGGTGTCCATCAGGTAGCTTGAGAAAAGTGTAGCGGGTTTTCCATTGAGGGTTTGTCCGGTAGTGCTAAACGCACGCTTGACTGCGCAAGCAGATCCTGGATGTCGGTAGTACGGTGCCTATCCATCGCTTCGTGAGATACTTGTTACTCCCATGGGCCATCAATACCTAGACACACGAACTTCGATTTCACACCGCTGTCTCCGCAGCATTGTCCGATTGCTAAGTCCCAGTGACGAGACCTGGCATTGTGTATAGGGGATAACTACGTGGGATGCACGCGCCTGGGTAACCTGAAGGAGTACGCACGCGCATGTGCACGAATGTGTTCGACACTGGACAGCCAGAGACACGCATAAATACGGCCGCACCAGCGATTGTCTTCATTCTTATTGGTCAGTTTCGCCTGGTTTTGTCTGGCACACGATCTCCACTGACGAGACGCCCGTGCTCGGTATGCCACAGCTACCACCAGTTTGCCATCTTCGCACACACGTATTTGTCGCCTGTGACCTTATCCGCCTATTTTGGACATGGATGCAAAACACGTGAATGTTCAGTTCCGTGATATGTTGTGATCAAGTGCTGGATGTAACATGTTTTTTCACGTTCTGATTGTCAAACTTGTGATGCCTCCAGGATGGAAAACACTAACACTTCTAATTCCGACAGTAGACAGAAAGACTCTGAAGATAAAGAGAAACCGGAAGCCACGACGGCAGCGATGCGATTTCGCAGTGTTCGTCAGGCTATTGTGGCTCGTCTTCATGAGCTGGAGGCAGAAAATAAGCGGCTTACCAGGGAGAAGACTAGCTTGGAGCATCAACTGCTGCATGTGTTAGAACGGTTAGGCACTGGAGAGTACTCGGGTGGGGAGGGAAGAGTCAGCGCGATGGACCGCGAGGAGGTGCGTATGCTAATTTCAACGACAATCGACAAGTTGGATGCCAAAATTACAAAGCCAGATTGGATTGGTACTACGGGTGTTGCGCCACTGGCTGAACCGGACTACTCCGGATTGCGCGGAAGTCTTGCTGAATCTGCAATTCCAAGCGCGTTTGAGTACTCCAGTCTGTCAGATGCTTACGAAGAAATCTGTCTCCAGAAAGATCTTGTACAGAAAATGATTACTTCAGAATCCAGCAGCCCATCGTGTGACTTACGAACCAAGCCGGACCGAGACCACATTAGTGGACCATTACCAAGCTCGTCTAAAACGAGTCCGCAAGCCCCCTTTGCCATGACGCAAACTATTCCGACGATGAAGAGCAGTGAGGATTTGGCTACTTTTTCGGCCTCGTCTAGGGTAGTGGATCAGTACGTTTTCAATATTGACGATAAGTCTAAAGAAGAATTACAGTCGTGTGTGGGTGCGAAACAGAGGGTTAAGGGAGAAGTCGATTTTGCATCACCTATCTCTATCCGCCCCAGTGCTTTTCACCGGGTTGACGCAAAGATCAAAGTTCCACAGTGGCTGACACAAATGCATGAGGGTTCCAATTTAGACGTACTGAATGCAGCGTTAAGAAAGGACGGTTATGATAGTGAATCGACCCAAACGAGTTTGGGTTCATGCTCGATATTTTCGTCCTCCTCCTCGTCTAGTTCAGGGTCCCCAACGCGCAGTCCTGTTCCTACGAGGTCTACGCTTGGAGCAAATAAACAGAATTTTTCCTCCATGCCTTCTTCGCCCGTTGGTCCGATAGCACGAGCTGAAAGATACCGACAGTTGTGTGTTGGCGAGACTTCAAGGGGTTTAGATGATAGGAAAAAACAGGAACCACCTCTTCAGCGACGCCGAACGTCATCCTCATTTCATACCTTAAGGGCAGAATATACAAAGCCCAAAAGCAGAGAAGAGCTAATCATGATAATGCGGCGAATGTATGGTCTTCCGACAGATCGAAAAGGTGATGCGCTAATGGGTGACGTGACACAACGCGAGTGTGCCGTTCCAGTTGGCGGCCCACCAAAAGTTAAAATTTCCAGACGGCAAATGAAACAACCAACACATGTAGAGGAGTACAGTGACACGACTAGTACAAACAGTCAGAATGTTCAGCCTGAAACCAGAGGACTACCGATTCACCGGTATGCAACTTCACAACGCGGTGGTATGGAATTCGATAGATCAACGCTGTTCACTAGACAGCAGGTAAAACCGGTTCCTCACGGAGTCCAATCGGCAGAAGCTACTCGGCGACAAGAATTCCGTAAAATTTCCCCAAAGCACTACACTCCAGTTTACGATACACGGAAACTGCAAGTTTCCAATGGACAGCCGGTGCGCATCGGTTCGTCTTCCGATTTCCTACGGAGTCCAATGCAGTTCGGCCAGTTTTTTCCTACAGACAGACAAGTTTTATTCGAAACAAGAGATTTCCCAATCCTCACCTGCCTCATGCGACCAATTGTTGGTCTGGATGCATTCACTCGCACTCAGGGCCAGCTATCACTTTTTCAGCGAATTCAACCTCCGTTCCCATCCTCCACACCTATTCTCAATTCCCATGGGGTTGCAAACCACTCGCACGAGTCCAGTGATTTGACGTCTGAACTGAGCACACAAGCCCAGCCTGCACGACCGCCCCACAAGAAATTAACGAAAACCGAGAAATTGGAAATTGCCGATGCCTCAGCAACAAAATCTACATCAGAAACAACAGTAGCAAAGTCAAGGTTAGGTGAAGCTTCGCTGGTCGAAGCAGTTCAAGCACCTGAAAGTCAGATAATTTGCTCAAACGGTGATGTAAGCAGTTTTGAGGCAGTTTTATTCCGATTGAGTAATCGTGTGAAAATATGGCGTCGCTATCGAGCCGAGTTAACATCTTCCAGCCTCTTATTGCACGCCACTGAACCACCTCATCTGCAACCTCCGAAGCGATGTATTCCCCTCGGGGAAATTAAAATCTTGCGGAAACCACACAATCTGTCCACTTCGTTCACTACCATTCTCACAGCTCCAACAAAAATTGAGTATGATGGTACTTCAAAATACTGCCTGGGAAGTGTTCCGGTGGCTCGCAAGTTCTCAGCTGGACCAAATGAGCCCACCAGTAGGACAAATTATGGACACTTTGAGCTTCTTTTGAATAGTGGAAAGTCACATCGTTTACGAGGCACAAACTTAGAAGAAACTGACATTTGGTTGAGACACATAAAGCGACAAATACGAGCCCATCGAGCGAACGAAATTGCACAACAGTGTAGCGCGCAACTGGTGATGCAAGGCTGGGTGCGGCGCGTGAAAGGAGGTGAAATGACTTGGGTTTGGTGTAAGCTAATGGGACAGTATTTGGTATACTCTCCTGGGCCAGGATCCAGTACACCGACTGGCTTTAAATCACTTGATGGTACCCAGGTTCGTACAATGCATTCTTGTTCACCAAGAGTTACCTTACCCCAAACAATAACCGCACAGTGTTCCATAGCCGATTCAACTGGTATGCAAATACAGCTTACAACCAGTTCAGACTCGGATACGTTGGCGAATGGGGATTCTGAGATGCAACGACGAACAATCGCTTTATGGACTGATCGGAAAGATCCAGTTTACCTGATCTGCCGGACCGATGAAGAGTATGAACAATGGAAGGACCATCTGCACAGGGCTTGTAAAAAACCACTAGACATTACCGTTGACGCCAGAATGAACCCTGATTTGGTGGGAATCAGACTACGAGAACAATGGCGTTTTTTGGTGAAAGTGGACCACGCCACAGATCCCTACCACACAGACAGGCTCATCAAAGTTCCGATTTCAAAGACAACTGAAACCAACCAAGCTGAGTTATGTACACAAATGATAATGTGCTTGTTAGCTCTATCTTATCCCCAAATGGTATTTGGAAACTACTCGGAGTCGGATTCCAGGGTACCCTCTGCAAACATTCTCGGGACTTCACAGTGGCTGGAAATCAAATATGCAATTGTTAAGTATTTGAGTAATTTGGGCTTAACGACCCCAGAATTAAAGGATGAATTATTTCTGCTGGTGATCAAACAGGCAACGCTCTCTGAGACACAAGAAAGAAGATTACTAAGACGGCAGTTTCCGCAGCGTTCCAGGAGGACAATACGAACGCTTCCCTGGTTTTGTGTTGGGCAGCGTAGTCCAAGAGGAAGAACAACCAGCAGCGGCAATGTTACACTGGTGGGCGGACACCAAACTGGAAACGATTTACAGGGCTCTCCTCACAATGTGTTAGTCACTAGTCGAGAAGTGCCCGTGAGCGAATTCATCAACCGCCTGAGTCAGGAAACTAGTTTGGCATTTCCGGTTCCAACCAATCTGAGTTCAAGCCGGCCTGAAGGATGGTGGCCAGTTGTTGCAGTTTGGGAATTCCTGTGCCTCATTCTGCCCTTGTTTCTTCCATCGACGCCTGTACTCTATTGCTTGGAATTACTGATTACTGTTTATTGCCAGAAAGGTTCATCAACACGAACTGGACATCCGGATGAAGGCATTTACGCCGAACTTTCCAGGTACGCAGCCTTTTGCAAGGAGGCACTAAAACAGACAATAATACATGGTGGACGGTATGAAGTTCCTTCGGCACTGGAGGTGGCGTCGATTTCTATTCGAAATCCTTACACGCACACTTATCCATTCAGTCTACCGATACATGTGCCAAACGGGAATGTTTACGAGGTTGTTAGTTTCAACGGTGGCTCCGAATTTCGCACTGTCATCGAACAAATGACCTTGAAACTTACATTACCTTCATCAAAGCAACAATCGGCCTGTGTGTTTGGGATATATTTACGCCTTACTGGAGTGGGTAAGCCTACACGTTACATCTATTTGAGACCAGAGTGGAAAATGTGTGATATTTTGTCCTTGTACGAAAGAGCCATAATTAGTAGTCGGGAGGAACGCAACGTGAAAGTTCCATTGGAAGACGCAACGGCAGAATTTGTCTTTCGTATTCAAGCTTTTTCGTGGAAGAAACTTAAGAAACTGGAGGTTGCAGATGTGAGGCCTGTGATAAGTTTGCTTACGCACCAATTACATGAAGATTTTCTTCTTGGATCCTACCCTGTCATACCAAATGGAGCTGAGATGCTAGACATGGCAGCATTGCTCTGTCGAGCCAACCATTTCGACTACACGGAACTACAAAATCGTCGGGAAGCAAACCTCAGTCAAATTATTCGCAGTTATTTTCCTATTAAATGGGTTGAAGAAATTGCGAAAGACGGTCGATCAATAATCCAACTAAAGCTAATCCTTTTGGATCGCTGGTCTTCAATCAGCAGAACATTTGGAGATTTTGAAAAAGCTTATGTGAACGAGATGCCCATTTCCAAAGGTAACGGTCAAGACAAGTCAGAGAAGACAGACGAAGAAACGCTCTTCTGCATTGCGAAAATTCGGGCGTGTTTTGCTTATCTACGTCTATTGCGCCGTCTGCTACCCGAACGTTTTGCTACCACCATTTTCCCAGCAAATGCTTCCAACCTTCCTGGCCGTGTGGAAACGGATTTGGTTTGGTTAGTTCCACAAGAGAGTCAGCTGAATGTTTTAACTGTTTGCCCTGCTGCACAACCATTCAACATGTATCCAAGAATGTTCTGCACGAATTCCATAAGCTATAACTCCGTCTTGTCTTTTGGTGGGCAGAGAGATGGCGCATTTTACCTGGTTTATTCCGAGCAGACGACCACAAGACATTGGCGTAAATCAAGCAAGGGACAAGAATTTTTATACGCCACTGGACGAATGGAACATCTACCAGGGGCAGTCAGTGATAGCGTGGCCTCTCGGACAAGATACAAAAATTTCCAACCCTCTGCAGTATCGGCAGCAGTGGATCATTTAAAGCAAGGAAACGTACGAAAAGTAAGATTCTATTTAACAGATTTGAACGCAGTTATGGAGCTTTCAGATACGCTGGCATATTTTATCAACCTGGTTTCCTAATGTATGGAGAATAACAGAGTCGAATAACACTACAAATTTCAAAGACTTAGATACACTTCTAATTCGATGCGTCAATAAATCCACCTTGTCTTTCCTTTATTCCAACATCAATAATCGCTTATTACAATTGCCCTGAAATATTTTCGCTTTTCAGGTACGCTAGGGTTTTAAACAATTTTGTGATAGGTTCTTTTCATGTGACCTGTACAGGTTTCCTTCAGCCAAGTCAATAAATTCTTCCGGTCCGGTTCGTATGAAACAGAGAAATGCCTTGCTATATCAGTTTTGTTTGCTTGCTTGTACAAAAAATAGATGAGTTTTCAAATTATTTGCTCAGGAAGCGTTTTGTACATATGCAAGTTTTTCAGTTGTCCTTTGATTCATTAAAGAGTAAAACCTACTACCGATGTTTTTAACGCTTATTTGGAGCGATATCTACTGCTTATAATTGTTCACTGCAAGCTGAAGCGCGATTGATGGAATATCCGCTGGGTTCAGCTCGGCAAAAATGAGGTCCTTTTTCTGACAGAAATCATTTTGATTTAATTTTTTGCAACTGTTTGCTACGGATAAGGGTCTTTCCGGTTGCAGAGCTTGAAAAATAGAGTTTATCTGCTCCCAAATCGATCGAGGCATTCACCGAGGCTTGATTATTAGTTTACTTTCCCTAATGTATGGCAGATATACATGAGCTCGTCTTTGTAACGTGACCACAAACTGCGGGGTCAAATCATTCCTTCTAGCGATAAAGGTTCCTAGTGCGCGGCTAGTAAGTGACTAGAAAAAACACGATGGTTGACACTTTCAGGTTAGCAGAGCTTACACAGGAGCAATCGAGTCATCTCGAAGAGGGTATTCAAAGCATCTACAGCTTGCGTGCGAGCTCAAACTTCCTTGTGTAACATTTTCTCCAGTTAGGAATGTGGTTTTGAGAAGCAAGTTAGATTCTTAACTTTTCATTTGCGGTTTGGTTTACATTCTACCAACAGCATAGTGTAGTACAACATAACAGAGGTTAATATATCTTGTTCTAGTATATTATGGTATGGTAAAGTAAATTGTAGGACAGTATAGCATAGAATACTGTGGCATATTACGGTGTAATATAGTATCGTGGGTTACAGTGTAGCATAGTTCGGCACAACAATGCAGTTTCGGCCCAAGTTCCGCGCACTGAAATAGATGCTCTGTCCAATTAAGTACTCTGTGATGGTTTCGCACCCATTTCTCGTCCTTAATGGAGCCTCAGTGATAATTTTTGTGAGGCACTCCAAAACGAACAGAACAATGGAGATTCCGATCACCGGTTGACTGGGCGAAATATTTATTCCAAGAACTAAGCTCATGTTGTTACATACAACAGCACCTAGTTTGTTTCTCCCAGATAAAGATCCCTAAAAGGACCACATTCCGGCGGTCATGAAAACCTTACCATCAGACTGATGTGCAAGCTACCAACCCTCCGTAAAGGGATAGAAAACCTGGGCAATTTTAAGCCTACACCCCTCTCAATAGGGGTGTGGAAATCAAGGATGTGAGCTTTTATTGGCATGACAATTGAGTTCTTCTGAGTTATGGTGGGCCAGGATGTACAGTTCGCGCGTTCACGAATGCATGTTGCTGAAGGCTTTTTCAAGCCCTGTGATACCGCAAAATTTAAATCTGTTCTGTGAACGTTTAGGGCAAGGAAATCATTCTTGATCATGTTTTGGCCGTAGTTACTAGCCAATTTTTTAGGCTATTCATCAAATAGACTGTTTTTAAGATAGTGGTTAATCAATTATTCTGTTAAGTCGACCGTGGAAAAATGTCCAACTATCGGCAAACCAGCTTAGATCCATCCAACCTGTGAATTTCATCAGCATGCACAAATATGAGGCTTAAGCTAATCCTCCAGTTGTTTGGTTACTTTCGATCGATCAAGCTGAGGGTTTGCCCAATTTGCCGATAAAGCTTTACCAGGGCAGGTGGATTGACTACTTCATTTTAATGATACATCTGAAGATGAGGGAATGACAATTAACATCAGCCTGATTTACAGACCATTTGATACCAACTAGAAAACTTGGCACGTAGGTTCCATAACAGTATCGCATGTTGGTTTCCTATTGTCTGGGAATTACATTCCAAATTAAATCAACCAAGGAAGGACCAATGTGGGAAGCAAATAAACTACAGATTCCTCATCAAATCAAATAGTTGGCTTGGAACAAATTCGAATTTGAGCTTGAGTCATTTTCCCGAATGGTGATATCCAGAATGGATCAATTTGATCAAATCCTACAAGTGGTCCCTATTGGTAGCCACCGTTTCCCCAAAAGTTTATTAGACTAATGCGTCCGCTAATTAAACTGTAGTGTTCTGTCGGGCACTCATGATAACTGTTCAGGTACCCGACACGGAACCTTAAGTCACGCGTAGGTTTGACTATCCCGAATATCAAGAGGAAGAATTGGGTTCGAAAGTCTACGGCAATTTTCACACCAAGGTGAGCAAAGTCATATAACAAAGTTTAATTGTTCACGTTGGTGGCGTCAACAGGTTCGCAAGACTGTCCCTGACCGGCACAGTGCAGTGTCAACGGTGAACTGAATGTTGGCTCTGTGGGGTTGTGATCGTCTGCTCCGAGGACAGTCTCGGAATTCTGATTGGCGGTGCGATTAAACGGAAATCATGACAGAACAAGTCAGGGCAGACTCAGCAAACGGGAAATGAACACGTATGGGTAAGTAGGTCAGCTGCGTACATTCACACACACACACACACACATGCTAATATACCAGTGACGGCCTTTGCATCACGGTGACTGGCGGGTACAGATGAACAAAAACAAAGTACATGATGCACGGACTAAGCAAATGAATGGGGAATTATCATGAGGTCATGCTAGATTCAATATGACTCTAGTGAAACTAACAAAACTCCCAAAACAGAGCTTGATTCTGGGTAGAGGGATTACTATCCTACTAAAAGGCCCCCACACTAAGTTTCTGATGACGAGACTTACACTACATAGTGTAACCTTACACTAGATAGAAAAATGGTCAATTTTCAAGGAGTCCTTCCCGAGAGCCTTGCCCTAAGGGAGTTAAAAATGTTGACCTCGCTGGTTGACTAGTCCTTAGGAGGTTTAACCCAAGAAGGGAGTCATTTATCCCAAAAATATATGAAATCCATGAGGATTACAGTACAACCTGCCGTTTTGAAAATAACTGCACACCACGCAGTAATGAATAGTGGCTGGGACATCCCAGTTCCGAGTTCATTACACTCCTTATAACCTTCATATGGATACTCCTATAAACCTAGCCGCAAGTTGAAGCTGAGACGTAAGCACACAGTGTATGCCGCACACCGATGTGTTTTTCGACCTGTGCTATTACTCCCGATCCCCCTGATGTCCTGTCACTACGTCGTAACAATCTAGCGAGTTGGGGTGGATGCTAAATTATTGGTGCGTAAAGCCCTGTGCTTTCAAGGCCACACCCATAACATGATGGTCAGAGAATGAACAGCTGTCCGTCAGCGCAGAGTAATTATCAGCCCGGGAAGTTTGAAACGCTAATTGGCATAGTCAGGCATGTTAAACAATGGAGCACGGTAAAATGGGCACACAACATGAATTTACAATGTATTTATAGAATTCAGTTCCGTTCGCTGTTTGGTGAGTATCGTGTGCTGACTTAGGTTAGTTTGAACTGGTGTTCACGTAAAGCCAACAAGGAGTACGCTTTTAATACTTCATCGTCCAATATGTACATTATATATATATATATATAATATTTGTGTACAATATATCCATAAGTAAATCTAAGAGTCAACTTGAAACAGGTCAGGTAATTATAGGGTGAAATCAGAATTATAAGACCGAGGCATGTGACCAGTGGTGGGCTGTGGGAATGAAGTGTCATGGAACAAGCAACGAAACGGGTTCGCTGTGGCTGACCCATTGGTCTTGGGGTTCCTCCTGACAAATGAAATAGTTTTGGTCCGACTGAACAGGAAATCTCAGTCAAACCGTGTTAGCCGGTGCACTCGATTGGTTACGGTTTCCGTGTTTTTTCAGTAGTGTGTTTCCTGTCTCTCTATAGTAGCTTCAGAGTAGCCTCGTAGATATCACTGACTGTTGGTTGGAATCTCATGACATGGAGATGCCACATGAAACTGGTCATGTGGTATATATGGTATCAGATCAGTTCCCAGTGCACTACTTGCAAGCCTATTCACCATCGGAATTTCAAACTCTCTGAAATACTGAATGCCATTGCGTGACCTGCTTAATGTCGTGTGTCTAGACTGCATACACAGTTTTTGAAAGAAAGCATATGTTCAGATGTGCGTTGGAAAGCGTTCTCCTCCCGTTAACATATTGTGCCCCACTGAAGCAAGCAATTTGGTAGACACACGTAGAGATTGTCGATCTTTCGGTTGCTTGCTTTGTTTATCGACCTTGACAAGTGTTTTCCAAAAGTTTCGTAATCATTGCAGTGCGCGGTAGGGTGTTGTCCGACACCGGATAAATCGTGAAGTTTAGATTCTGGCGGCCAGGATTGCCCATGTTTAGACGTACTGCTAAACCCGTTTGTGAAAGAATGACTCAAAAAGATCCTTTATCAGAGAGTTGTAGGTGTACTGGTACCTCATTTTTCGCGAAAGTTTGCTGCAAATGGGTAAGGGTTGAATTTCCAAAACCTATCAGGTTAACTGTTGTTCTGAGATTTGTCTCAAAGTACGTTGATCTTTTTAGGCTTATTTTTATTGGTTTTTCGCACTGGTAACAAAGAGGTTTCTGATGCGTCCGATGCTGTATGAAGCTGGAAAGACCAGTATGTTTTCAGACATGTGCTGACTAACTGTAAACGCATTCAGTTTCACTCCGGTCACTCCGCAGCAACACATCCATTCACTAGCGCTCATTTCGGCATGTGAAATTTACGACGGTTTAGACGTCGGCAGAAACACATCATCCACATAGCTAAGCTAGCTATGCAATCACGATATCCGATGCTTCCCAGCTTGGCCTTGGGGATATCAACTCACACAGGACTGAGGGTAGCTCCTGTGCTCTTACTGTCTGTTGATCAGGTGGCAGTCACGCTGTTCGCCGATCCTGGGGAATGGCCTGGAAACATTTTGTCACGACACGAAGAGACGCAGTCACTCAATTGCTTCTGGATGACGTCTCCTTGTATAGTGACGAAAAGTTTGCAGACCAGTTGCCAAACTCAGTGACCAGAGCAACTGCTTATTCATATTTCAGTGTAAAGGAAATACTTTATTATTGTCCACTGAAAGTCCTATGTTGTTATTATCTAGTTGTGTGGCTTTACAGGTAGGCACTATTTCCACGCAAAGGTCCAAAGGCAAAAGCGACGAAAGATTCAGTGAGAACACTTCCCTATGGGACACTTTTCCTGCTCACACACGACGGACAAATGGACGATCAAACTTACGGTCCACATCAATTGCAAACGTATGAACCATGTCCTACATGAAGTTCACAGCTAATTTCCACACTATCCTCTTCTAATTTGCTCATCTTAGCCACTATGGATACCATATTTTGAACAAGTCATTATCAACCCAGTGACGAGTAGATAAATAAGAACAGCAGTCGTGCTCAATTGGCGTCACATTAGAATATACTTTAAAGCGGTAAAATCTTTCACATCTTGGGGATCATTAGTAGCGCTCATAAAATTGACCTAGGTTTGCGACTGAAGCCACGCTTTCGAGTCTGTCGTATGAACACTTAGATTTGGCCTATGAGAAACCGTACACAGTTGGACACCAGTTCTCATAGCACATGATATACACACTTCGGTGTGTCAGTGAATTAAATGGCTTATCAAATGGAAATTAAGGATATTCAGTGATATTTTCCAAGGGTTAGTTTCGTTACCACTAGCATTCTTACTAATCGTAGTACCAAGACAGACCACCAGCCAAAGAATGTAACTACAATGAGCATAGTAGTCGCACATTCGCATCAGACAATGACGTAGCTATGCCACTTGTTAGAGTTCGATGCCACTTTTTTCAAGAAACCAATGAGATAGGTTCTTTAAAAGCGTACGGGAAACGGAGATTATCCTCAGCTGAAGCGAGGATATGGGTTGGGATAAATGCTGATAACTGAGGGTGGCCGTATAAAGAATTTGACTTAGTATCGATGCCTATCTCCAACCTGTTATTCAGGATTTCACCATCCAAAGCGTGAAATTGGTTTACCTACCAGAGAGAAAAGGAGGGAAAACCCAGTTCTGATCAGCCAGAAACAGTCTTCACTGAAGATCCCTGCATGAATTAGCGGAACGTTTTTGTCTAAGCCTAGCTTTCTAGTGGAATCACTTGGCCTCCGATAACTGCTAACAAGGTCTCGTGATTCTAAACTGGGAAAAAGCATGTCATGATTTCATCCTTTACTGTCCACAAATTGCACCGGCTTTGGTGCGTAATCGTTGTGCGTTGAGCTCTATTCCATATCACACCTGTTCAAGTCACTAGTTTCTAACGACACAATATTCGTCAAAAGTGCACAATACCCAACAGGGACAGCCACTTGCAGTTGGGATGAAAGTTCATTCGGGGGTCTGCGCCATCTAGCTTCGTTGTTCCGGTAACGGACTAATTGATAGCCTACTGCTATCTAGAACGCCAGTTAAAATGTACTGTCAGACTGCGGGCCTTGATGAACACTAAGGTAGTTTCAACTCATGCCTCGGCTTACTACTCCAACCCGGGCTGGTATGCCTTTTCTTGACCTATCGCCCATCTGCAATTTCCCACTTAAGGTAGAGCTCACTCAGTGGTTAGAGTGCGAATTTACTGACCGGAAGGTTCGTGGTTCAAGCCCTGCTTTTGCATCCCGACTTCTCCTACATAGGTTTGGGCAACCTGGCAATATCCCAGTCTTCGTGCTTCCTTAGGGTGGCATGGCAGCTAGGCACCGAAAGGGTGTTACATCTGAACAATTTTTTACTCAAGGTCACATAGTTGCACGAATGACAGCCAATGGGTTATTGGCTACCAAAAATTATGCACGGTGGGCTGTATGTTTCTGCAGTGAGCTTATTTGTTCCGTAAACTAAGTTGACCACCTAATTTGGGTTCTTCTGAAACCTCGTAGGACCAGATAGCATGCGCTTTTGAAGCACAGGCGCCGAAATATAGCGAAACATGCCAGCATAGGTGTGATTCAATCATTCCAATCTATGTATTGATCGTTTCCAGCAATCAGTTGGGCCACGTCGAGTTACGTGCAAAACCCCAAAAGCCATATCGTTCAACTGGAGGTTTATCAACAAATGCGGTACTGTGAATACAGTAATAAAGAGATAAAATTGTACAAGCCTCAAATCACGGGACTACACCGGCTTCTATCCACCGGTTTAGGAACTGCTATTTCAAAACGGGATCACACACCGACTCAATGCAACGTGGTCACAAGATGGCGAAGCCGACGTGTTGATTTAAACAAGACGTGAGATGACAACGTCAAGGAACGGTTTACGTCCAGGTCAAATAGATGAAAGGCAGTATAGGCGTAAAACGGAAACAAAAAACGAGGAGTCACGTCTTCAACAATACGAATAGAAGAAAAGCTTCAACACCGTGGTACGGCATGATTTTTTATCGCGTCGTCGAACTGTACTTTGTCATCCGAGGTCATACTTTAACAATGCACCCAACAGCCATATTCTAAAATGAAAGTGTGTCTATCTTCTTTGCCGTTGTTCAGAACGACTTGCCTGCTTATCTATAACTGATCTGAGGATTTATGATTGCGTCCTTTTGGTGGCACTTGCCCAGATGCAGAGCCAATGACTCAGGACTGATGACAGCTAGCGTACCCAGTGATAACCGCTGCTTCAGTAGCAAGTCGAACATCAGCGTTGAGAATCGAATACTGAAGAGTTCATGCCTGATAATGCTTCGCTTACGTTGAAGTCGGTGTACAAGTTAAAGTCTCCCCGTTTAATAAAACAAGGGACATTCAGTAGAGTCCCATGAAGCCGAGAAGCACCATGACGCTAAATGAACGATTTCGTTTATCTGAATTCCCTTCTGTTATTCATTCTGATTCGAAAACTTGTAGCTGAATGATTTTATTGGGCTAGCACGTTGGTTAAAAGTTGAGTCTGAAAACAACGGTGAAGACAAACCATTTGTGAAAAACAATCAAGCTGCAAGCTAATCCATCTTACCTTGGACCACCAACTCTCCGACAATAGGACGTCTACACCCATGCTTTTACAACAATCCGGACGACTTCTCTCGGGTTCAGCATATGTGAGTACCGACCCAATCTGCCCAACCATCACACACTGGTCGTTGATCTCAGCATTTAAGCCTGCATTACATAGGTCATTGTCGCAAACAATTTTTAAATTTGCGTTGTTTTCTGAGCCCATATCAGCCATCATACATCACCTAGTGAATCTTAGCTGTGGAGACTACGCGCTTGACGGTGTGGGCCACCAACACTCCATGTACCGAGAAAGTGAAGATTACTCCAATGGCTTGTTGTAGCATATGCTCTCGCTCTCGTTTCTTTCCCAGAGCTTCCATAATTCCGGTATGAATGCAGGTTAAAGTTAGTTTCACCGATCCCGGTGACTTTTTGGCCCTCTGCTTCGTACTGGGCTACCTGCTGAATGTACCTAGTTTTCAAAATTTATCAACTAATAACATTTAATGAAGCCCGACTTTTGGCTTCGGTTAGTATTCCACTGAGTTCAGAGTCCAAGAAACAGAATGCCGCTTTTTAGCTGTGATAAGTTTATCATCAGGATAATCACCTATTGCCGAATTTAGCTTGCTGACGGGGCGAGGTTCACAAGCTGTCAGGATTGAACAGTCTTCCAAACATGGTAGCATCTTATCAACTAAATATTTACCTAATTTGATGTTCAAGAAATCTAAGTAAGTTTGTCTTCACAAGAACTGCCTCATAAAAGGGTACTTTCAGATGGACTCGTGGCGGACGTTTCATACCAATTAATCATGCATTGTCCAACGAAATATTTAACCGTTTGACTTATCAGCGAGAGTTTTTTTTCCAAATAAGACAACATAACTGTGTTTTCTCAAAGTCCGTCCAACACGAAATAACCCAAAGCAGGCAGTAGACGGAAATGCTCACAATGCTTATCTCAGCACTTTCCTACTTAGGGCCCCCTGTACAGTGAGTAATGAAAGCTGTGTGGCTGCAAGCTGGTTGACTAAAGAAGCGATGCCAATACAAAGAGATGTCAGCTTGTATTTCCAAGTGCTAAGGCCATTTACGATTGTGGCATTTTACAAAGTGAATGAAAAGATTGCTATCTTAATGGATAGTTCCAATCGAATTTACAATAGGAGGCCGAAATTCGACACAAAGAACACGTCATCCGATTCCAAGTTGGGCGTCCTTATTAGCAAATCTTAATAGCTGTTATTTCTAACTCTGCCATGGGAGAAACATTCCAGTAACGTAGATGGGGCAAAAGGATGAAAATAACTCCTTTCTTGAAAATCTCGCATTAGATTCCCCTAAAGGATGGACCGTCCGATTTGTCCGTTAACTCGGCAGCTTGCAAAACGGTTTAGTGCACCATTCTGTTCAATGCATTGCGGGAATCGCATGGGGTTTAACAGAGTAGACGGTGTAACAGAATAAAGTTCCTGTCAAACTTCAATCGTGTAAATTTGGAGACACGACATAAGCCGGTTTAAAACGAGCTGAAAGCTCGAATCACACGAGAAGCCAAATTGACTATGCCAATATAAGTTGCCCCTCGTCTGTCAGTTGAGAGATTGAGATTGCATGCTGGCTACACATAGGCCGTTGATGTTGTTCTTCTATCCTCATTGTGTACAACGTGATTCCCAGTTGTGTTGTTTCCGTTTCATGCTTGCTTTTAACCTGTTTAGACCGCTCCATGACCTTGTCATCGCACGCCTTGTTTAAAGTACCACGTGAGTTTCGGTATCTCGTGGTCACGTTGCCTTGAGTCGGTGTGAACTTTGGGACCCCGTTTGGAAATAGCAGTTCCTAAACCGATGGATAGAAGCTGGAGTAGTACCTCGATTTGAGGCCTGTACAATTTTGTCGTTTTATTATTGTATTCACAGTACCACATTTGTTGATAAACCTCCATTTGAACGATATGGCTTTTGGGGTTTTGCGCGTAACTCCACGTATCCCAATTGACTGCTGAAAACAATCAATAAAGGCTAGCTATATTATAGCCACCGAATCGTCCATCACGGATCAGTCAACAATTAAGACCCTTTCGAAACATTCAACCGATTATTTGTAATGAATTTTCAAATTGGGTAAGTAAAAACGTTAAGTAATATTGCCAAGAACAAATGGAAATTTTGACACAGTGCTATACAGTGAATGTCTGAATGCCCATAATCAGCCGAGTTCGATTAAACCTTTCCTACAATCACCTCGGCTAGTAGCAACAGTCCTTTCACATTTTCCTGCACTTTCTAGTTCTCGTTGCCATGCGAATAGACTTATCTGAGCCATCCATCCGACCATCATTCTGACGATCATTGTGAAACCTGGTTTGGTACTGCAGCTATTTAGATTTGACTAGGTATTCAGCAGGTCTGATTTAACGGTAACCAAGTGAAGTGAGCATTTGATCATCACCATTTCTAACAATAATATTACCAGTGAAAACACATCCACGCATCTCTGGCAATTCGACTAACGTTAGGCATCCGTACTTAGTATCTCCGCTGTGTCCTGTACGGGTATGAGTTTCCCACAGATATGAACGTACGTTCGTTGCTGCACTCACTACAGGTTAGCAGACTATCCATCCATCAGGTGAGTGACCAGCTTTTTATCTTTACAACTCACGAGTCATCACTTCACCCGGACAGCATGTGTTTTATTGTTTCGTTCTGCTTAGGATAGCCACCTGGTAAATATTCCTACTTCATAATCGCCTTACTCTTATGCAACTTTCCTACATGTACCGGACATTCGAACTTCATCCCGTCGGTTTATTTTTCATGTGAGAACCAAACAATAAACCGTGCTTATAAGCAGTGCTATTGGTCATTCGCCTCTTACAGTCATTATTCCTGCATTCGAGGTTATTTTTCCTTCCCTGTTTTCAGGTGTTTCTCTACCGCCAACTGATGTCACAATAGCTGACCTCTAAATTGAAGTGTAGTATTGACGATGGTCACTCGCTCCATAAATAAGCTTTGGGCAATATACAGGCACTCGTTAGGAGAAGTTTGATACGTGTACATGATATACAGAGGCTACATTTGTCCTCCGTTAAGAGGACCACTCTCCAGACATCAATGTTGAGAAATCTTCCTTTCGGTCGGTTTGTTCAGCAGAACTTTCCGGAGAGGAACAAGTAAAATATCAACCCTTAGAGGCTATCTTACCGAAGAAACTATGGATTGGGTCTTAATACACTACTCATAAGGTTGCTGAAAGCTCTTCGACAGCCCACGAATGGTTTAGCCCTTTTTGGAGCTCATCAGGTAGGCGCAGTCCCAAGTTTCCCTCAGCTTTATGTTCTACTTGAACCCAAATTGCACGGAATTAGCGAAATACACCCATTTGCAAACACATTTGGTTTAGAAACTAGGAGACTGCGCCTACCTGATGAGCTCCAAGAAGGGCGAAACCGGTCGTGGCTGTCGAAGAAGTTTCAGCAACCTTATGAGTAGTGCATTACGTATATACATGTATCGCGATATCTCAAATATCGTACCAACTGAAACATGAGGTGGCCCGGTGAAGCACATTCAGTTGCTCAAAAACATCATAAACGAGAAATTCCGCTGGATTCCAGGTGAGTCTCTCAAAAAACCGAATTTGTTTGCAAATAAGTGTATTTCACTAATGGATTGGGTCTCTTTTTGGGTGAGATATGTAGGCTCTGTTCGCTTATTTCAATACGGAGAGGAACTAGTCTTTTAAAAACAGTATTTCTAGTAGATCACACTTCTACCGAGCTCATGACTCGTTTCTGACTAACTTTGCTCAATTCGTTTCTTACAATTATAATTTCAGTGTGTTTATTATAAGACCACGGTGGCTTGCAGCCAACTTACCAAAGTTCCCGTTGATGAATCAAAGTAGAAAAATGGGAACCTTCATAACTACTAGAGCTTGCTGCATAAGACAAGCAACATTCCATTTTGGGAACTCATTCAGATGTTCCATTAGCCTCATTTAGGGAATGATTCATGGCACTCATTAAAGGGAGAAGTTAGGAAGCCAGAAAAATTCTGGTTTTTCTAATGCAGGACTCTAGAGTAATAATATATCTGGAAACATCATCTACTCTGTTTTGCTGAATGAATGGGATGCACATTGCGAGAAATCATTGGGAATATCGATCATAGGCTAGCTAAGTTGAAAATGGTGACGAATTGTTTCGTGTTTGTTTGAAGAACAAGAGGACAAATACACAACCCGTGTGCCATACCTAGAATGCGTGGTCAAAGATGATTCTGTTTACGCTTACGTCGGGTTTTAGAATAGCCGATGGCGAATAAAAGTATCTACCAACCTTTGATCCGCACGTTAATGGGTTAATTCTAATGGGTCATGCTTTTTTGTTTGTATGGCGTAGTTTGTTCAGTTGCTACCAAGCCATAAAAAATACTAGTTATATTCTGACTGTACTGTTTTCGCTCACGAAACCTTTGCATGACCAGATATCCTAGAGAAGGAAAATTTACCGAAATTCCCAGCAGAAAATCAACAGACCATTGGGGCACAAGCAGGCCAGATTAAATCAAACCGTTACCCCGTCTTCAAAGTCGCTTTGCTCAAGGTGGTAAGCTAGTTTGGTTGTTTATGTTATTTCGGTTTTGTTTAGACAAATCATCATAGACAGCATAAAATCGGCGTTCAGCACTGCTGCTTCGCTGCCGTACAATCATAATCTATTTAGCTTGACGACAGCCATCACAATCAGCGGAACAGTTCGTCGATAAAATTGAATTATCCATGGCCGAACCTGAAGCAGTCCATAATCGACACAATTTGTGGCGGTAAATAACCTAAACATTTTTGCAAACCACTCAAGGGGTAAATCATACACCCGAATTGTATTATGTCTGTTTAAGCGATGGATAACATTCTAGTTGGGGCTATTTGCATTTGATATGTTCAGATATGAAACTGTGCTTGTAACTGCGTATAATTAGCGTACGGATGAATCGTTTGTATTAACAGTCTCGCCACAGTACGCGGGAGATGTAGTGTGACTAAAAATGACTTTCTCCGTATTGTGGCTGTTGCTGAACAGTATCTTGCCCAATTTCTCTGGGTGTGGTCTACGACGAATATGTATGGCAAACCAAGAAGTAATTTGATGAGGATCACATACAATCAGAGCGAAAACCATCGAGCTAAATCTCTTTGAAAACACGGTGGTGGAGAAGACTTTCGGCTTCCTAGAATGCACACACAAAATTAAGCAATTAGAATGCCCTATCCTTCAGTTCCATAAAGTGGGAAGTTAGGTAGTGAAATACACTCATTTGCAAACAAATTTGGTTTTGCGAGAGACTCACCTGGAACCCAGCTGAATCTCTCGTTTGTGATGTTTTCAGGAGGTTAGGTGTTTACTAGTGAGAAAAAACTGCGATTTTGATGCTCAGGTTTGACTGGTTTGACCAGTTGACCAGGTTGACCAGTTTGACCAACTGAAAGGAGGAAAGCCCTTTGCCGCGGAGTTCTGCAACTTGGCCGGATCGACTTCGCAATCAAGGAAGGAGTCAGATACGAAAAATTTTGTGGCCTGTCGTGAAGGTTTCGCAGTTTTTGCAGACTGTTCTGTGGGTGAATAGCTGCCCTGCTGAGAAGAGCTGGCGAGTACTGTGCGGACGAATTCGGAAAGGACAGAGCAGAGATAATGTTCTCCAACCAATCGTAGATAGATTTCCATGACTTTCGTCGCTATGCTATTTCCGAGCAGAACCATATTGGCATCGGGTTGTTTGAAGACTTCATGTAGAATGAGTACGGCCAGAAAGTCGATTGCTTGACCGAGAGTCTGATGCAATGCAACCACAGAACCAGCGAGTTCTGCTTTGGCTTTCACACCAAACTGGCAAGAAGAAGGACAGAGTCTGTTGCGGTTTGGGGGGTTACCTCTAGGCTTAGGTAGGAGGAAGGTTGTTCAGTTACTGACGTACGAGGATGCAATGGAGGCTGAAAGCGAGTCAGATGATGTTGAAGTACGGTAACACATCGGTGTCGAGTTTTGGTACGTAACTGTACAGTCGGACAAAGCCCATTGGAAAGGTGGTGTCCTTTTCCTCCGCGTAATTTACCACTTTCGGTGGCATGAGAAGTTTGTGTCGACTTCCTGTTGTTGGTGTACTATTTCTTTCCACCATGGTGACCAGATACCAAGACTCTAATTCTGAAGTTGTTGTGATCGCTTCTGGATAAATGATAACAGTAGCAATCAAACGGGAATCTGCTGCATGCTTTGATCGTTTGGTTTTGCCATGTTTCCCAACTGCCTTCCTCCCTACAGTCCCTGCAGCATCCTTGTTACGAGTTGCCTTCCCATGTGATATGTATAAACTAGGTGAGGGAGGGGAGTCCTCTAACACAAATTCATCAGGCCCCAACATTCCTGTGCGGCCAACCACGTCCCTTCGCATGGGAGGTGGACTAAGCACAAGGGGTTGATGAGGATGCTGACCAGGGAGACGTGGATTGGACATTGTCCGATGGCGTCGACTAGCCAACGAGTCTCTGGATCCAGTGTGGTCTGAATCGCGGATGGAAAGTGTTGTGAATTCGGAAACACCACTCAAGTCAAATTGAGCATCAGTCAGGTCAGGGCGACTTTGCTTGTTAGTCGGCGAGAGGCAGCTCCATAATCGCGGTGAGGGTTGGGAGTCCATGCCATGCTCGAACTGGTTTCGCCGCACTCGACTTTCACGGTAGGAACAAAGTGATTGCTTTTCTGAGAAGAGCAAATCAGCAAGCAACGTCTTCAACCGCACTTCTTGGTCAAACATTTGATTTTCCTACCGTCCTGCATACACATACCGACACAAACAGTCAAATAGACGAAATGTGTAAGGCATCGCAGATATGATGATGGATATGCATAAAGGTGAACGCTCAACTAACGCTTGAAACACTAAGTGGTCCGAAATGAGTGACAATAACAGTGATGCTTCAAGGGACACTCAAGTTGGGAATGCATTGATATCACACATATTGCAGCTTTGACTATGCTCAACACAAAGTTGCTGTTATGCTTTGATCTACTCCAATGAAGGGATAGTCCGAGTACCTATGTGTTTTGTGGCGAGTGGACGGGAATAGTGTTTTCTAGCGTCCTTAGTAGTGCCTCTGTCTGGCCTCTTAATGTTCCTACCCATTCCAAAGTTAATATCGGTGTGCTGGAGGAACACATGCCTCTTCATAACAAGGAGTGGTGGAGAAGTTTTTAGACTCCCTCACATGCTGGGCTACAGCCAGCAAGAGGGTAGGAATACCAAAAGTTTGGCTGTCGAAGACCTGCCATATTCTACAAAGAGAGCACCGGAGTAGCGGCGAGGAGGGGTCCAGTTTCAGTTCCAAATATGAGGATGAAATACGTGCACACATTTGCTGGAGTTGTGGTACGTTTCTTGAAAGACGGCAATCGTAGGGACATGAACGTCTCTGCCATGTTGATGAGAGGTGACCAATTCGTTTCCGGAACTTGTATAACTGAACACTTTAGATTGATCCTATGACCTATGACCTATTTAACTTCTTTTAGTTACTGAAGGAGGGTGTCTTCCAGTCACCCTGTCGAACGGTCAAGTTCATTGATTTCGGTGAAGTGAATTACAACAACCGACCACTTGTGACAATAACTTACCTTACCGTCAGCTTTGATGGGGGTTTCCTTCAAAGAGTCTGCATAGCCACACAAAAGCAGCTCCAGAGGTCAGTATCATGGCATCGTCAGTCCAAAATTCAAGTAATCTTCAACACGCTAGACAGGGCTCCTTATGATGTTGCCAAACGAAAATTTTAAGGCTCAAGTGTGGGCTTACTCCCAGTTTATTCAGCAGTTTTGTTTGGACTTGAAAACCGGATTGTATGTGCGTGGATATGGAGCCTCATTTGTAAAGTAAGTTGGGATTAACTGGAGACCAACCGGAATTTCTCGTTCATGACACAATTGTAACTCGTACGTGTGTTTGTCTCCAGAATGTACACAAGGTAAAAAACGTCGATGACACTGAACACACGGGAGCTTCCCGAATAAATCTGCTAGCTGTTCTACAATGTTCATCTGAGTCTTATTAATGGGTGTATGGATGGATGACGAAGTGCTGTTTACCGACTTGGAACTGCTCAACAAACTAGAATGCTTGGATGTGAACTGAAGGCAAACTGAAGGATGGATCCAGGTTTGCAGTGCAAATGCTCTACAGCAAGGGATTTGTTGTGTCCCTATCTGAACTTCAAACACTCCTAGCGCATGCTTATCTGGGCCCCAACATAGTGAGTTGTTCCTTAGTCCTTCACGTATTTAAAAGGAATCGGTAAGCTCCTAATCTTGGATATTCTCACTTCTAGTTTTCGAAACAAAGCTCTTCCCATTGTGTTCGAATCAAAAGCTGCATTGCAGGAGCAAAGCATTTAAGCTGCCACTGAGAGATCGACGTGAATGACATTCTATTTTTTGCTTGAACCATCTTCGTTACTATCGTATTCATCCTAGAAGGAATAAAAATATCCGTTAGAAGAAGGGGACATACGTTTGACTATACTGCATGCTTCAAGCTGATAGAAATCTTAAATTTAATCAGGTTGTCTGAACAGCTGTTATGGCTACAAGGGGGAAATGTTTTCTCCGCATGGAATGGAGATGCCATTTCAGCCTATATGAAGCCTAAGTACGACGAAGTAAACCTGTGAAGTGGTCACGGAAGTCCTCGTCATCTAGCCTATCATGAGCAGGCAAATTAATATTAATTAGACTGAAGCAAACAAGAACTGTGAAACAAGCCAATCTGTTGCGAAATTGTATTCGAATATAACGAAAAAATAGTAATGATCAGTCGGAACTCGATACATGTCGGCTTGTGGTTAGTTGTTCTGCAAATCCGTGTGGTATATTTGGTATGTCCCCGTGAATCGTGTTGTGCGGGTATCCTGATCTGATTTATCGGTCAGGGTGAGACCGGCTGATTCAAGTGAAACCTACTGATTTGTTGGGAATATGTATGCTAACTTCACCTGCCTGAATTTCCACTCGGTGCTTTCTCCGGGACACTACCGAAGGATATCACCTTGTGTGTTAATTTAGATGACCGAAGGATAATTCAGAACTGTGCTCGTCTACTCGTCCCTTAGTGGGTTCATGATGAAGAACATATGCCTGCTAAAACCGGGTGAGCATAGTAAGACTTCACTTCATAAAATGCCGACGAGATTCGTTGGGAACGATGGATGATGGATAGAGTGTTTTGTGCTCCCAGGCTTATTCGTGCTTTTGGATGTGTTCCACTATGGAATCCGTGTTAATTTCCAGAGTGGACGGAATCAGACGTGTATACATCACTTTGCTGACTAATTTGTTACTATCACCAGACGGTGGTCACTCTTTCATTGAGATTCAGAACCGAAATTAGATAGGACGGGTTAAAAGCAGCCACTGATCACTGAAAAGGGTATTCGGGCTTCATTTTATCTCATGATTTTGGATCAAATTATGTGTAATTTCTTCAGCGTCAGTTAGACTGCTGTATAACATTTCCAAAGCGATCACTTTTTAGGTCCTATAAAATGCCTGTGACCAGGTTTACAGCTCAACCTCAGCAATCTCTAAGGATACGGGTATAAAAGACCACTCTACAGAGGTGGGGGCTGCGGACGGTGAAAAAAGGTGAACCTTATTCATGGAACGACACCTGTATCAAAATGACTTCCCATTTTGAATTTTAGCTGAAGAACTGGGCACGTGATTAGGTAGGAACCAGTTGATGTTATCATCCTCCTGGTACTTGTCGTGATCTACATTTGCAGTTCAATGTGCGTCACCGCCTCTACTATTGTGCAACAGTTTACGAAAAATAAACGCATTACACAGTTCACGAATTTGGACACATCTGCACTACTGATGTGTTCATGGTCACCTTGACCTTACCACAACTTTGATAAATCCAGATGCTTTGGAGTAGACAAATAGAGTTAAGCTCAACTATGCAAAAGTATCTACTGGACATCTGACTTTTTCAAATGGGATGACTCGTAAATGATTGCACAGTGAAGATTCTCTGGTGAATGCACCCATGTTTCGATGATGTGAAGTAGGTAACTTGTAAACTAATGGTATGCTAGCTGTATTGCGTTTCGGTCTTTCATACGTTAAGTGCACAGTCCAGTCGCCTGTTGAATGTAAGGACCTAGAACATATCACTCACCCTGTTGTCATTATGGAAGAAAGGTTTGGACGCCAGTGTCAGTTTGCTGTTACCTTTTCAGAAAGGAAATTCGGAAACATAGTGCATTTTTCAGTGACTGCTGCGTAGTTGATCACGCAACGAATGGATACCTTCAATGAATTCAACATTCTTCAGCGAAGTTATTGATGAACCACCAACATAATCAGCTGTAAAACTAATGGTCAGTTTAGTTAAATAAAAAAAAATTTCGAAATTTAATTAGCTGTAAGGCTTCTTCCGTATGATAACCAGGGCGTTTCCCAAGCGGTCATCCTGACTGGTCGAGACAGAAGTGTGAACACCATACTCGAGTTTTGCTCCTAATAGGACACCAGCAAGCGCCCACTCACCAATTATCGCCTTGAACGACAAAGTAGTTTTCGTGATTAGCTCCGTTTACAGAGGTCTGCAGAGGTTTGCTTGAGTTTTGGTCGAATAGTATCAACTGTGACGCTAGGGAATTAAAGTTTAGCCCGTCAACACGCTACGAGTATGTGAATGCACCGAATACAGACTTCAGTGAAGCCATTTGGCCTATAATTTAAGAGTAGTGAAGAGATTTTCAGCCACAAATCAAGCACGACATTTATGATAAGTCATTTTGTAAAACGCTTTCATTTGTAGTGATGGCCGAAGAAAAGAGTCGAATTCATGCTGACAGGAAAAGAATCCCACGAATCACGCTCAACAAACGTGGCTTCGGGAAATATCTCAACATATCGTAGAACATATGGCGTCTGTGTTGCCAAAAGATTGACGGATTTAATCGTCTGGAATAACACAGAAGCCAAGCCTGAGGTCTATAAAAGAGAATAATGGTGTAGAAGAAGCAGGTCTGGGTCGGATTAGTTTATTGTTAAACAAGCATCAACTGGGCGTAATAAGTTTGATAAATCAGCAAATTACCCATATGCAACCGGCTTCGGAAATTTAATGTAGCCACACTTATTCTTTGACTTCCCCTGAGCGTCATTTAAATAGCTGACACAGCCGGGGCTCAATCGTGCAAATCAGCAAGTTCGAACGCATTGAACTGCGTAACAACGGCGTTACGCATAACTCGCATGGTAGTTCGGGTAATATAGATAGCCGCTGGACTTGTCATTAAGCTGGATAAATTGGATACAAACGCTTTGACACCAGTCGGGTTACGGGACTGATGGAGTATGCCAGTTTGTAGTGTGTTCAAACTAACCAGTAGTAACGCTGACTGCTACATTTAGAATAATAGTTCGGAAAATTTTTTGAGCGAGTTAAGATCCAGATAGACCAATACATATAGCCGGGGATCTAGTTCAGCCTACTAGACGCACCGCGGACACAGGAGCACATGTCCTATATGTGTCATTGACCTCCGTATCCTATCATTATTGTTTGTACAGAGAGAAAATTCAACGGCATTAGGAACCAGTCGGAAGACAAGTTGGTTCAGTTGATGAATGATGTTAAAATTATTCGCCTAGCTATGTTTTGGTGGTAAGTAATGTGACAGTTTTCTTACGCGGTGACGTATATACTCATAAAGATTTAAAGCGTCCAACTCGTGAGGAGCAAGTCTTTCTCGTTCGTAGGTACCAGGGTTACCGTTGGCATATTATCTTGTCTATGGTGTAACATTGCATTCTTGGTCGTGATGTTTTTTCCCCGGGAATAGCTAAACTACAAACCAAGAGTATAAGTCTTCCGGTATGCTCTATTTCTGCGATCACAGTACAACAGAAAGTTAACAAAATAACTAGCGACATCAGTTAGTTTTGTGAGCTGCAAAGACCCACTTTTCCGCCAGTATTCGCGGGGTAATTTTGAAGATGGAAGATGGTAGGAAATTGCGGAAAAGGGACTTTTGTAAGTAAAAAATATAATAATTCTCGTCTGGACGTTCATACTTTTGTCGTGGCGCAATTATTCTGGTACTTCCACACCACTGTTGGTGATCTACAATAAGGGTGAAAGTCGTGACAGAAGACGGATTACGCAAACGAGAGAGATGTGAGAGTGAATTTTATAAAACCTGCAAGCACCTAAGACTAATCATAAAAACAAGATTCTTAATTTCCCTGAGATCAAATTGCAGATTATTTAATTGTCCTGTCGCTTGGCGCTACGTCCATAAAATGAGGCAAGTCCAGACGTCTGGGTGGAACACATCATTCTTAGCATTAGTTAGAAGAGAAGATTCCTAGCTTTTTACACTGAAAACAGCACTCTATTTTCACAAGAGCTCCCTAAGTGAAAGAAGGTTTAAAAGGGATAGTTTTGCGATCCGATTTTTCCCAACGGTATGTCCTCTATGTTGACAAAATCGCACAGTGATCGAGCTGGGAACATTAGGGCTTCACGGTGACATAGCAACACGCAAACATGGACAGAAGAACCGGCGCTCGGGTAACTGGCAGTTTCCTCCTTAACCCTGATCTCAAACCGGCAGCCAGGTAAAGCAAAACGGACCGATTTTTCCTCAGTCAAAACAAGTCAATACGCGATTGGTGATGGTCACTGTGTGGCTGAACGCACCATAGTTAGTGAAGTGACTGTAGGGTGCCTCAACAGAAAACTTCCACACTGGACCCTGCCCCCCTCCGATAAGACCGGAATTGTAGGTTTTGAACAGAGCTGGACAGAACAAACAAATGTTGATGAACGCATAGGTTGTTGGTCGCCGTCAGGCACTGTGCATAGTTAGAAGCAAAGGACGCAAGGTGTCATCATTCACTGGAACGCCATAAGCCCAGGAGGTGGTTCTTTTTGAGAAAATGCCTCTTCGCGTTGATCTACGTTGATTTGTTCAACGTAAACAACAAAAGGAGAGCCTTTGTAAGGGTCAACAAGTCCCCCGAAATATTGACACCAAATCCAGCGAATGGTCTTGTCTTTTCATAAGATCCATGTTCAGTCGACTCAAGAAACAAAGTTCTCATAACCCTCCCTGATTCCTGAGTATTTTTGGGCCGTACGTGAACTCAGGCAATACCTCGAAGTTAGAAGGAGTTTGGCTATTTCTAAATGGTGTTCCTTAAAAACAGGACTGTTATGCTTGTCAAGGCGGACCACTCTATTCATAAAGTCGCTGAAAACTGCTCTACAGCCCGCCAGGCCCTTCTTGAGGATCACCAGATTCGCGCAATTCTCAAGCTTTCGTGAACCTGGTGTTCCGCTTGAATCCAAATCGGGCCTAATGTGCAAAATACGCTCATATGCACACTGAGTTGATTTTCAAAGGAGACGCAGCCGAATACCAGCTGAATCTCCTGTCTGCAATATTCTTCAACTAAATGTGCTGCCCAAAGGCCGCCTCATATTTCAATTGGCACGATGTTCTAGATATCGCAGTATATTATCTTGGAGGAACCATATTCATAAGGCTACTAAAAACCAACCACACTGCCCCAAAGTAAACATATTCGCCTGCTCATCTGTGGCAATTCAGTTGCGTCCAGTGAGCACTGGTGAAGTAATGATGACACGCTCATCTCACAAGTCAGATGTCCGGAATTCGACTCCCGGCCAAGGATATGCACTGCTAATAAGCCATAATAAGGGTGAAACCTGAACTCTCTACTCCTTTTCTTTGGTGTGAACTTACCAGAACAGGTGCACCAGGACTGGAGGAGGACTGCTCAAGTGAGGGTGATGTGAATTCAACTTATTTCATCATCTATTGCATTGTTCAAGTCTACATTTTTTACGCAGACCACATATTTTCGCTGCAAGTATTCCACAAATTCTCCTGCCCTGAAATGCTCCTTGCTACTGTGTTTTGGCCGTGCAAGTCGTCACTGAGGGACATAAACTGCTACTGGAACACCCGCATTTTCTCAAACGACAGGGATTAGTTTCTCAGTCGAAATCACGGCAGAGTAGAGTCACTCTGCCAGAAATTCGTTACAGTCTGAATACCATGAGACTAAATTAGGTTTTGTTTGATGAGACGCACAACATATTATACTTGTCAATCAGAGTTCCAGGATGAAGGAATTACGCTGAAAAGCCATGAATGCTTCACGCAAAGCAATAAAACATCGTGTTCGGTCTTAAAAACATTGGCTGTGGAACACCGCAGCATTCAAGCGAAAAGACAAGCTCCTGGGCGGGTGTGAACATACGGAAACGATGTGACTTGTTTGTGAAGTAACTAAATTTTCACACTGAATTGCAGTCTGTCGTCGTATTCTGATTGACAGCCGATCGCATACAGAATACTGAAGGCCTGACCATGAAAGTTATCGAATGCAGTGTCATAATCTTCTATTAGCAGAATTTTGTTTCGGAGTGAAGAATTAATTTGGATCATCCATTAGCAAGTCCAGTAAACTGGTATCATTTCAAGCTTAATACGCTCATGAACACGAAGGCAGGACTCTGTCGATCAACGTTATCAACCGGCTGCTTACTAGGTCATCGATACCGACCCATCCGGTTCATGTCAGTTTGACAAACATAGTTCGTTTTCGGTCATCGGCCCTAATACCAGAAACTTGTGCAGATTGCCGATTGTGGTTTTACCACGGTAACAGGCTTTAGATATACCGATTTTGTCTACACACATGGGTGTCCTCGCCCCCTCTCTTACGAACATCATGCGTTCGGCCTTTGTGAACAACGATGCTGGGTCGATTTCAAATATTGGCTTGATGGATGTCTGTTCAATTTTGGCGTTTTGCTGAAAGGAGTCTGGTTCACTTGAAGAGCTATCGGATTCTTATGCGTACGGACACGCATGATGAACTTTAGAGACTGGCTTAGAAGTTTGTGGCTGCTTCCGCGCAGTTTGGCCGGATTATCGACTCGAATCAGTGTTTCGTTCTGCACCAAACAACGCCAGATGGATCCTCTAACAAATCAAGACGAGAACGGAGCCTGAGGACTACTGCGCAGCATTCCGCTCCCAAGGAACAACCTTGTCTGCTGACTAGTGCGGCTTTTGGCAAGCTCGAGAAACGCGTATGCGAGAACTGGAGACTGAGGTTGGAGACCAAGATGCACTTTGACCGGGCGATGTTCCTCTGGTACGGCATAGAAACACTAACCTTGTACCTTGGCAACCTTCGGTGCTTGAGTGCTTTTATATGCACTGACGGAGTCGCTTACTTGGTGTTCGCTGAAATGAACGAGTTCAGGACAGAGAAGTCGTCCGACGGGCGAGATGTGATAAAATGGAGGCTACGATCAAAATCAATTATCAACGGTGGCTGTGACAGGTTTCCCGAATAGACAGACGCAAGATTAAAGACCATCCACTACATGGTCAACTGAACCCTGGCAGGCAAAATTTTTTAAACGTAGTTACCTTAGTAGACAGTCCAAAAGCTCGTGAAGTGGGAAGTGGAAGCACAAGGACGGACGTCATGGAGGAAAGTTATACGTACTGGAGTTCCGCAAATCAACGATTGCTCATTTCTAACCAGATAGCTGAAGCTTGAAAGAAGTCACGGCATCATCAGAGCTCTTGGATTTGAAAGTGGAAACGAGTTAGTTCTGCAGCAACTGTGGTAATGACTGTGCTGGTCCTATTGGGCTCTACGGCGGACGCAACGGTCCGTCAGTGAAACCTCGGCAGGCGAAGTAAACCGTAACCTTCTGTGAATATCAAGCAGCTAGGCCTACATCGGTGCTGGAAGCGACTTTCAGTGACCTAAGCCGTATAAATAAAAATCGGCCAACATGCTCTGATACAGTGAATCATAAGTTGTGTGCCCCGCGATTAGTAATACAGGCCCAATTCTCATCCTATGGGGACACCACCGGGTTCACATCTATGACTACGTATGTCCAAATTGATACCTTGGATATTCCAGAGACTTAAGCCAGAAACGGTGATACGGATGGCTTTCTGTGATCAACGTCTTTATAGACCAAGCTCTATAATGTGTAGCACCAGCTAGCAGTAGGTATGTACTCAGGAAGCGTCTCAAGAGTGGTGTAGGCCACCGATTGACTCTCTACATGCACTGTGAGATTCAAGTGTTTAATCCTACACACTTGAAAGGACAATTTCGGGTCACGGGTGTGGCATTCTGATGGCTCTGGAACTGCTTCTCTTTATGCGGTCTTATCCCACAGGTTTACACCGAACTGAAGGAGTTTAGTTGACTGTACTTGCGGCTCAGCACAAAAACCATAGGTAGTCAACCAGTGTGTGCGCTGATCCATCAGCTTAGTTCGGTGCGACAGGCAAACCTTTCTTTCGGGTGAGCGGCGTAGCCCATGGGCCGGTCATGAATGGGGCTCATATTGGTTATATGCGCACACACCTTTCTGAACTGTATCGTTCCAGACGATGCGCCCCACCTGCAGCCTCCAATTCATCTATTGTTTAAGCATTTTAGGCGTGTGGATTTCCTGGCGCTATGATTCAAAATACACATTCATCGATGCTCGCCGTAGTATTCTGTCGTTAGGTTGTTTGCGCTTAACTGAACCCATACGCACATAAGGAGCATTTCCGCAATAAATTGTCGCTTCCTTTTTCTATTTTTCTATATAAGCTAACCATTTTGTACGGTGGATAATTTACTCTCTCTCTCAACAGATGTGTCAGCTTCATGCATCCTAAACAACTTCAAAAAAGGGGCGCCTCAAGATACGCGAGGCATTTTATCATGAAATCAAGAAATCAAAGTGCATGTTCATGTGCAAACTTGTAACCTCGGGTGCATAAAATAATGTATGGGGTTGTACCAGCAGTGGAATACTCGCATGAATGCTCACTATCTGGATGTGAATGATCTGATATAACTGTCTGCTTCCAGTGAAATCCCAAGCACATCTTCAGCCGTATTCTTCATTCAGACGAGTGCTGTCCCGATATGTGGCGAATATTTGATACTTCTGCTTAGATCTTTTCGGTTGACAATTAATTAGGGCCACGGTGGTATAACTATCTGATTACAATTTGTGCCAGCAAGCGAGCCAGTTGGACTGGTCTCTACTAGACATAGTCGAGTTCTATCAGTGGTATCAGAAGTCTGGAGAAACATTTCAAAGCATTTGGAAAGTATCTCCATACATCTCTTTTCAGCCCTAATGAAAGGTATACGGAAGTTTGTGCTACATGGTGAATCCTCTGACCTATTCTTCTGTTTTGATCATCTGCTTTATTTTTAGGACAAACCGCAGACGGACCAGCATCTGTGAGTGAGCTTTACCGCGCTGAGTGTTCTGCTTCCCTAATGGCTGACTGGCTGGTTATTTTCGCTATAGTTTGCAGTAAATAGAGGCTAGGCTGCAGTTTTCTTGCCGTCTTCCCGTATCCTCGTGGAAAAGTTTTGTAACCTAAGTCTTTGGGCACGATACTGATGGCTTCCAGGCCATTCACCTGGCTAGGCATCTCAGGTATGCCGCTGACGGAGTTTTTTTGATCCACTGTTTTCTTGCCCAACCCCGGTCAGTTCTAGACATGCTCATCTGATTCACTGACCACTTGAAAATTAAATCTGCGACTTAGCTCCTCTTCATGTTACGGCTATGTTTTTTTACTCTGCCGTACTTTGTCTATCGTATGAAATCCCTTTCAGAGCGTCCGCTTTCCTGTAGGTATGTATTCACGTACGAGTCTGACCTGCACACCCGCAACTATATGATCGCCTCTGAAATGTGTTCTTTTGCGCCCATTTATGATACCGTTCACGTAAACTCACTGACCTATCTCACCCTATCCATTTAAATCTCCCGTCAGAACGGCTTTTCAGACAAACTAGGGACACCCGCAAAGACGCTTCTCTGCACTGGAACTCGTTTTTTCTCCCAACCTCACTAAAATCGAGCTTCTCATAACTCAACTTCGGACGACCCTTTCCAACTAATTGCACTTTTGTGTGGCCTTACTTTGCAGTGGTAATCGGTGTCCGTTTTGCCGATGAAAATACGCTGATATTTTGTCGCGTAGACGGGATTCGTTTATCTATCCATTTATTTAACCTCAAATGATTATCACTGTCGGTGTGTCTGTGCAGGTTGACGTGGAAGGTTGTCACGATACGTGTTATCCCTGGAAATTTTCCCGCGGGACAGCAATCAAACACACGAGTGACCTCATAGCTATCTCCTGCATACAAACACACATCAGTTCAACAGCCAGACACATTCATTCTTTTTGCAGAATCTTCTCATTTTTCGAGGATTTTGGGGATAACTGAAGCAAACTCCTCTTCGCTAGAAAGGTCACTGGAATAGAAACAAACCAAAAGGTCTCTGTTCATCACTTTGGACATCCTTTCGGGTGAACCAAAGATGAACGCATTTTTAAGCGACTCTTGTTCCTTACATGATAGCATAGAGGTACTGCAGAAGAGACTCCCCTAAAAATGCCAGTCCTATCTAGCGTTCAGACCGTTTCCTAAGAAAAAAGGATTCCCGTATTTACCCGTAGTATTCCTTTTCGGCGACTTGTGTAGAATAATTTATTAGGGCGACCATCTCTAAAAATAGTTTAGTGATTGCGTCCAAACTCCAATAAATGTTCGCTGAAACACTCCGTGTGACCAAATGGTTTACGATGCTCAGCAATACTTGAGAGTGTGGGAGACGACGCTATTTTTACGCGCCAGCTATCACTCGGGGTTGCAGACACTGAAGGTGGGTGACTAGGTGCTATTCGATTTGCTCGTTGGTCTAAACATACCCGAATCTTGAGACATGAGGGGTTCTTAAGTTCTCAGCGGAAATAACAAACGCAACAGTCTCTTTCGGAGTAAGATTATGTATTGAAATCGTTAGTTTGACCCGGTTCTGAAATGAATTCACATGAACCATCGAGCGCACTGTGGCGCCTTCTTCATGTGATACGGTGCCAGGTGTCACACGGTAAGTCATAAATCGATTTTCAGTAGAGATTTATCTGATGTTGCCAGCGTGGGATACCGTGTGCCTAGCTGGGGTCAGTTCGACAAGTAAGAAATGATTTTTTCACGTTTTTCTGTAAATGGGTCTCAAAGGAAGACTGCTTTCTGGTTTTGTTTGCATCGCAAGATAAAGTGATGAGGTGGGGAAATTTTATGCGTTTGGTATTACCAATAAAAGATTATGTGTTTGTATTCCCAAAGTAACTAGCCGACTGATGTTTTCGAGTCAAGCTTTTGTTCAGCTGATGTCATAGATGAGCAGACTTTAGCGTCTGTTCAAGAGAACAAACACGCTGGTTAGGGAGACATTTGATGCATTTTTTTGCGAGCAAGGCAACCGTTCAAAAGCTATTTGGTGAAACCTGATGCAGAGACTAGTTAGCTGTTTGGCTGCCGCTGCATATTAGGTACTTTTGATCACTCGGATATAGTACACTCAGCTTTGTTTTACGTTCAAGGCAATGACCAACCTCTGAGAATATATTTAAATCATACCGATTACTGTTCAACCCAGTCATCTGGATCAAATCGGGGTTTCATTTACTAAGTAAGATCAGCCTGAGTTGATGTTTCAAGAATGTTGAAGAATGTCAGAAATGGATGGTTTGCAAATCTCCCGTAACCCTCTGGAAAACAGCTGAATGTCATTAGGCTGGGTAGAGCTAACATTGGTAGAGTAACCTGTCTAACTCAGACAGCATCCACATTTGAATTTGATTTTTTTCCTCACGAAGGAATGTGAGTATGACTTTCTGGCGGACGGGTCAACCATGTTGTTACTAGATTGAAGGAATGTTAAGGGGTATCTCATCCGTTAAAGTCATGGTTTCTCCTTTCAGAAGTTCATTGAAGACAACTAAAGAATACCACTCACGAAACAGACCTTCAGAATCACCAACACTCTGGGATTCGTTCAAAATAAATGCCGATGATCAAAACAGTTTGTAAAAGCCTTGTTATGCAATAATGATCTTTTATAGAGAAAATTTTGTTGGGTGTTTTCACACAACTGAATAGTCCCAATATTTCCACTATCGAATTCCATACAAAACCAGAAATCTTTCCATGCAAACACAACACATTCCTTTGGACACAAACCGTGCAAAATGTCTCTGTGTAAGTCAGCGGATCACAACCCTTTCCACCAAAATCTGGTGAACAGATAAGGGACTCACGGCAAGAGTTTATTATTCCCCACAGAACTCTGACAGCCTGGATAAGCGAATAGGATATTGCTGTTCTAACGTTAGAAACTGGAATGTATAGATTGGAACAAAGACAGAATTACAAGGTGTTTTGGTAAACTGCACCACACTCTCACCTCCACCTTCCTGATAAAGACAGGTTTTCGGCAACTTGACTAAAGAGTAGCATTTTTTGACATGGAACATTTAGGTTCTGGTGTGATTCGAGTATACATCTTCAGGTAAACCGATCCGTATCGCGTCAACACGGCTGACGTTAAAGAATAAGGTAAGTGATTTTCGCTGAGTTCATCATCTTCCTCTTCATATCAAGTGTTACAGTTATGAAAATTGGACCTAAATTCGACGATTCTACTTGTTTGTTAGTGTCATTAGAAGACTTTGTGGTCTTTCAATGTAAGTGAGGTCAGTTTCTAATGAAAAGCCAAAAAGCACTGTACAGCTGTTTCGTCCTTATTGGGAATCATCATTGGCGTGCATCTCACGAAAATCCAAAGCCACTCGAAGATCCAACCCCCGGCTAGTAATTGATGATGAAACCGCTCGGTCATGACTGATTGATTAGCACTGATTAACCCATCTATTTACAAGGGACACTTTTTGGTATTTGTTGCCGAAATTTCGCTGCGGCTAACCTCACGTTTACTTGCTTTGAAACGACTGTTTAATTTTGTCCCAACAATCATTGAAGCCAATAGTCCAGAAGTGGCAGAATAGAAACATGCATAGCGTTCTCTACAGGCTTCGGAAACCACTGTTGAGTTTCTCGTGAGCTGTGTTTCTACTACTCTCAGAGAAGTCCGTTGGTTTGTTTCTTCAGTGGTGTTAAATCAGAATGAAACTCTATGCAAACCCTAGATGACAGTATGTTTGGACATAGTTAGATATCAGGACTGGAGCAAGTCTTCTTAGCAAAACAAGCCAAGTTGAGTCAGTCAGCCGATCCAAGGAAAGCTCAGGAATTAAGGTGCTCAGATTGTTGGAGCAGTGAGTTGGAAGCTACTGGGCTAGATGAACAGTTTCATGGTCTTTCAACTTTGGGGAGCAGCAAGTTTTGTTAACAGCTGTTACCTTGCGTCAGGTAGCTGAGTCGAACACTTCGGCTGGGGACGTCAATCGTCAGCCTGTCGAGGCTTCGACATCCTGGCAGCTGTTGCACAATGGTGAGTTCTCCTGGTCTCCAGTTACTGATATTTGCCTTATATGCTTCAAACAGCAAGACGAATGAATGAGACTCCGCCATCTCCGAAACTTTCAATCCTCTTCATTGGTGTACCATAATTCCTATCCTACTCAGTTCATCAGTCACGTTTCTGTGTAGCAGCTCAACACCAGTATCTAGTGCCGGTCTATTGGTGTTCGTGATGAATCTGAGACTGAAACTGGACAATCCAATTAGTCCTCATTTTGTGAGGTCAGAAATGTACCACATCTTTTCTACGCTATCCACTCATTTTCAGTTTGTCTACTTCGCCGGAATTTTCGTGCGTCCAGGACTTTCCGCATTCCAATATAACGGATTGAAGCTTATGTTGATGTTTAACAACATTTGTTTTTTTTCAGTCCACACAAAGAAAAGGTTTAGTTGTTGAAGCTTGTTATACGGAGGCAGCAGCTTCTTCTTTTCACGTAACGATTTTACAACCCGTCAGAAGAGCATGTTCCCATTCCTGTTATACATTGATGTCGCTCTGAACGCATTGACTCAGTTAACATATTTCATTCGGACAGCCAGTTTAGTCCTGTTCAAAGTGAAAATGTGTGCCCGACGTATTTGTCCAAATAGAGTCCATAGACCGAAGGAGAGGTCCTGATTAGGTATGCGTCATAATTTTGATGATAGAATCATTCACTTGCTGGATGAGTGAGATTATTCTGATCGGATTATTCTTACACGCCGGTATCCCTTAACAAGAAGAGGTCTGTGCAATTTTTATATCAAACTTATCTTTACTTTATCTTCACAAATGAATTGGACGATACGCTGGTGGGCAATTTTCAATGGAAGCTTTTGTTATCCCTGGGAAATTCATTGTAGTTCTCCACAACACCCTTTTGTCCCTATAAGCTCAAAACCACTAGATGGGAAACAGTTGGAAGTGTTATCTGAGGACACTTGTCCGGATGATCAGACAGACATGGTAACAACTCCAGGGCCCATGAAGATAAATACCCAACCAAAAAAGTATCCGCAGCTGACCTGGTGAAAGTAAGAAAGCCCTTTGCTGCGAAGTTACTTGGTGACAAACATGAACCAAGCGGTTACAAACTATCAGACATTAAAGTAAACATCTCATCTGCACAAAATTTGTGAAAATTGAACATTCTCGCACATCTCAAGCTCTCCTTGATGTTCATTGACTAGTAAACAGTAGAAAACAAACACTGCAAAGCGGTTTCATAATTTTCGTAGTTAACTTAACCCTCCATCAGATACGGGGGCGGAGTTTGGAGATCGGACCATAAGCTACTCGCATGCTTCATCAGTAGTATACATCGTCACACTGGTAGCTTTAACGGGTCGCGCCAACCTAGACCGAGCAACACTGAGTGCGACTCATAAGTAAGTTATATTTCCAATGACATGCTCTGTTCTCACACTAAACGTGAGACCTATCAAAAGCTTAGATTTCACGTCATTCGAACGCCAACACCGAGTAAAAACCAACAGCCCCAAACTTGTTCTGTTTTGGTGAGACCAGTTCATGTACATAATACGAGTTTCCGAAGTAACCTGTACTTGGCACTCCTTAGCAAGCGAAAGGTGGAGTAACAGAAAATAGCAATATGCTTTTGATGTTGTTAAAGTAATACGGTAAATGCAGCAGCGCTTTTTGTGTTCCGAAAAATCTGCAGCTTAGTGTAAAGAAAACGGAGAGGATAGTGAAGACAACTGCGGCATAGTCCGGTAATAGCAATCAATTACATCCACTATGTGGAAATATTTTTGGCCAAGCCTACATGCAAACTTAGTCCGTTTTCGAAAGACGGCCGATCAACAAAAACGTACCTGGAATAAGTACCACACACAAGAGGCCTGGCGAACAAAAATGAGTTTCCACAAAGTGATTTGAAGGTCATTCGCCGACAAAGTCCAAAAACTGGCCTTACATAACGCAGGTCAACCTTTTTGAGAAAACATCCACCTTCATGAGAAGAAATTAGCTTCGACAAAGTAACGTTCAATAAAGGCTTTTATTTTGAAGCTTCATGGTTTGAAACTGAGCATTTAAAGACAATGATCTACTAGTCAATTTCAGATCAGTTGTTCCCCAGGGACCGAATGTTGAATAGCACTCAGAGCTGAAAAGATTTCGAGTGTTTTGATTATACTGGGCATCTGGTGGACCCATCTTCGCGGTACTTAAATCCTGTATTTTAAGAGGTCACACCTTGTCACTGATGTGCTCTTCCCAACTTCATAACGTGTTCAGCTGGGTCCTTTCAATCACTTGTTGGTATATACCAGTGCGTCAGTATATATATATATATATATATATATATATATATATATATATATATATATATATATATATANTATATATATATAATCATTTTTTATCTGTATATATCAGCTGAATTGTAATGAAGTAAAATGCTGTACGGATTTCTGCTATCTTGTCAGCACACCATCCACAGCCCTGACAATAAAGCAACAAACGCATGAAGTGTGAAATCCAGCGCGGAATTTGGTCGCGTTGAGGGATCCCTACTTGCACGTGGGCAACAAATTTACAATCTATTTGGCTGTTGTGCTCTCTTCACTATCCTGCGGCGGTGAAACATGAATGCCTCGCGGAAGACCTATTCGGAAGGTCATGCCAAGGATGACAACATCACCAACCGCACGATCAACTGAATACCACCAGGTTATCTATCAGCACCTTAACGTTGTGCTGATGGGTGTCTCCTGAGGACCACTTACATGTTTCTATAGTGGTGAGGTACGATATCAGGCTGAAAGCTTAAGCGATTGACAGATGATGCCTGTACCTATATGAAAAACAGACAACTGGTGGCGGTGTCTTGTCACCCTGCTTAGGTCGGCTGATTGTTGCAACAGGATGTAGAAAGTTTGCACACCGATCTTTTTCCCTCAAGTCTACATCGGCACCAAGGGCTTGCCTGATGCACCACAATCGGTCCAACTGAAGTCGTCTGTGCACAGACATTCAGTCGTTTGACCGTTTCGGATGCCAGCCATTCGCCGGGAAAGTTGGTTTTTCACTCTTGGTTTTAGTCACCACTGCATAGTTTCTTATAGTTCCGGGATTTTTCGACTTGACTACCTACCTGATATCTCACAAGCAACAACGACCTCAGAGTATGCTACTTGTAAACTCGACTTTGGGGTCACAGTTCAAAACGGATAGAGTCAACATTCCCGGTAAGAATCGTTTACAGGAGAAAATATAACCCTTCCATATATCTAGTACAAGTAAAAGACCTGAGAAAGTTTAAGTGCCCAGTACGGTTTAGCATTCCGCTATTTTAGCAATCGTGACGGAGGAAAAATTGAAGGTAACTTTGCTCCACTTTGCTGAACATGTCCATTAGAACATAAATTCACAATTTAGTCAGCTACCTCTAGATAAATGCTCTCAATTGTAAATAACGAAAAGTTATTGGTTAGGAAGTGTTTTTAATGGACCGAGTGAGTACGTTGCATCACTGAGACTGTTAGCTCTCAGTTTGCCGCTATTCTTCAAACGACGGTGACCTTATTCAGAAGGGCTTGCGTGCTAGTGGGTTTATACTAAATTTTGCCTTTGATAAAAACTCTGGTTCTAATACTTTTTGAAAAAAGCCCATTTCTAGTAGCTAATCTTGTTGCAAATCAAATGGGTCCTATTCAGTGGGTGCATGTGTACTAACATTATTCCGTTCAACTTAATTAACCACGACCAAACCTGTCTCCAAAACAGGTGATTGTACTCATGTAACTGGCTTACACAATCTTGGAGTTCCATAGACAAGCCAGGGCTCGAAAGTGTGTTGAGGTAAAACTTACACCCATGGACCTGAAAAGACGCATTGAATCAGTGGATACGATGAACTCCTAACAGGACACGCTCATGACAAGATGAGCTTGGTCGAACAGCACATTAGAGATGGGAGAATGGGAGATCTGGTGGGGAGATAATGATTAATCTGGGGTGTGTGAAACTTGTATTTAGGGGACCAGCAGGTACTCTGAGAATTAACAGTTGACTAGGACACAGGTAGACACAGTCATCCACAGGAGTAACGCAGCTACATGTTAAACACTTTGTGAACATACAAAACCGACTGTCTACTGGCGGCTTTTCATAACTAGCTGGTAAATAATACAAAGCTGCGCGAACTTTCGACGCCCAATTTTCCTAACTAATACCAGTCCGTTCGACCAGACATCTTTTTGGAAGTTAGGCGGGCCTGAATTCGACCTAAAGTTGTGATTTAGTATTGTAGAGTGTCGGAACTACATACACAGTATCCCATATATTTCACCGCTCATTTAGGCAAGTTTCAGTATTATCGACATGACAAGGGTGAGATAGTCCTTTATTAACGGTGATTTTGACCGAAAGGAAATTTCCTGAAATTGAAATTTCCTGGAAGAAACTTTGCAGCAAATACAAGGAACAAACGTAATTTCAAAGAAAATTTTGTTCAAGGCAGGCAAAAATCCATTTGTTCTAACCCGTATACGTAGTAAAATATCCACGTTTTGTGGCGTCTCTCCGTGAACAGAGTCAACGATGGTAAATGCATGTTATAAAACACTTGGCAGGAGATCTTAAAATTAGGTAGAAATCATACAGAATTCAACGTTCAGCTTCAATATGTAGGTCATCTCTAATTGAAAATCGCTTTGATGGGCGATTATCTTCTATTTGGGCTGATTCGACCGTACTTGGAACTGAACATCTGTGAACAAAATCAAACAACTGCATTCATTTTAAGACATGAATTTTAGACGTCTTTTAGTGGGTTAAATAGCCTGCAGGCTATTTAAATGCATGGTTGCTAAAAACTATCATTGATTGTTGACTCTGCTGTGGTGCCAATGGTAGGAAAATTTGGTGCAATGCATCATAAATCACTTATAGGAAAATGAAAGGTATAGAAATCAAAGCTGGCATGGTGATCGACGAAAAACCTGGTTTTCAAGCAAAATCCCCGTACTGTACATCAGGAGAAGGGGTACTGAAATTATTCTAATATTTCTATATATTTATATTTATATTTATATTTATTTATATTTATATATTTATTTATATATATCTATATATGTCTATTTATATAATATATATATATTATATAAATATATATATATTTATATATCTATATTTATTTTCCAATAAATACTAATTGTAGTTCAGCTGTAACACACTTTTTGTGTCTGGCTGTCACACTACCTGAAGGAATCAGGAGGGCTGGCATACTTTCATGTTGCTCAAGCCTAGACAAGAGCAGTTGAGATACCAGGGTTGGGTTCGGACTACGTGTCATCCGGTCACTAGGTTCTCACCGTAACCACTGAGCTGCTCCGAACTCACTCTTCTCCTTTTGGCCAATACATTTAGCGGGTGTACTGTCAACAATGACGGGACAGCTGGACACCAGTGCAAAAACACAGCCACCCCCGTGGAACAGGAATCCAAGGTGAACTCAAATGCTGACAGGTAGACATGGAAGAGTCTATCAGATGAAGGCTACCTGCCCAAACAGGATGGCAATGCCTTGAACACTAGCGTCACGATTCACACGATACCAATGCGTAGTGCCCGAGCCAGTTGAAGACAACCCTTTGAGTATAGTGCTAGTAATTTACTAATGGAATACAACGCAACAATGATTTCAACACGTTACGTTGCATAATCCTGGAAGCGAAGCCCTTCCATGGTTCACTCCATGCAATAAAATTTACTGCCCGAGAGCAGAAACATGTTGCTTATGACTATTTGCAATTTCTTTAGGGACCAAGCCTAAGAGATGAATTTTAGGATGATAAGTGGAAACACAAGATGTGGTTAGCTCCGAGCAAGCACTCCTTTAGGCCTTTCGTTCCGTATAGAATTTAGCAGATGAGTGGAGACTGGACACATTTATCGGACTACCAGTCTTCACCGTATGCCACGGCATCGCTCAGCGACCAATCACTCTTGAATGCACGGCGAATTTGAATCACATTTACCTATCGGTTGGATCCATGCTGTGAAATTCAACACCTGACTAGAAATTTTCGGGCAAATTTAGACACATCCACGCAAAAGTTGTTACTGGCCCCGTGGTGCTCGGTACCTGGTGGAAACCTAACCAAAAGAACAATTGACCGATTCTGCCTGATTCTTCAGATGAGCCACTATCAGGACGAAACGTTTAGTGAACTATAGGTAATGCACTACTCATAAGGTTGCTGGAAATTGTTCGAGAGCCCACGACCGGTTTCGCCCTTGTTGGGGCTCATCAGGTAGGCGCAGTCCCCGAGTTTCCGTCAACCTTATCTTCTACTTGAAACCAAATTGCACGAAATTAGCGAAATACACTCATTTGCAAACAAATTTGTTTTTGCGAGAGACTCACCTGTAACCCAGCTGAATCTCTCGTTTGTGATGTTTCGCTAGATTAGTGGACTACTTTTCGCATTTGTAATATCATGCTTCCTTTTTTGTAATGAATATAGCATTTGTGAGCGCCACAGAAGGCTTTAAAAACACAGGCCAAGAATGGATTATTCTGATAAAAAATTGTTACCTATTGTTTGTGGAAGCATCAGTGCACAGTAAGGACTCAATTATGGGCATGTTAACTAGATCGATTATTTTGTGACACGTGTCTTAAATTTCCGAGAAAGTGGATACATGAATGTAGCGATTTTGACCACCACCGGCAAAGCCAAAATGTTATGTAAATTTGTAAGCTGTAAACCAGAACAAAGAATTTGGATGCAAAAAATGGACTACATACTCAGTCTGAAGTATTTATTTTCCGGCTTCGAGTGAGTATGCGGCTTATAGAACACTCGGATCATCTATCTATCTATCTGTCTGTCTATCTATCTATCTATCTATCTATCTATCTATCTATCTATCTATCTATCTATCTGTCTGTCTATCTATCTATCTATCTATCTATCTATCTATCTATCTATCTATCTATCTATCTATCTATCTATCTATCTATCTATCTATCTATCTATCTATCTATCTCGCACTCTAATATGCGCCCCACTAATCATAATCAGGAAAGAGTTTTTTCCTAACTTGTATCCGACGCATATGGACAAAATCTTGTTCGTCGTTTTTTTCGCTGAGTTAAGAAATTTAGTTTTAGCATTGCAGTTGAATGGGTAAAGATAGAAGTTTAGTCGGTTCTCTGAATCTGTGACATACGTTTACTGAAGTGCCATGACAGTGGTCTTCAAGTAGGAGTAATAGGAAACAGTCATTTTGTAGGTTGTTCGGTCCAATTAAGTTTACTAAATCGTCTGTTGCTGCTATCGCTCGGAGGAAGGCAATATGGGCTTACCCAAGCAAGAAGTCGAGTAAGTGAGGAGTGACAAGAACATCAAACCATCAGAACACAATTACGCTCCCCTAAAAACTATTCAAGATACTCACTGATGTCGGGAATGAAAAGCTTGTTTTGGGAAAGTACAAGAAATGATACTCCATCAGTCCAACTCCTTATGATAAGGGGAGAACGCTCTGGCCTAACCTGAGTAAACACCCTGAAAGAAATAAGGGTGAACAAAAGATAATAATCGGTATAGTGTACTGTCCTCTAAGCCATCTTCGAGTTGCCTTAAAACTAAATCACAATGTCTTCTTTATGGTTCAACGTTTTTCCTCGGAATTACTAATTAGGTAGGGAGCAAAGTGCATTTGTCCTTGTAACCAGTCTCAACAACTGGTTTCTCCCTCACTCACCTGAAAGATTATTTAGGTGTTAAACTCAACGTTATGTTGAGATGTCTGCGAATAATCGGATACTTAATTGTTCGCCTCAAAGCTCGAACCCTGTACTGCTAAAATATATGTGACACTCAGCAAGATGGTACTTGATAACCAATGTGTGGTACGAAACTCATAAACTATACTCCATGAATAGCAAGGAATTGTAGTTTTCATCACTAATAGTCTGACTAAACTGTGCTCAAATATCTCCGCCCGGACATGGAAATAAAAAATGGAACTAAGGACACGATGAACGAATAAATAAACAAATAAACATGGTATTGAAATATCAAGATGAAAATAAAAGCAGTATCTGTACCCTACTGGCACTTTATTGGCTGCAGCTGGAAATTAGCGCTTTTTCTTGAGACAATAAATATGCTGTCCCAGCAATCACAGATAACCTTACCTCCTTTGAAAATTTGGTGCTTATCCATAGGGAAATGTCGCGGATTTACATGAAAAATCTGTTGTTAAACAGGCAGAATGGCAATACATTATCAGAAATTTCAACGAGGATGAAACCTCGTATATTTGTCAAAACGGTTCATTGCGGTAAGTTCCTCGATCTTTCCAATACCGACAAATCGACTGAAAAACTTCCTGCGATTTATTCAGCGCATAACTGTGAGAATCATGATAAGGCTGTTGTGAACAAAAGCGATTGCTTCTGCCGGCTGTTCTCTGTGGGCCCGTCAGTCAAACACCTATGCACACCTGCATCCTGGTACGGGGCTCATGGTCGTGGAATGTTTTGCACCCGCGTTTTTGTTTGTTTGTTTGTTGTTATTCTCCAAACATGCAGCCTAACAATTAGTGTTCACAAATATTTCTTAGATGAAAGTTGCATTAAGATGTACCGACGCGTGACCCAAACGTCCAGTCCGTAGTGCTAAAACCTTGCTGAAATAATGAATGTGTCTACCTTGGCGGCGAGTCCGAAATCGCGTCAACCGGGATATGTACAGTTAACTTTTCTGTTGAAAATTAAATTAAATGCCATAACGAAGGGTGTGTTCATCCACAAGAGCATCGGCTACCCACCGTCACACCCAGTTCACTATAATCACCGTTTTTCCGGTGCCGAGGAAAACATCCAAAAAATTATGAGACGAATATGAATTTCATTGAACTCGGGATAATCGAAATTACGAGGTCCAACCCTACCACTTTATGCAGTGAAACGCCAAAGTAGATAAAAAGTAAAAAAACGATATTATAGGGATATACTTTTACTTCATTCATTCTCAATATGGTGGCTAAGCAGTGAAAATTCTGGCTGGCCTACTTCTATGCATTGTGCTATTCACTATTCGCCAAAACCAGCTGTGTCGACGAATTTCTGTTCACTGTGTGCAGATTTACCAATCTAATGACAAATATTGTTCCTTTGCGTAAAACAACACCAGATAGCTGGCATTCAAATCGGAATTTCAGGCTAGCATTTGTCATAACACTTGACCCCCGAACAAAGTTGGTGCTGCAAACAGGTTTTGTTGAGCTGATTTTAGCCCAGTATGCAAGATTTTGGAGCGGATCAAGATACGAGGGAATAAGATTGACAGGTGAACATACGGGAGCATGTTGCAAGCTGTCATCCTGCCCAAACGTGATGGCATAACAATGAACACCGGCAGCAGTTGCTAGTTTTTATTTGAGGTGTCGACGACATCTGTGAATTCCCTTCCAGGATTGCACTGTGCGAATGTTTTCGGGGTTCTGTCAATATATTGATTTCTAAGCGAAAAGTACTGCATTATTTTGTCGGCAATATGAAAGGATTTTGGAGTTTTTCAACCCGGACTTCGTACTATGAGAAAAACCAACCCATGTTGAGAAGCCTAGAAGTAATGTACAAATGTTTCCAATCCATAAAATATGCATCTTACGAGTCTCCAAGGGTATTCAAACTCCCTACCCTTCGGGTAGTTGCCAAGATCGCAACCGCTGGGCCATAAGCGGCTGATCGGCAGCGTGATTAGTTCGCCCCATTAGCCACATTGTTAGTAACGTTTCCTCCTTAGGAGGATTATGCCAGCGTCCGAGTTTCGTGGCCGAACTTATGACGGCGCATGCGTCCGCAAGTGGCTCGATTCGACGTGATCTACACTATGTCGGAGAGATGGAGACAATCCCCAATGGGTCGCTTGTTTTGAAACGAGCCAAGTGACGTCTCACATTGACTAAACTGGAAGCTACACTTTTCAAGCTTACCGAAAGTTTCTAACAGTATCGGAACTCCTACCTTCCCCAATTTCAAACTTTGTTCTTCAGTTGACCACAGATAGGTTGTTCTGGGATGATAGTTTCAGTCACTCGTCTCAGTTGATGTAACCAGAAAATCTGATTTCGCTTTAGACCACATTCAACTCCATCAGTGTTTGGTCTTCGAAAATCTTCAGTTTTCTGGATTGAGTTAGTCCATGTGATTGGGCGGAATTTGTGTGGCATGTTGTGTGCGGCATGTCACTTATAGAGCACTCGATTTCTGCTGCCGTGGAGCGGTGAGGACTGCATAAGAGTCGAATTCATCGCAGTCTTTGTATCCACACGTTTCGCAGACTAGTAGTCTAGTCTAGTTACAATGCTCTCAAATTTTGCTGATGTTTCGTGGACGTCAATAGTTCTACAGCTGTAGATAGGTTAGCCAAGTAGGCGTTCGCTACATTTTGGGGCAAGTGGGCTTTATACCCGAAATCAACAACTTCTGACTGAGTGAGTAGTTTAGAAAATGAATCTTTCCTAACTGACAAATTTCCCTCGATCTTATCAAGTTTGTTTGTCTTCTATCAACGGTTGATTAATGACCGTGCAGTCCAAGGAAGCCTTTTAGTCCGGGAAGACATTCTTTGTGACAGTGATCAAAGCTCTTGATTGCGTTTGGTTTACCATTCGAAAGCATTTCATGGCTGTCACAGGGTCTAGTAATGTAAAGCAGATCATAACCGCCTGAGCTGTCGACGGCGAGTTTTTGGCAATTGCTTTCTCGAGCATCTGTTCGACCATTAACTCAAATTAAGCGACAGATAATGGACGCGCTGGCCACTGTTTTGGTGCAGATGTTGAGCCGAGGACTGCACATTTTTCAGTGAACGAGAGGAAATGCGAAAACACAAGACCACACAAGTTGGACACTGAAGGTTCATCGCTTGTTTTAGGTGGACCAAGTCGGAATGACTGGACATTTGAGTCCAGTTTGTACATTTGTTGAGAGGTTCATTAAATACAGCCGGTCTAAACAGATACATGCAGTCATGCTTTAGAGCATATCCGTTAGCTGCCTTTCTATGATATGGTCTTAAATGAAACAGTTAAGCCAGGTGGCAAGACATGAACTAAGTGGTGACCTAAGTTGTGACAGTCGTTTCAAGCGTATAAAGAGCAAGTTTTACGTGTGTTGGTGTCCTTAATTTGGAATTACGGAATGTCGGACGTGACAGATTTACAGAAGGTTTGCAGTGATGTAGTGAAATGATGTAGGTGGCCAAATTAACTGACCCCATGAGAACGTACAACCCACTTACATACACCTACAGAGGGTGAACGGCCCATGTGCACTTTTGACAAGTATTGTAAGCTCTGGGAACACCAAAGCAGGTCTGGCGTAAGCTTCAACGGATCACTACGATCAAGGTTAGTGTGCTGTTCATGTCTTTCAACAAGTCTGCAGATATCCATCTAATGTAGAACTGTAACCAGACAAAAAGAGAACAAGGTATCATTGTGGAACATGGTAACCATTTTCAGTGGTTTCCTCAGCAACTACACGAACTTAATCCCAGGTATACAGAAGAAGTTTGACTCGTTCCGGAGTACAACTATGCCAACTGTCCTTAGTTGAAAAGATTTATTGGACCTGACATTGCTAAGCACATGGCTAGTATTCTAATCTAGGCTGGTGACCCACCCATGCGAGGGTAGAGTGTGAGCTTTCTGGTGGATACTTGAAGTACACTATTGTAAGCTAACAATAACCCGAATTGCAACCAACGATTTGCTGTGCCTAACACGGTCTGCACACGGCCAACTTAGGCTTTTAATGGGTTCAGGCCTCGTCTGGAGACTCAACACAGCTTACTGTGACTACTAGCCATTGATTGGCCTATCTGCATGTTTGGGCGTATAGCACCGAACCATTCAAGTTAATTCCCTAGCGAACTTTCGACTCAAAATTTCTACTGTGTCGCACCTAAATGTACTGTTTTTACCAGTATTTTTTGAGTGAGCAGTTGAGGCGGCAAAATAATCTCAAAATTGTTGAGAAAAATTTAATTAACCAAAGTAGAGATCTCAACTTGACTTTCTCGGTTGGAGAATAGTTTCTAGAGGGTTACCAAAAGATGGGTAGAGGACTCCGCCAGACTTCATTTCTTTTTCGTTTACGGTAACTTCGAGAAAAGTGTACATAGTTTTTTCAGCATTTCGGTGCACATGGATATCAAAGCTACTTGGATTTCAGGCGGATTAATCCTGCTTCCGTTCTCACTATATCTGATAAAGGAATTTGTCTGGTCTATTCCGATTAGACAAGCCAATCCGCCTGCTGCGAATAAGACGGCTCTGCTAAGCTCAAGTAGGTAGTGCCTCTAGCAGAGCAGACGCAAAATTACTTGTCTGAATTTGAAGACCTTTAAAGCAGTGGTCTATCAAGCAACGTGTGGGTATAAGCGTAATTTGAACTCGAATCGCAATAACACTGGCTAACTATTAGTCGCTAAGACTGACTGAATAGCGTCTTTCAGATGTGAGCTGCATAGTCGGGAATGGTGCTAAACGTGCCTGGGATAAAAAACCAACGTGAGTAGCTTACCAGAGTAGTAGTTTCCATACAGATGGAAGCATCTTTTCTCGTACTAGAAATTCCCTCTTGAGTGTCTTCTCAAATAAGATGTTATTCTTAGGAAACCCTAACCGTTTGTCCGTGCTTTCTTATTCAGTCACTTGTGAACTCTGTTGACTTTGCTTTAATTGTTTTGCAGTGACCTTATTCCTAGAAAGTGAACTAAGTTTATTGCTGCGCACAGGAGAGTTTCGGATGGATTAGCGTAAATCGTTTTTCTGTTGATTTTTACTCCTGCAACCGTCACTGATCACGTTCAGTCAGTGTTAAGGTAACATAACCCGGTAAAACTGGGTCCGAAAGGAGCATTCTTCTCATTAAGTAGTTGTTTCTGAGTGACATTCACCAGAGACATTTGAAATGTCCTCCTGTCTACCCGATCGCTTGAACAATAAGTTTGAGTTGGATGACCGGAACATACCGTGACTAGTCAGCTCATGATAATGAATGCATGGAATATCGATTGCCAACACAACCACAGCCATAGAAAACATTATGTTCATAGGTTGATATTCCCCATCCTCACGGAAATATGTGTGAGCAACGGACACTTTTCTTTCGTGCAAGGAATTTTTGAAAAACAAGAACCACTGCGTAGTCTTCTGCGGAGTGGATACAATCGGACCTGTCCATTGGACTGGGGACAATCTGATCATTGGCCCCTGTCATAGTACAGGTAGATTTAGCTGTCGAGTGACTGCAAACTCCGTCCCATCCACTCGTTTTAAAACATCATGGACATGATTTTTTGAGTTGAGACGGTCAGAAAGATGTTCAGCAACTTTCGGATTTCTCCCTGGCTCAGTCCCAATTTCCAGTATCTTCAAACCCATTTGACTTGGCATCGAGTAGTGGTAAAACATCAGAACTAAAATGGTCATTATAGTTGCTGTTTAGATCTGGCATAAAATTCACTGCTACTACCCATGTGACCTTGAATAGAATACAACAGCTTGTGGCTAACCGAAAAACATTAACCGCTGGAATAATTGTATTGATAGCTTATAATCCGTGCTGCATGCTGCATTCAAGAACGCGCCCAACCTAGTACTCGTTTAGCTTGCTCCAAACAAACAACGCGACGTTATTCTCCAGCCAGTATGCTTGCGTTTGGTTGTGTTTTGAGTATTGTCTCATCAACAATATGCTAATAAGTGACGTCCCGTTTTACTTACTAGCAGGAAATTAAAAAGCTGCACATAGTCGTAACTAAGTAGGCTTTTTTGAATCGATCATTATAGTGGTTAAATTAGCAGCCACTGAACACTATGTAGGTGCTATTGCAACTCCAAAGCGCTCCAAAGCTGCTTGAATTAGGTGAGTGGTCGTGCTAAGTAGGAGCACAATGGAAGTCTGATATACATCCTCACAAGTACGATTTTTAGTCTTAAGAACGGAAACTAAACTAACGGGTCCACCATATTAAACTGCTTTGCTGGCTCTTCCAGGGAGGATATGTATTTTGAAATTTGCTAAAATTCGGTCAGCTTGAGGCTTGAGAGGATGGCTATTAGGCACCATCGTCGTTTTTTAACTTATTTTGCAATGTTCCGCAGAGGTTTTGTTACTATAGAGATAGTAAATATAAGCTTGGTGGATCTAAACTGGGAGAAACCTATTGCTCTAACCTGCTTTGTGTCGTGAAACAACGTCAATTGTCTGCCGCTAACCTGTGATAGTTTCGGCTACAATATAACGGCTTCGTTCGCCGTATGGTTTTTTGCTTAAAAATCTCCAACGTAAGAAAGTGACAAGTTAAAGATTAAAAATATCAACATCTAGCTGTCAGAATGGTATGCAAAGTGCGTAAGACAGATTTAGATGCGACCCAGTGTCAAAGTGTCGACTGTTTAGAATATCGATCCAGTGAGACCAGTTTCGAAAGATAATCATGATGGTCTCTCTGTCTATTATCAGTTACATCAGACAACCACTGGATACTGTCCGAACTGTGCGCAGTAAATTATGAATGCCTGCATAAATAATAATGACCAAGGCTTCCGCCAGACGAAAGCATGGCGCTTCAATCAGCTCTTCCACTAGTGAATACAGCAGCCCTATTTCACCAAACAAATGGTGGACTATTTCCTCTTTGATGCCTGTGAATGCCGATCGACCGAAGTTTCGAGATAATTCGAAACATCAAACAAACACAGCCCCGAAATATCGGCGGCAATAAACAGAGCTTCCGTAATTCATTTTATTGTTCCGCGTTACTCCATGGTTTTCGATAAATCCTTGATTATCCTGGGGCATTCATACGACGACGAAACTACATGTTGGCCTGAATGTTGTCATCCTGTGTAGGCAGAGCAATGGACTTCGGCTTGATAGTGCCTAAGGTATTTTAATGAGAATATGGAACTGCTTGGTTCGATGACGCTGTGACCTGTTCACTAGCGCCCTGGGAACGGAGAGATTGGTTTAGGTTATGTGACCAAATCATGGCGCATACTTGGAGACATGACAAAAACAACTCTAGGCGTTGTTTATTTTATCCACTAGTTGTTTAGTAGACAGTGTGTGATCTTCAACTTAATATCACTGTTTTTTAACCAACAGTCAAGTGAGAATCGAAAAAGGATGCTTGTCATGTCGTGATATTTTCATTTTCTGTCCATTCTTTGATTGCGTACTCTCTTTGGGAATCGAATGTTGAAAATCAGTATGTAAGAAAAGCTATGCAGTGGCAAGTTGTTGTTGAGTGTAAAATGTCAGAAATCGGAACCAAAAACACGATGACGCCACTTTTTATCCGCTGGACGTGTACGTCGCCCAGTGCAGTAAACATCTCACTTCTGGTGAACTAACTCGTTCATCTGGCCCAAAAATGGAAGCGTGAAGCTAACAAAATACTGGTCAAAAGTCCTATTCAAGCTAAACGGGTATTTTTTAATTTCCACACACTCTTGACACTCACCAAATGTACTCTCAGGAATAAATTTGTTAGTTTTTTCTGCCGTCCAGCAGTAAGGTTTTTAGAGGAATGCTCTGTTAGTTCAGTTGCTTCCAGCTTTGTAGTACCGGTCAATAGCTTATAGTAGGGGATGCTGTCCTGATGCTGAAAACGGCTTTTTACCCGAGTACTTTAAACTCTATGTCTGTAAACTGAGACCGGTTATCAGTAAACAATACGTGGGTGATCTCATGTGGTGAAAAATGAAAGGCCTTGCATAACTTGTGTGACTCTGGTACTCGTCAGATGGTCAACTTAAAAAACCGACCAATATAGTCAGTTTCTGCGTGGCCTTGCTTTTGAATGAGTTCGAAGAACTCCTCTGTCAGTAGAAGTTAGCATTTCTTTCATTTGTCTCGTGTAGGCGTTTCGAAAGAAGCATCACCTTGAGGGGTTTTCCTCGATATGACGAATGGAAAATGTAGCCACCTAAGTCATCCAAAAGTTGTACCAAGCGTAGTTTTGTGGCATAATTTGTCACTGAGTCCCAGCTTCAAGGTAGCGCACGATAGATGAATCACGATGAATACATTTTTCTTTCATAGCTCTTGGGCCATACCAGCTAGCGTGGGAAGTCTGTAATGTTTGCGAAGCAGCACAGAATTCAACGACTTGCGATCGATCTAAAATCGCAAGTTGCCTTATTTTTTTTTCGGAACTAATGCAATCGAACTGATGCGGTCCATCGGGTTACCGACTTGTATTCTGACAACCAACGTCAACAGGCGATTCATCTCGATAGGAACCTTCTAACACAGAGCTATTGGAATCCCTTTTGTTATCAACGCCACGGGAACTCGACCATCTACAGCGGACCAGCTGAATTCTCATGGCAGTTTTCTCAGAAAAACCAGAGGCGTATTTCCCGAAAATAGTACCAGGACTCAGAGTGAAAAGAGGATTAATACGATCAATGGCCATAGTGAAAATCGGCCATCGTAAAGTATGGGGCCACCCACGGTAGCCTTCTGTCTAGTAGCAAAGGATTCATCGGATGCTCTCCAATCGGTCCGCTTAAAAACCTCTAGCAAAAGCTTGCATCTCTGTTGAGGAATGTTTAAACTACGTTCTGCGCGACGATGCTGCATCTTCGTTTAACAGTAGTTATCTGCTGGGTTTTGGTATCCTAGACGTTCACATCTGTGTACAGTTGAATTCACCAAGTCCGGAGGCATCACTCGATGAGCTGAGACGTCGTCTGTCTTATCCCGACATGTCTTCAAGAAAATGTATGACATCCTTAAACGCTACAATAAGTGCGTCAAGTCCCCGGAGAAAACGCTGGCTTGCCAGATGGCCCACTGAGTGAGCTGAGCTGAGTTCAAATTCAGCCGGAACCACATCCAGCATACAAGGGCAGTGAGGCCATTAGTGAGGCTACCTGACATTCTCAGGCAGCATGGATACTCCTGGAGATTGATGGTAAAGCACTGGACAAAGCACATTTAACTGACCGTAGGTTCCAGGACATCTATCTTGGAGCGAATATCTCTCCACCGGGTGTCAAAATCGGAGTGGCTTCATCCCTATTAACAAAGCGAAAATATATATTCATAGATCAAATCCGTAAAAAAGAAATCAATTTTACCTTGAGGGCGGTTTGAGGTATATTCTCTGTTTGTGGAATGAGGAGCTTATCACCAGTGAAAACTTTATGGACTCTGGTGGACACATTCGAATAGTTCAGCATTTGACGTTATAACTCATTCCAACGAGCCTTCGATGGATCGCATACACTGTCGGTTTCTACTGCATTAGCTGAGGATATTAGGTTCGTTCAGTTTTGGTCTTGATATGGTCCCGATCGAGAACCTGTGGATCAAGCTAGTTTGATCTTATGCGACTCAAAAACCGATTAAATGACTGCTATTGCACCGATCAAACTACCATCTAATTGCTTACCAATGGAATTGCAAAGTTTCTGACAAGTGGTCAAATGAAATGATCGTAAATCATCAATAGAAGATATTCCAATGGAATGGTATTGTACTTTTGGATGGTTGTACGCCCGCGCGTCAACTTTGTCTCATCTAATTAAAGATGTGCTTGTTTATCCGTCACCTATCTACCGAAACGCGCTCCATTCTATTTTTAAAGGTAGAGTTGTGGTAAAAAACTGGACGCTTTTATAGCTTTGTCCGGGGGTGGGGCACATAAATAATTCAACTTTTTAGTACCAATGTGTTTGCTGGGTGTAAATAATGTAACTAAGTAAGGATCACTGTCCCTTGTAGCAGTTACCCAGGAAAAGAACAAGCGCACGTTGCCAGTGTTTTTTGACATAAATCACCGTTCAGTCGAGTGCGTTTTACTGCTTCGACTTCACTTCTGTCTGGATCGTTCCACATTTCACATAACAACTGAAACTACCGTGAAACTACCGTGAAAGAACACGTCTCTAAACCTGCATATACCATGGAAAATAACATCATTCTGCTAAACTTGAATAGCGTTATGTATATGGTCATAACCGGTGTTTAAACTAACAGGTGTAAGGCTGCTTTCTTTCTTGATTAAGACATGCCATCCGTTCCGGGGAAGAGGAGTGGTTTTCGTTTCAGTTACTAGAAGACAAACAATGAAATCAAAGGTAAGAGTAGCAATACCCCGAATAGCGTTTCCAGGCATTTCACACTATTCAGGAACAATGTAAGTGGCGAATCAGTTTGACCGAATCAGAAATCAAAGTGGAATACCTTTCCAATGTAATAACACATTTTGAAATTAAAGCATCGAATTTTATAAGCTGTCACATTCGGGACCCGGTAGTTTGCAGTAAAATAATTCCGCGTAATACACAAAGTAAGTTAATGCCACTGACGTTAACGGGAGATGGTAACAGGAAGACGTAAATGCTTTTAACTCTCGTGCATGTAACAGTGCTGTGTAGTTATTGTCGTTAAGTCTCTATGTATCCTGCCTTCATGAATTAAATCAGTGCATTCCAGTAATGAAACCAGTTTTTCCAGCCTCCAGCAAAACCAGGCGTTCACCGAGGATAAGGCAGAGAATGCTTTCAATTACTGCCCCCAGGTTGAAATTATTCTCTAGGTTAGTCGGTGGTAAAATATGTACGTCGTATGTGAGGTGGCCGTTCCTAAAACATTAGAATTACATTCACTGGGAAAATTCGATTTCTGAGAAGAAACCTTATATATATATATATATATATATATATATAAACTTACCTGAGCTGGGACGCTTCTCCAGGTCAGAACGTACGGAGAGGTGAGTAGTAACCGTCCACCTCGTTTGTCTCACCTCATTTTAGATGCCAGTGAACATTTCATTTATGATATGTATTGTGTTGTGATTGTTGTGTAATAACTGTGGATATGCGTTTGGTCGGAATAAGACATATGAGGATTTGAGTCTCGAGTGTTCGTTCTTTGTCTGGTCCATAGGGTTCACGTGGTTTGCATACCACACTTGAGTTGACAATCTCGGGGTGTTCTTTCTATTTGACCACCGGTCACTTTATCCTGGATAACTCTGTCTATATACCGTTTCGAACCACACCTCAAGCAGCCCTTTAAACGCCTGTCTCTCTGGGGAAGACTTTGGTGCAGCTGTACTAAGAAGGTGAAGGCAACAAACAGAAACAACTTTTTTCAACCGAGATTTCGTCCGGTGGGTGACGCCAATGTATGATGAAAAGCCGAGGACCACTGTACAGTTGTTTCATCCTTATTGGGAATCATAAACGGTGCAAGTCCCACGAAACTCACAGAGTTTCTAAACCGCGACCTTCCGGCCACTGGTTGCGCACTTAACCGTTCGGCATATTTTGTGTTGCTCAGACCAAAATCATCTCGCTTCAACAAGTTTTTCATAGGAGTTGCGGCTTTTCACCCCCCGGTAAGATCAGATTCAGGCGTTGAGGCTGACCTCCTAAACTCATTATCGGGCTTTTTTCGTTCGAAAAGCTTCGTGTATGCAAGATCGAATACTAATCCATACGGAGTCTTAAAAGGTGTTTCTGGGTTGCCCACTTATTAATCCTACTATTAACCTGGGACCTTAGCATAAAAACGTGCGTGAAATACGGCTACTTCTTCCTCACTGCACTGTAGAGAAACAGTACTGCGAGCAGCAGCAACATTACAAAGTCAATCGAGCTTCTTGGGGCGCGATGATGAATTGCAAGCAATTTGTCGAAATTTATTGCACTCCCACTTCAAAACAGCCCTCTTCACCGTCCGTGTTCAACACTGGACTCACTTGTCTTGCCATAATATACGAGCATGTTCAACCAAACGCGCTTGTTACCAGGTTGGCAAACAGTATGTGGTGTTCCACCTTTGATCGGTTAAGATTTAGATGGTCCGCAAATGAGGTGTTTGAAGGCGGAAATGAAGTACGCATTGATCGAGCAGCACTGTGAAAACAAATAGCTTGGGCTATTTGTTCTCAGAAGCATTGCGCAACTGGCGGAATTTCCGCTTTCAAGTCCAACAGAAGAAAATCGTTGAAACTTTTAGCGTGAAAAAAGCAGATGTCTATAAACCAGCTAGAAAACCTCGTGACGAATTGTCGTATCCACAAACTGGCGGTAAAGTCCCCCACCAGACACATAAGATAGCCCATGAATTTACTAAAAAATGTGGGTTGGCTTATTCCTTCAATGTGTTTATTGTTTTTTACAGATGAATAATTTTTAAACTACCAGTGATACTTGTCTTAATAAGCCTTTGCTAGGTACGGAACAACTTGGGTCCTTTAAACGCCCGGTGGGACACTGAGAGGATTATTTTATAATGTTGAATCAAGCACATCTCTTCGGTTTCCTTGGAAAGGTTTTAATTCCACTGAATGTTACCCTTTTGCTTCTAGCGACTGCACTAAATTATATGTAATCTGTTTTTAAACCTCCCAAAAGCACATCATTTGAGGGATACATTATTTTAAATGAAAAGAGAATCTGACGAATTCAGAGAGAACAACCGACTCTTAGAGAGGAACCCGAAGCGGAGTTCATCATATCAATTCAGACCAGTGTTTTTTTATATCCGGGGGATATCCCCCCGTAGATTAATGTGGAAATTGCAACAAAAAGCTCACTGGTGCCAGACAGACATTAACTGAGGTGAAACAACTCTTCCGGGAGTCAAGTCTGTTGTAATTTATATCTGGTAGCGCTTTTTCGGAAAGTGAAAGTGCACAGGTTTGTGTTCTGTCTCCGGTGTCCTTATTTTCTTCAGAAACATATGCAGGTTGGTTCTGCCTACTTGAACATATAAGCTTTCATTTAAGAACTGAAACTCCTGTTTCTGCTAAACATAGCTGGGGAACACAAACTAACTAGACTACAGACCATTCAGTTGTAGTCCAAATGAACGAGCTTGCCAGTTTAGAAATTTTCAAGGACTTATAATTCGGGTTGTAGATCAGCATTACTAGCTCTATACAAAGGCCGAAAATTGATTCTGGTATTTTTAAAAGCATGGTAAACTTGGTAAATGGATGTTCAACTTGCGCCCCAAAAATTGACCTTGCTAATTTCGTTGACAGCCGGAACTTTCAGCCACCGGGTTTGTAAACATAAGTTAAATGATTCCGTGCGTCTGTAAGTGGTTTCGAAAACATGAGACTTATACCGAAAGAGACAGTACCAGTTGTTGCATTTAGGCCCCACTTATTTAATCGCTGCCATACGGTAGGTTGCAAACCTTCAGCTTCATTTGATTTTAGTAGTTTAACACACCTTGTTTGTTTATGCTGCAAAACAAACTCTTCAGAAGTCTATTCATAAAAGAAAATGAGAAAAAAATGACTCATACAATAAACCTGCTAAGGCAACCAGCACTGAAACCGGTTAGATATGAACCATTTCTGGGGGAGGTCCGGCCAACAGACTGTAGTTGACAGGAAAAGCTGTTCTTGACATTCCAACAATGTGACTTTTCCCCGTATGATATATTATCGGTCTCCGCCACCAAGACAGAAGATCTTTCACGTTTTTGAAACGAAAAATACTTTCACAGTTCATTAGTTAACCGTTGGTGCTATTGCATTTAGCTAGACCATGCATAACGTAACTAGTTTAAAACGTGTTTACGCCGCACAGGAAAAACTAACTGTTATAAACAGTATCGGACAAAAGATTTACAAACGTACCGGTCCATTTTTGCGTGATGGTCGTGCAACTCAAGCATGAATCCTAAAATATTTATTCATATTTGAAGGTTGTACTATACATTGATCCGACTTTTGCTGTCATATACACTCGGCGCTTACTGAAGCCAGGGTAGTCAGCATTTCGGATGGATCGTTGGGGGGGGGGGGGGTTGACCAACCTGTGCGTCATTACGCAATCAAATCTCTGTGTGGAAAAAACTCCAGAAAAGTCGGAAGATGTGCATCGAAGTCTGAGAGTATGACATTTTGCGAGAGACCGCAAGGTGGAAAGATACAACACTGACTAAGGACCACGCTCATAATAGAGATTTCAGATAAACTAATCTATATGATGTCGTCATTTCGGTTGAACAGTTTGGCTCAACCAGCCAAAATATGGTTGACAAAACCAATAAGTCTGATAAGTTACCATTCTATGCTCCATTTGCGCCTACCATCATATATCGTTTATCCCTTCTAAAGTAGAGCTGATTAAATCTCTTTCAGTTTTCCCATTCATTGTGTCCCTTTTGGAAAGGCCATTTCAACCTCACGACCGGGTACTCCTTTGACTATACAAACAGGAGTTAACAAATAGATAAGAAACGTAGAGCTTGCAAATCATGCAATATTCAGCTATCTGGTTCCAGCTTCGAAAGTATTTTAGCCTTCATGTTAAATGCAGTCATGTCACAAGCCCGCAATGTAGCTGTGCTTCAGCATCATGCTTCTGCGTATTCCGTTAGATCGATCCACAAAGTCTTGAGGTTTCATTAACTTACCCTTTTACAAACCCCAGAAGAAAGCTGAAGCAATCGGGATCTTTGATCCGTTCGCTCAGTACCAAGCTGTTAAAACATTCACTGGCACAGAACCATCGTCTCTGGGCGGATTCTGCATGACTCAATGATTGAACCTTTTCTGTAATCCACATGGAGGAGTTGAAACAGCTACAAAGCAGCTTCAAGCAGCCCCTGGAAACCAGTCAGAGAGTAACCGATAGGACGTATGATTATTTTTCTTCCATAATTCAGTAAGTAGTACCGTAAACTGTTAGGCGGATGTTCACTCAAATTTAGAAGAAGCTTTTCTACAGGTCAGGGGTGGGCAGTATATGCAAATTTGCAGCCTGTTATGTTGGTGATGCTCCCATTAGACAACGGAATTTCTCCAACATAAACCTGGCTATAAAACGGGTTAGAGATGAAAGTCACTGAATTCGTGCCGCCAGCCATTCAGTAGAACATTGTTAGGACATTGGAAGCAGGCGGGAATCATTTCATGCAAACGCTACTCATTTTGCACTTTCATGGAGGATCCCTTTGGGGACCGTCGTCATTTAATACATCATAGTTTATTCTTGACAGCCTTTACTCTTGATCTTTTGCCTATTCACGTGCTTCTAAAGTAAGATACAACTATTGAAAATCCCGTTCACATTGTTCAGGACCAAACTGCCGGGAGGTTTGCACCGTAACTACCAACACCAATGAAATTGATGCAAAGTTTTTCGTAATCAGATTGTCTTTGTGATTCTTGAAAGGTTAATCAAGATTGTTCTGCCGGAAATCCGTGAAAAGATCGGGCATTTTGGCGCATCTATTATGAATAGAATAGTCGATGTTCTGGTTTACTCTGGAGTTGGCTGCCTACTCGTACAGTCGCTTCAGGAAATAGTCCTCTGGAATCTAAGAGTAGATGGAAGCTGAAGCAAACCACTGCCTGTTGTGGTACTCGCAGTCCGGCAAAAAAAAACGCATCACGCACAAATCTGGCCAAACTACATAAAATATAACACAAACTACGGGCAGCACCCCGTGATTCCATGCCGGCAGACATTCAACGGTAAGATTTGTGCCAACTGACACTAACTAAGACGATCAAAGATGTAATATGCACGTGTAAAATCTGAAAAATTGACAGGTGGGACGCTGATTAAAATGTTATATGGAGTGATATTTGGATTCTCTGAGGTTAAATTGGTGAAAGTGTTCCTCATTGGGTGTTCATACCAAGATGTTGAGGACGAGAAGAAACTCAAACAGACGATAAAAGACTTTGGTGTTATTCCACTTTGAAAAGAATTACGTTTTCTTCCATTTCATCCGACTTATGAGGACTTAAACAGCACAGAGCGCTTGCTTTTACTCCAGGCAATTTCTTAAATGTTCACAATTTGACGCCTTGGAAAGCATCATCATAGACACAGTAACATTCCAACATCTTTTTCTTTGGTTCAACCGACCCCATTGAAACCGACATCATCTATCACAATGAGGAGTGGACTTCAAGCTTACTGAAATTAATGGTCGGTAGCAAAAGGTCAGGATTGATAAAACCGGCACAAAAGTGGTCGGCCACCCTGGACTAGTAGACTAGTGATTGTCCGGCCAAGCGAGACTCAATGACCGTATAAAAAGATTTGTACACAAAATCTAGTTTGCGAAAATTCCAATGCCGACTGCCTCTGAAATGAAGGAAAAGCTCACTTGTCAGCATCCTCAAGCATCCGAGATCGTACTTCACAAAGTGACTCAAGGCAAACCCTGATATCAGGCAGATGGGTTGAAACAGAACTGTTCACTTTACTTTGTTGTCCCCATAGCAATACGAATGGTATATGCTCAGGTACACACTTTGACAGTCGCCCCAGTTCTTGGCGGGTGTGGAATTCTCCAAGAAGCAGACAAATTCATAGATGTACATTGAGATAATTTAACGAGGGTTCTGCAGAGTTGTAGTTGGTTGTTGAAAGTCAGCTCACAGCTCGCAGCAAGGAATGGCTTAGCAAAAGCTTGTGCAGTTTTCTCACCGGATCTTCTTTACCATATCATTTTTGGATAAACGGCGCAGATGGTGTCTTGCGTGTAGTTTATCCGGAAGGGTCTCTGTTTCCAGTGTTTCTTTAGAAATCGTTCTCTCTTTTGTAGAAGTGCTCTTTTGAAGAAAAGCAAGACTACGACGGATGTTTTTACTGAAGAGATTGCTAATGCTCTAGCATAGATATGTGTACTGTGCTGTTCATATCGGTTTGTGATTGGCATGTTGTTGCATCCACCAATCTTTTGTCCGTCTCAGTAGGACATCACGTAATGATAGATTGACTTCCCGCTCCGTTCCACATTTAAAAGAAATTTCTGCTTGAGTGCAGCACCCAGAATGGGGACAGAATCGACTGGAATATTTCGCATTATGGTGGTAACATCAACCTATCCGCCAGGTTAGTCAACAATTTTACTGGTGAGTATCGCGTACTATATTTCCGAACCTTAGACTAATAGTCCACTAATAATCTGTACTTGAAATCATCCATTGAACATGAACCGAATGCTCTTCGGAAGAAGTAAAACCAACTGTCTCAGTTGCTCCAGACATCATAATTTCGGTTTCTTGTACCTTTCAGTATGTATTACACCGAACATTAAAGCAAGAACGTCTACAAAAAGTGAAGGAGGGTCAAAAGACACTATTTATTCTTTTAAAATATTCGTGGCATTGATGCGGCCAATAAGATTAAATGTCGCGTATTATGTGTTTTGCTCATGGTGGGCCAGGCAGGTTTTAACACTTTAAGTGACTGTTTGCCTACACTGTGGTAAGGTGGGTTGTAAATGTCCACAATATACCGTACTGGGATACGGGCTTTGTGTATTCTACGTAGCCCTTGTAAACGAGGAATGTGAATTCCTCTGAATGTGATTTGCTTATATTGTTGTGTAGTGACGAGACAATTTTTCTACGGTTTCTTCTTAACTTTGCCAGGAGAAAACATCAAGTTACATAAGGATGAAGCCACCGTTCTCCTTCAAGCGTTAATTCCGCTCAAAATTGTTTGAAATCCCATTGTTTGGCTCGCCGAATTATGGTTAAGCTGAAGCCAAAACCATATTTGCGGAATGGGTGGCAGTACAAAGTTTTCACTGTACATGACCCAAGGCCACTTCCAATGAGACGTCAGTCTGTATTACTTCGGAGGTGCAAGATTTTTTTTTCACTTAACAGTTTCATCAAGGTGTTATCCCACAGACATTTCTAACGGCCATTCAAAGTGCTCCATGTCTGTTGTGACTTCGTACATATTTTGACAACGGCCTTATGAATGACAGTCCCAAAGTGCGCTGTTAACTCCGGAAAGCTTATTTGGTCGGGCTTGCAGTGCAAGACGGTTTTACTGAATGTCTAATAGAGGAAACTAAAAAAAGTACATTGCAGGTCTTCTTTTTCAAAGATAAAGTGTTGTTCAGCTGGTACAGCTCTGAACGTATCCACTGCGCTGGGAATACAAAGTAACATTAAACAGAAGCCTCCTTAATGACTCGTTTTCCGATCGACCACTGACGGGCCATTTTGAGGTAAGGTACTTCGCAAATTTTAGGCTCTTTACGTACCACACTGGCAGTCAGATCAGTTAGGACTCAGAAACTCAGGCTGTTCTTTAATGTCCGGGCAAGGTGCTTGATTATGATCAATACGATCGAAATTTCGAATGGGTTCCGCTTATTCTAGTGTTTGTTTAGAGGCAAACTGGTGTATCTTCCAAGCACATAACTTCATACTGAATATCTGTACATGAGTTTGTACATGAGTTCAGTGACGCACGAACAAGGTTTGTGCCAAACTACAACATGGGTAATGTTTGTCTCAGTCAAGAAAGTGAGTCTGTACCTTTCGTTTAGAAGGTTGAAGTGCCAGAACAGGCTAAGCGCTTCAACTGGAGCACTCCATCAGTTGGCTAGTAAACAAGTTTAGTTGCTTGGATGAGACAGTTTACAAATTCCAATGCGAACTTACTTTTTTACTTTACAACCTCAACAGGTATTCTGTCATAGGTGGAAAGATAAATTTGTTTCCGGATGCGGCTATCGCCGTTCTAATCAAATTCCTAGAAAAACTGATGGAACGTGCGATTTACGCACAGTCGTTTATGAAACAGTCCCAGGTCCCTTTAACCAGTTGCAACCCTGAAGCATATAATTGGATAAGAAACAGAGGGGGAATTTCTCAAGCCAAAATCACTTTTGGTTCGTGATCAATCCTTAACAACTGGAGTGATAAAAGTCGAACAATTGGGGTTAAAAATGTCCTTTAAAAACGAACTCTAGTCCACGCTAACCATGAGTTACTCATAAGACATGTTCGCATGCGTCCTAATGATTGGTCGGTATTCAGCATTATCCGAATTATGCTGGCCGCACATAAGTTTTTGTGAAAAATTTAGCTTCAGCACACGAAACAATTCAATAGACCGAGATAAGTGAAAAACAAAAACAAATTCATATCCAAATGACATCACTCAGCTGTCGACTTTTCCAAAATAGACCCGGTTGCCCTCGTTTTTTTTGTAATGATAAATGATTTCGTAACTTCTGACCCAAGTAGAACTAGGTGGTAGCCAACTGAAAACTGCTGAAATATATTGAGATATTATAACTATTGCTGTTGACAAAAATAGTTTTCGTTAAAATATTCTGGAGGTTCATACGGCTGCGCAAATCAGTGCAACATTTTACAGACCTCAAAGTGCCGTTCAGTTGTCGCATGTTTACTTGCACGATATAGTGGGGTTCAACTTCTGGAAATTTTCGGCGAAGAAGCGGGATATTTAGACAACTGGGATAATTGCATTGCCCATTTTGTCTAAGATTGTGAAATCGGATCAGGCTGATGAACTTTAAATAATGGATAAAGGTGCGCGGCATCGGAAGTTTCACGTTTTATAGGTTCTAGTATGAATAATGCTCGAGGTAAAGGTTTCCATTGTGATATGCCATTTTCTTTGACTTCGGATCACGTGGCTTGAAGACATAATACCTGAACAGACGAAATTTGGAAAACCTGTGGGACAGAACGTATCTAGCCTGTTTTCCACCCAGCGATGTGCAAATCCCTTAAGTGAACCTCTGTGCAGCCCAACTATTCGTGTGAAATCGGGGGTGTTTTAAGAACTTTCTTCTTCAGCCGAAGTGAATGGCTAAAATAATCGTTTCCGCCTGGCAAAAAATCACACTCAACGCAAAAATATGTATCTCTCCGAAAAAAAACAGCCTGTCTCTTGAGCATGCAGTCAGTTAACTTGGGAAGATCAGCGGAGCGTATTTTGATGAATACAGCGAGATGTGCATTGTGGAACATATGTATTTTGAATACTCTCATGGCCGCTAGGTTATCGAAAAACGTCATTTGAGTTCAAACTACACACGTAGCAATGACACTTGACTCAAGTGTACTCTGTAGGTTAATCATGGAATCATTAGACACTTAATTGGTCACCACAATGGCAATGTGATTTCCTGACGTACATCATTTTGTACACATAAGATCGCTGGCTTTGAGCAATAAAGCTTCGCTGATCGCTGGGCGAACAGAATGGCAAATGAGTTACTCGGGTATGATTTGTGGCCTTTCTCAATCATGTGTCTGGCGATCAATGATGACGGTATTCATGCTGCATCGTCAGTCTCGTTAATGACTTTTGTAATGTTGATGGAGTTTGGTTGATGCTCGTTAATTCGATGACGTAGCCATCTTTCTGCGCCGCTTATGTATTAGTCACCAGAGCCTCAGCTGAACTTGTGAACAAACATTTGAAAAAGAATGGTCAGCTGGTCTACGTGTTGGTTCTGCGAGCGAGTTCGGCCGGGTCTAAAACAAGAAGTATAGTTCGGCCGTTCGGTAAGACCACTATAGAGTAGGTAATAGTTTCAGGAGCACATCAGTGCTTGGGTAACCATCTTCGAATTCCAGCGATAAAAAAATGCTTTCCTTGCAGTTGACACTCTCGATGTTTTGGGCCGTTTCCTAAAAGGAATGTGGATAAAGCTTTCGGGGTGCCCACTGGCTATCAGTGTTTGGTTTATGATCTCTTTCTGTTGAATACGGTCTTCGGAGCAAATCCTTCGGGTTCGGTTAAACAGGGCCTCGATGTAAACACGCTCGTGAAAAGTCGGAGAAAAACTTGAGAACTAGACATTCTATCCCCTCCAGGATCTGCGGTAGACTGCTCTCTATAACCGGCCATCCAAACATCTTATGAGTAACAAATCTAAACATGGGAGACTTCCGTTTTTCTCTCGTTCATAAACCACATTAGGTTACGATGTACAAAGGTCATAAGAGTAAGCGTATGGGTTAAATTTTTTTCTCTGTGTTTGCCAAATTACTATCATTCTAAAGTCATTCTGAAGTTCAGTCTTTCCTTGAAAATCTTTGGCTAAAGTCAGTCCTAGAAGACTTCCAATGATTACTCTGTCTCTCTGGTTAAAACTTCAGTTTTCAGACCTATTTTGAAAACCCAGAATATTGCATGCATGCCTTTTTTATCGAAACGGTCCACTGCGTGTGCCGGATGGGCTTTTATCGCAAAACACAGAAGGTGTTCTGAGAGGTCTCCCCATAAGCCAAAAGAAAAGGATGATCAGGTTTGACAGGATTCGCCTTTTATTAAGGCAGAATTTGTGTACAGCGTACTGGTCACTGTACTGCTAAAAGTTGTTCAGTAGTTGTGAGACCACGTGGTACTGTGACGTGATATGCCACAGGAGATAGGTAGCCATACGGTCTTCCGTATCCCCGCAGATTTAAAAAACGTCCACCCTTAGAAATCAGCTTACATAAAGACTGATTATGCGCTTAGCCTGAGTCTTTTATGGTTGATGTGGAAGAGAAATCAGAATGCTGCGATGTTAGATCTGAACCCCGGTAGCAAACACGTTACAGCGTCATCAGAAGCGTACCACGATTCGGAACTTTTTAAATCGAAGCATTGATTCTATCGCGGTAGCTGTCTTTCACCCCTGTGTGTGGATTGGCAAAAATCGATAAATCCAGAGAAAGTAACACGTATACTTAGAGAACGGACGTCGCGTTCTACTGCCTAAGAGTCAAAGTGCTCCTACTTCAACGGTTAGGCTCAGACTAACGAAGAAATGGCATTTTAAATCCAGACAATCAGTGAGGAGGCGTTAACTCATTTGAATCAGCTGCTAACGTGGACCGAAGGCCAGTCTAATTTTGCTGATCATGAAAATGGCAACCATGCCATCTCTTCTCTTTAATTTTGGGCAATATTTGTAACTCATGTCTATGTTTTCTTTGACACGTGAATTTAGCTGATGAAGCAAAGGCAAGAAACAAAGTACAGTTGTTTCATTCTTGTTGCACATTATATGCAGGGCGCGTCCAACGAGTCTCTGGGGGTGATCCGGAGGTTTAGGATTTCGTATACGAGGCTGTACGCCCATATTCTTTTCCAATTGGTTTGTGAGCAACGAGAGTCATCTGCATCTGAGTTAAGTTACCTGTTCCAGCAATGAGTGGTGGTGATTTAAAACCGAAAAACGTCTGTACAACGCTCTCCACCTTGCAGCATATATTAATTTCGCTTTTGGGATGAGGCTTTTTCGCAATTTCCTCGTGTACTCACTTCCCATGAGGCTTAGTTTAAAAGGCATTTGAACGGTTTATTAAACTAAACGGGTGTGGGCGAGAATTTACGTCCAGTTTGTTTGCCTTCAGCTTACTAGGTTAGGTGCGCACTAAGCCATCGACTGTCATTGTCCTAAACGAATAAATAACTCGTCCAATTTGCATGTTACCGATATAAAAATTGCGAAGGCGCTCCTCTTCTGTTTTCACACTAGCTAGCACACACCACTGCTGATTACTCATCACCAAATGCCCACATTTGCAAAGCAAGCAAAGAACTAGCTCCTTCAGTGTGTGTCAGGATGTAGAATGTTTGAAACGGCTTGTTAGTGTGTCAACCCTTTCGTCCAAAATGACAGCTACGTAAAATCGAGTGAGGCAGTTGTGCACAGGAAATTGTCATCGAGGCTGGTGGAGCTTACAGTGGGTGTACATTCGTCAACATAAACAGGAAATTTGACAGAGCGGTTCCATTAGTGGAAATGTCGTCTGCTGTTTCTGCATTCCAAGGTACAAATAACGAGGCAGAAAGGGTCACACTAACTACTGTGCTATAATAGAGTACACAAAGGATGAGTGAAAATGACCAACGTCTAAAAATGTGACAATCGGTCGTTGTGGACATGCAAATGAAAAAATAACATATTTAGTTATTCCGGGTTTGCCGATGTGCAGTGTACCTTACAACAGCGCGTGATCTCCGAAAACACAGTGGTGAAGTAGAGGAATCGGTGCAAGCAATGATTCATCTAACAGGTCTAGCCGCTGCAATTTCCAGAAACAATTGAGTTTCAACTCCTGTGTTCCCCGTAAGGTGTCTCAAGAGTATATGGAGTAATGCACAAAAGACCCGGATTGCTTCCGCTTGCTCACCTTGCATAATAATATGTGAATTCATTCCCAAAGCGTTTTTAACTACTAACCAAACTTAGGGCTTTGTTAAAAATGGGCCTCTGGATCCACTGAACGAATTCCATTCATATAATACTTGTGTGCAATTTATCCATCCTGGATAAGACCCACAGGCACCTGATATAAAATGAAGTGTGCAAAAAACTAGGGTATGTGTACCTTGATAGAATATTGATTAGTACACCTATCGTCAGATGAAACACTGAATCAGGCCGAAGAAATAATTTCAAGCGCAAGGTTAGCTAAGACCGATCATACATTACGCATTCTCCTAAAATCATTTCCGAAGTATGTTATCGCACTATTAGGTAGTCACGTGAGATATTGTTAATCCTTTGATGTCACCTGGAGAACTGGTCGTTTGAAAAAGGTGTGGGCACCTGCAGTCAGAGGCACGCATGGAAAAATAGAAACCTAGTTTGTGTATCATGTATACAAACCTATGCATGTGTCAGGTGCGTAGTAGTATGTGGTAGAAACAGGGAAGGCGAAAGTCTAGGCCACCATTTAAAATGTGGCTCAGAAGCTGATTGACTCTCCTGAGCCACTGAGCCCCTAATTCAACGGATGTCTATTCCCAATGACTTATGTTGCCACTGCGCGACGTATAAGAGCCAGCAAGAAAGAATGACAAGTTCTAATTAACGTGATCACGTGAACTTTCTGGAGTGCTTTTTGTTTCCCAGACTTCTGGTAGCCGACCCGTTTTAGCCGGTAAGGAGGAGCGTAGAATGAATGTTGCGGCTGAAGGTGCATGATGTTCACCTACGAGGTTTGTGACCAACAAAACCTAACGAAGAGTGGACAAGGTGAAGATATTTACGGTGTAGTTTGTGAACCTGTTTGTTCAGTCCTTCATGCTTTCACATACAACATTTCTCCGTGTCTGACGTTAAGGGAAAATTGCAGGAGGTTATCCGAAAGGCAGGAAATTTGAAAGAGAACAACCGCAGCTAACTATTGGTTTTTGACAATACAGGTTTAATAATTGTGATGGTCCCCGCACGACTAAGAAGTATCGTCGAACCAAGGCTGGAGCAAATAAAAATGATATCACCGTATAGAAGGAATGAGGGGAAGGTACTCTAATCTGTCACCGAACTGTCTGGCCTCTTACTTCACCTTAGTTTCTGTTTAACACTTGGTCGAGAATAATCGAATCAACCAAGTAAGAAATATGCATCTTCTAATCGAGTTTCCGTCGTGTAGGTGAAGTTAGTATGGCAAAGAGCCAAGAAGTTTACTGGTACTTCATCCTTATTAGGAATCACCAGCAGTGCGCATCTCATAAATCTCCGAGGCGATTCGAACCGTGACCTCTCCGCCACCAGTTGAAGACTAACCCAATCACCTATGAGCGGTCTATCAGTGATCCGATTTATAAGCACTTCGGCAGAATATAGCGCACTCATTCTTTAATCATGGGATGCTTGTTGACATGCTCATCCAATGACGACTTGTCAGATGGAAGTTTCACCCGTCATCGTGAGGTGCCCATAGGTTTTTCATAGAATGAGATTTGCGAAGTTCTAGCCGATATTTCGCACTGTAAGTGTAATCAGTCTATAACGAAAATGCCGAGGATATCCGCACATTTGTGTTCATTTGCGCGTGGAAATGCCGTGTTTTGGGGAGTATATCTTCCACGTAACTGTGAGTGAAACAGGAGTTTTGCAACATATTAAAGCTGGACGAAATAGTTTTGTCAGTCAGTTTTGTCTGTCAGGAGAAAAAAACATGCCATTAGTTAAGGAGATTGAATGAAACTTAACGGGCCCGAATGACAACGCTCAGGTTCACCCAGACAAACGGTTTAGTCGCGAATCCCATAATGTAGTTTAAATGGTGTATGATGTATTTTAAAATAGGACGTTTTGTGGAACACTTCCAACGACGCACATAGTTTTGCTTGATGCTGCACAGCTATTACCGAAACAGGTCAGTTTTTTAGGCCTGTACTGTGAAACAAGCGAAATGCACGTTCTCCGTTACGAAAAAAGGGCAAATTTGATCATATTTTGAAAATGAGAATGGCTGCCTGCAAATAAGCAGCCATTTGCATATTGAACTGATGTAACTGGTACTAAGCTGATCTCCAGCTACATCTCTCAGTTACAATATTTTTTAGTCAAATGTACCGCACAGCCCTGCGTCTGTTGACGGGTTTGGTGAAAACTCGGGAACGAAGCCTTATCGATGGTCCAAGAAGAAGGCAAGGCGGGACTCTCGTCCACCGTAGGGATAGAGGGTGTCAATGCAAGATGAATAACCTGTTTTTCCAGAACGTTGCATTGGGATGAAACTGCGTGTGGGACCGCCGTTGATCAGAAAGAATATAACTGTCCTCTAAAGAGTTTTCACTTAGCACAAAGATGTAACAGATAAGAATAACTAATGCGCAGTTGCTTCGTGATCTTCAAAAGCGTTGAACTAAATCTCAACTTCTCGTAAATGTCATCCGAGGGTAGTAAGCCGCACATGCCAGACAGGTTCACATAGAAAAGCGAGGCAAGATATAAGTAGAGCTCACTGGCTCCTTCATATGTTTTTATCTCTAATTACGAAAAAAACCGTTTCATATCAAAAAGATTACGATCTACACCCAGCACAAGTACATTAATTACTGTGCACGGACAGGTAGACAGAAAATCTAGGCTTTGTATTCGGGCTTGCTTCCAAATATGCATTTAGACCGATGCCAGACGACACAAAATCGGATCATCGGATATCAAAACGCGACGGTGAACATCCGGTGGTAATTGTCATCTGATGGGTATAGGTTTGCTTGACTGAGACAAATAAAAGATGCCATGGACTTTGATCGACGGAGTGAGTAAAACAACCAATTACCACACCAAATGAGGTTGCGACTTCCACAGGTTCCTCTAAAAGTGTCAGTGACCTGATGGTTTCGTGGGGAAGTTTAGTATGGCTTTTGTCGTCTTTTTCCGGAAGACCACAAAAGATCACATGGTTACAATCACGGGTTCGAAATTCCATTTGTTCTTGTGAATCGATCAATCCGATAAATCACTCATTCTGAATAACTGATACCAGTTCTCAGGCGCTAACTTTTTTCTCCGATCCCATCAGTTGACCAAATTGGAAAGTTACCTGACACACATATACCACCTGTTGGAACCATTATGTCACCCAGAGTCAAGCTGTTATTCTCACAGGCGCGAACAGACAAAAAATTGAATATTCGGCCAAGTGATTGGTGTCTCTGAAATATCAGCTGGCCATCCGTGTAATCACCACGCGACACTAGATTAACTGACTTCGCATGTGTCAGTTGTAGCGAAGAAAATGGAAAGAAACTACCAAGTACACTGTTTAGTTATGTAAAAATTTTGATGCTTATCTGGTGTGATCACACAATAACTGCATGTTGAGGTTGATGTAACGGAGGCTTTGGAATCTTAGTTACCAAATTCGGACAACTAAGTTTAAGTTTGTTCGTTGATTTAAGCTGCCAGCATTTAACACCGAACGGGCCTAGATGAGGCCAGGTACCGTAACTTAAGTTGTCGCAAATCGATTAATGTATCTACAGTCAGCTTGTCTATGGGAATAATTGGTTAGGTGAAAATATACTGCGCCCCTGGTTATAATTCATAGTACAAAACGGAAAAATACATTCAGCTGAAACTATCATAACCCCAGCAGGCTAATACCACGTGGTAGTTAAAATCCAGCAATGCTACGTTTTTCTCCAATCACCTTATTAGCTCTTATCTTCACTTAATACGACTGTCTCAAACGATCTTGAAATGATTCAACGACAGATATCTGGTGGATATTAACTAAAAACGTCCGGTCACGAAAAGCAGTTTACCAATTTGGAAAAATTGAACCACGTCCTGTTTCTTATTAGCTAGGTATTGAGCCAACAAATATGATCACATGTTGAAATTTACTCAACTTTTGTTCGAAATCGATTACTTCCAGCCTGACTGACAAAAAACAAACGAGCTTTATGCCTACTCAAATGAAAGTGGACCTTATTTTTGCACAACGGCCTGCACAATCGATTTCAAGCATACGGATACATGTACGTTTTGTGGTATGCTTTCCTCTAGGATATTTTTACGTGCAGTATTTGGCGAATAGCTTCACTGGCACACCGCGATCGGTGTGCCTAAGTGGACTAAAACTGTCTGTCTCAAAAAAAGCACCGAAACTTTTTGAGTGATGGTTAGTGATAGTTCTAACAAAACCACTTAAGCTTGAGTGCGCAAGAAGGTTGAACTATTGGGTCTCCAATTATGAAGATAACGTTTCTCCTAATCTCTTTTAATTCATTGCCGATTTCTGCAGCCCAATTGAGAGCACTATCAGTCGGTATTTTTATATTCCAGTGGGCTTGGTGGAACTTCATTAACTGCAAGTTAACCGGTACAACTAAACAGAAACTGTGCAGTTTGTTCATTTTGTGTGGCAGATACTACTGGAGGGTGTAATGCCGCAGGTTCGGGACAGAAGTTTATGTTGACTTTCCAAGTGAAAATCAGCAGGGTTTGTCTCCTGTGCACCCCGTTGGTTCCGTGCAAAGTAGTACAGTGGTGTGCTGAGTGACACCATGCACCAAGACCTGGAAGTTAAGGAGGCAACACGGGATCATCCTCTGCTTTCTGTTACCGACTGACAGACTGATTTACATTAGTCAACTTTTATAATGGTGCTGCGATTCATAAACTACGTGATCAAAATTTTCGTTCATATATCGTCTTCTTTGAAAAGACTAGCAGTTTTACGGGGGAAATTGCTGCGAGATGTCAGATATGCCGTGTAGCTTCATTGTAAGCGAAGCCTGAAATCTATTCTCCTCTTAGAGAATGGTTGCTAAACCTGCGATAACTTTTCTGGTCGCTGGTCTGCTGACGGCCTCCACACGTCTTATCAGTTCGTCACCTGCTAGGTAACTGCACACGGATTAACCGTCTGATAAAATATGTCGCTTTGTTAAATTTTGATCTAATCCATAGCATATTTAGTGGAAGCCGATTTCGACTTGTGTGGCGACCATCTTCACAACTGTATTTGGGGTCCCCAAGTCGATTCCCCACCTAGATTGTTCAGTATTGCATTCAGACAGCTATACACGTGGTCTGCTTTGCGCCGTCTCATATGACGCTGTTGTGCATTCGGCTTACGTCATAACTTGAACAGGTGCTGAGAAAAAGCACCGCATGTGAATGACCGTTTAAAAACATTTTGCAGATTCACTTATGATCCCACTGAGTTAAAATTGCCAGAACTGAAAAAATATTCGGAGCCGGTGTAGGCACATGCACCAGGATGTTTGCATTTCATCGGAAAATTCTCAATGTTTGGATAACCAAAAGAAAACAACCTGTGTACTTTAAAAGTGTGAAAGGTTCATACCAGTAAGACACAGAGAGCACACTATACTGAAGTATTCTTTGAGCCTTGTGTTCGATAAAATGCTATCTAAGAAGAGCAGCGCTATAATAGCGTTTGCACATGAAGTGTAGTATTTTCTAATCTCTAGCTGAAATCCGCTTATGTCAACTCCAGGCGGTGGACTGTATGGTTTTGTTTCGCCAGCTTCTGATGTCAGAATTACGGTGGTGGAAAACTATGCGGACGGAACTTGACGGAAATACTCGAAAGATAGTGAGGTGTAGTGTGGCTGGAAGTCGAAACTGAAAAGAGACTGAAAAATTTCATCAAGCAAAATGGCACACCAAAGGATCAATCTGTTAGTTTAGGAATTCAGTCTGTATATGATTGAAGATCCTTCAGGATGACGGTTTCCGTTTGACGAAAACCTTATTCATTTAGGATGTGCAGACGGCTCGTTCTCGTCTTCGAAGAGATAAGCTGACCAAAGTCATCCCACCCTTCGGCATGCATTTTGTACCCTAAAGTTTAAGGTTATGCCTCTTGACATTCAGTTACTGAATACGACAATTTCAATCAAAAAGAGTCTTTTACCTATCTTAAATGTTATATTAGTTCCCATCGGGGTGTGACAGATGAGGTCACTGCACCAGTCAGTACTTTTCGGGTGGCGTTTGCTAATTCGAGGCACCTGTGTCCCTGAATCTTAAGGGACGTGCGTGTCAGCCTACACTACAGGTTGTTTTGCTAGCACAACGATGTTTTCAGGTCTTCTGTAACCGTCTTCTCAAACGCACCGCTCATGTAGGTTTGTGCCAGCGAATCCGCAACGCAACAATTAAGAGGCGAATGTTCGCCTGTGCCACAGGGACTTTGGTGCCCAGCACCAAACGCTGCCATGTTTGGCCATTTAGTGTGATGGTTTGGTCATTTATTGCGAATGCTGAGTCATTGGTTAACGACAGTGATTATGCTTTCTAATTCAGATTGATGCAAGGAGAGGAATGGCCAACTATTCGCCTGTCAAGGTGGTGCGAATGCGGTTACGAAAGTCTGGGTATCGTCAATCTGACTCACCCTCCGTGGAAGAGTCTTGGTGATCCCCTTGTGCGCTTTTGGAGACGCTTCAGAATACGGCTGCTAATCAACGCCAATGACGTTTTTGTTGCTCATTTGTATTAAGACTGCCTAAATGATTGTCTCTAGGTCTGAGCACATTGGAATGCCTCTCTTAGGCCGGTACCAGGTCCTTTTCCGTCCAGTTGTATTCCTTCCTTCACAGTAAAACTTTCAAATAAATTGTAGTTTTTCGACAGGGGGGCACCGAAATTGAGCATTGATGTTGTCCAGTCGCAACTGTAGACGCTCTGACCGATATTTCAGCACTCCAGTATGAATGCTTGAAGCCTATCGTTCATTCGTACATTAGGAGATCCCTCCATTTCAGCTGATCCCAAAAGTTTCGGGTTTATCTTGCAGAGCTAGCTGGAAATGTCTCCTAAGACAGCTGTATTTCCTCTTGCATAGTAAAGTCAAACTAGGTGCATTCTAGTACTGAACGTGGAAAAGTAGTCTGACGCCATTTTATAACTTCAGTACTGTGCGAAACATTAAACAACAACAGTTACACGACAAAAATGATCAAATAACCAACATACTTTTCCAGAATTGCTAAGTGAGGTTAGGGTTGGGCGGAGAACCCAATTCAAACAGGTAGTCAAGGTGGTACAATTTGGACCAGACTGGATATAGGACACAGCTTTCAGTTGAATTGGGGGAATGTCGGTACATATGCATATCTCGGTACATACATGCAAAAAGCTTTGCACAGAAGAAATTCGTCACTCCCGCAGAATGCATCGCAGCTCCTTAAACCCCTGGGAAAGGCGACTTGCAGTTTGAGAAGTATTGCTCAATGGTCATAAACACACAATGAAGGCACGCCGAACCGATATGCGGTCGTTCAGACGAGTTAGAAGGATTAGCATACGAACTACAGGGCAAACATCAGCGGTAAACTGGATGCTGCTGGTGCCCATTGACACTGGTGAGCATTGTACTTCCTGTAAAACTCGGCTTTCGATGAGCAGTCAGGTGCGTATTACTGGCAAGAGGATGCTACCTGACGGTAAAGATGTCCGCTACTGATTTGATGAAGCACTTTCAATCACTGGATGCAAGTAAACTACCAACTCAAGAGCTGGTATGACATTGCTGAGATAATCTGCACGACATCCTATGTCGTCAGACCATTTGAAGGATCAAGTGAAATCAAATCACAAATCAAGCATGATGTTTCACCCACGTATGGGTGGATTTTTGTAGTCAGTTTTCTGCAGACAGCACTATGTCCGTTCATTTACTTAATGTGAAAGATGTATCAGGATGGTCACAAGCTGAGTGCTGAAGCACCGTGCAATCACGCACAAGTCTTTTCTGATCGATAACTGTCCGGTGTTGTGATTGGTTCATCAGTAATCTGACAGACTGACTCCGATTTCCAAGGGCTGATGTCTAATCAGCGTGTCTGAATCACTGCCAGGCGGCATCTTCCATACGTTTACTTTGTGCAGCTTTTGTCAGTGGTTCATGTGCACAAAACATCTCGTTGTTCATGCTTCATTTGAGTTAAACACTGACAGTTACAACCATATGCACGCTTTTCCGTCGACAAATGATTGATTAGGATTCCAACGCATTGTGGTAAACATACTGTTCTAGTTTCATCATGCTTATCCAAGTAATGGCTCTAACAACGGTGTTGAAATACACCGGCTCACCTCTGAAAACCACGCTTTTAATTGGAATCCTCACAGCCAGAAAAAATATCTCTGACCCTAATTTTCCTTTATTAAATTTGCTTCAGACAAAATATCTCGAAGGGAAAACGGTCGACCAAAAGTGGACCTGTATATAACTTTCCACCACGAATAGCTCCGACTACACATTATTCAAACAAAACCGCTATTATATGCGTAAACTATGAGGACCTCTTCAAAATGGCTTGATGAAATCGCTAACAACTTCAGGGCCTGTGGTGTGTCCCTCAGCAACCCGCCCTAAGAAGGCAGATATCCGAGTAAATATAGACTGGTTTTACCGAGTAGCCCAAACCCAGTACCGATCATTAGTAAGGCTCATTCAGAACTGTGCTGCGCTTCTGATAACATTCTTTGTTCCTCTCAAAGTCCTAAAGGTATCATATAAAATTTCGATTGCTCATCATTCGGATATCAGTGACGTATGGACGCCAACGGTTTCAGACTTTTTCATTTTGGTCACATCTGTTCACACACGCAAGCCGAGTGCACCGACTAACGCCGAGAACGAACCGGCGGACACAAGGTATAAAATATCCTGTTGGTGCTGTGCGTGTAGCGACAGGGAAGTCCCTGAAATCTGCGTTGAATACGTGTACAAATAAATTAGTTTGGCCTTCAGGTGATGATTACAGGTCTAAAGAAACAACAGATAAGATGAAGTAGACCGACTTGAACGGAACTTCATTACTAGAGCAGCAACTAATGCCATTCGGTGCACGTGCTGTTCACAAGCGACTCTTTTTAGAGAAGTTAACAATGTGCGTGTCCCAAATACAAGGACCGTTAATAAACGATCAGATGTTTTATTCCTGTAGGCCCACCAGATAAGCAACTAAGATTTCGCAAACTAGCAGCGTATTTTCTCAAACTTTGTGACTGAATGAAACGGCGGGATTAATATGCATAGTTGGGTCACCAAGTCCGCAAGTTCAACGCAGTACAAAGTAATTTCGGCTGTCATCGCTAAACAGCTTTGCAACGACCTCCGACTTTCAGAATAATTATTACCGGTGGGAGATTTTCAGTTTTATTCCGACTGCGTTCATAGCACTGGGACATTGCCAGACACCAGTTAGTTTTATCCATTTCCAAACTCAGGTTCACTCCGTGAATAGCAATCAGGGTTTTCTTACGACAAAACTCTTTCAAAAGGTGTTAACCGATCTCCTGGACTATGTATGTTGTAGCTATCATGAATTGACTGTAACGTCCTGTACACTTCTATAACGATAATTTCGTTCTACACAAGTGATTCTTAGTTGGTTTGTGCGTCGGTTTTCCAGGATTGCTATGCAGATCAACTATCGACCAAACCAATTCAACTCAAGAAATGTTCACTGATGTCGTTGTATAGCATTGCAACCGTACAAATCCACCTTTCGTGCGGCTGTTGACTAGGAAATCTCGGCCAATGACAACGCACACTGTAGATCTGTTACTTTCCCCAAAAATGTGAAGTGAGAGTTAAATCAGTCTTGTAACTGTTGCCTGTTCCCAGTTCGGGTTGGAAGGTATGTCTCCCCGACTGGATTACAACAGGAAAAACGGATCGGAGGAGAACAATCGCTTGGAATGAAGTCCCAATCAACCGGTTTTTGCGAGGACAATAGGTATGTCTCGAAAATATGTGAGAAGAACATCAGTTCAGTTCTCAGCTGCGTTACCGATATGTTGCGTTGAACCACTGTGAGTGGTAGAAACGAAAGCATGAATTTAAAGTGCCGTTTTGTCTCCGATATCCTGTACACCTTTACTGATAGTGCTTAGTTTTTGCGTAAATAACGTGAGAAAAATATGCTTCCTTTTATGATGACAAGCTAGCTTGTTTTCAGTCGAGCTTTTTGTAGCCGAGGGGGTAATGCGCTGATACATTGATGCATCTTGCAGTACCTTAGGCCAACCACAGGAAAATCAGTTTCTTTTTCGTAATGGCTGAAATTCCTAAGAGAGCTTTGGGAAACATGTGGTTATGTAGTTTACGTTACGTAGTGCCCAGCTGATCATACAACCATACAAAGGACCACACTGTGTCTCAAAATCGAAGGAAAACTCGAACATTGCAAATGTTCTACGGCCCCTTACACAGCAGTTCGGGCTGTACCCTGTTCGCAAAAATAGCCTGTGGGGCTACGCCAAATTACAGAACATAAGGTGAGATTGGCGCTTTGCGAACCGGTAACAACTTCGGCGAATAGCGATAAAGTTTCGATGAGCCGCTCTCCAGCCAGTCATCCGAAGTGATTGATTTGCTTTAATAAAATAACTTTATTTAAAAACTGGTTGCGTGTGCTAAAAAAAGCTTTGCACTGCACAACAACAAAATACTACTGATGCTGGCTAACAGCATCGCAACATAACCGCTCTTCTGTTACCAGCAAATATCAGGCCCATGCCATAAAGACTTGGTGACTGACCACAGAGTTATTTTTACTCTGAAATCTCGTTTACCACGTTTCAGAATTGCCGGACTATTTGACTGTTTTTCACGATGGTACGGAATGGTGGCCTGTCCAACTACATGTATAACCTACTTCCGTAAACGATGATGAATGCGATAGTTGGCTCCTGATCGGGTGATAGATGATCTGTTCGCCGGACTTGGCAAATGAATATCATAAACAGCTGACAAACGCGCCTGAACTGCCAATAGGAGGACGTAGTGAAAATACATGATGTTCTTAAAATGGGTTATCAATGGTTATTTAAATCCCCACATGTATAAACTTCCCAACCCAGAAAGAAACTCCCAAGGAGAAACCACCTGCAACTGAGGGAGGAGCTTTAGGAAGGAGGAGGAGAGTTTAGGAAGTGCATTATAGGAAAGTATCTTCTGTAACGAACGAATGAGGAGTATATAAGTAGTGGTGAATATTCCAGTTTGTTTCTCACTGAGACGTCAATCCTTAGGGTGGAACTGAGAACTAACGAATAGTAGACCTAGAATACAACCACACTTCTGTAGTGAGGAAGCTCAGACGCACAAGACAATGTGTCCGTGTCTGATTTCAAAGACGTCTAACTGATAAATCCGAATACAGTGAAAACGGACACGGGATCCGGCTTCACCTTTACCAGAGAATCATGAAGTATGTTAATTTCGTCGCATTTATTTGTTATTTCTTGAGAGCTGGATTCAATAGGTTTGAGGACAACTCTGAGTAAACCAATGACATTCTATTGTAATTTCGACTTTGAAAGAAACCAAGCTGGCAAATTTGATGGCATAGAATTATTCAAACGACACCGGCGTAAATAAGGTGAACATCATCACTATGGCACTTCTGTGAGATGGTCTTGTCGCTCAAATCCGCTTTGTAATTAACAATGTACCGCTCGATACGACAGAAAACCTCGTTTCATAAGAAAGTAGGGAGTGGCGGGTGTTTTCTTTCCAGTATTCTCGACATTTGTTCGAAATTGTAGGCCAATGACTTTAGTCTGATAGTGCGCTGGTGCAGAATTTCCGCGACAGTAGTCACACGAAGGCTGTTTGGTTGAACTTTCATCAGCCGAACCCAAATGTAATATCGAAAGTTGCATGCGCGTGCTTTTGTTCACTGGCCAGAACTAACTTGCGGAGGGAGTTCTCTGACATTTTTTCCAATATGATATTTAGGAATGGCAGCGCTTACTTGTTTTTTGAAGTTTAGGCAAAAGGCTGTAATCTTGAGTTTAAAGGGTACCCAGAACACAACAGAGGTGCAAGTATTTATGGAGGTGAAGAGCGACGGATGTAGTGATGGGAGAATCTCACACCACTTCCCATTCGGCTTATCACTAGGCAAGTGAGTAGAGTGACTCCAGGTGATCTTTCCTCCAGTTTGACTCATAAGCTCGGGTTATTGGTGATTAGCTGTTGCATCTTAGATCCGGGGTTTGCTCTAAGAGGAACAAACTCGTGCATTTCCGGAAAGCCGGGGCTTGAACGGATATTATAATGTAAATAAAACACCTACACACAGTGAATTTCTGATGGCTTCACTGTGCACACGGTGGAACTACTGCAATTTTGGGTTAAGTTGATCAGAAACCAGCAGATTTGAAAAATGAAACCTAACACGTGGATATCACATCTATCGCTGCATGGCCAGCAAGATTCAAATTACCCCATAACATCCGCGATCCGCAAGTTTAGCGGTCAGCCAAATGAAATGTAAGCCGACAACATAAGTACACAAAAATGCCAGATATTTTACCAGGTGATGAGTACAGACCGACGGAAGTGGTATGTCTTTTTTAAGAAACTAGGTGAAACTAATATGCTCAGTAGCGAATGAAGTTCCGACAATACCACATTCAGCAGCGTTTTCCTAGGTGGCAACAACCTCAGAAATGGTTGTTAAATGAGGTACAAGTATGCCATGTGTAGTCGGTCAGTCAAGTCTTTAAAAAGCAAACGCCATCGATTGATCACGAGAGAAATAAATGACGATTTCTGAATATTTGCTTTTAAGCAGGTCAACTGGGCTTATGATGAATGCACAACCATCACTTGGTGTGTGGACGTATATCAATAAAAACTTCACGGAAATGGATCTCCATATTCACAGGTTTCTGGAATCGCCAAGTCGATTCCCCTTATTGATATATTTTAAGGCGAGGAAGAACTGAAACCGTCTGAAATAGTATTCCAAAGCTTTCTATCCTTCAGGTAAGCAATCCTGAATAACGGCAGTTGAAAAAATTTTCCACTGACTTCCCCTCAAGGGAGGTCACTTGGATCGGGCTCTTCGGACCGATATCCTACAGAAAACAGCCTTACTTTGGTAGACTGAATATCCGTCAGCAGGATCGAGGGGCAAAATTGCTCTGCGTATACGTCTGCAGAATAGCAGAGACAAGAAATTCCTTTGAATCTTGACTGAATCTCAGGTTCATCCAAAATAGTGCGTGACCGTTTCAATAACCCATAGGCACAATTCAGGACCTGTGCTAGGATTGAAGTCTTCACCAGATAAAGCCAGGAGTCAAAGTCGAACATCGACCATCCATTCGACAAACCCCGACGAAACACGCACGACACTTGCCACGAGGTAAACACTCTTTTAATCAACTGAGACAAAGTGATGAGTCTGCACACAGCCGGTCGGTAGGCTAGAAGTCAACAAACGATGGAATAATAAACATATCGATATGGACCCAGCCTATAGGTCACTGCGAACAAAAGAATTACACGCTTGCAGGACTCTGAACCACACGGGAAATCAAACAACCCAACAACAACCAACCAGTCAGATAAAAGAAAACCACAGAAAACTGAAGGTTATTCGGTCAACCAATCAAATGGAACGAAATCAAACCACAAACTAAGAAGGAGACGGCCCAATCACAAGGAGGATCAGAAATTTCGAATTGAAGGCGCCAAACAAACCAACCATATGTAAGGAAGTTACACCAGAACGCAACTCAGATTTCAAGCTGACCAATCGAAGTGCGCAAACGCCACCTCGGGAGCAACCAACCACCTTAGAGTTACCAGATGCCGTATAGAAACTGCATTTGCACAGACAGAAGTGGAGGAAGGTACCCAATCAACCCCGCGTTGAAAATGTCACCTTGATTGTGATGAAACCTGTGCAGTCCAGCTGCCAACTCAGGAGAAAAGGCCAACAACCAGACTAGGAGTCAACTACACCTATCGGATGAACACATTAGGCTCTGGGCGAAGAGTTCACCCCCGGCATGCTGCAGCAAAGCGTACACTCGACCTCATATCTAGCCAACCCAAAACCGTCCTTTGATCGATTTTGTCTGTTCCGTATATATATATATATATATATATGTATATATATATACTGGGGTGCCTAACTACAGTTACATCACGTTCTGAACCCCTATTCCGGGTAGAAACACATTGATGCATTAAAAGTGCAAGGTTTTGATTACAACAAACAAAACATTTAGAATGCACATTCACATGACTCTCATTTAAACAGTCGTCGTCCTTTCCTGGCGCAGTCTTTCTGGTGAGTCCACACAAAAGGGGGGAAGCACTGGACTCGAGTCTCGCTTTTCTTAGAGCTCATCAGCAATGCGTTACCAATGGCCGTGCCGGGGTTCGAACTTCACATATCTGACATGCGAGGCGAGCGTTTTACCACTACTCCACCAGCGCTCGCTAAACTCATCTGAATTTTTACGTTTGAGCAGGTGTTCGCGCTTGAATGATGTGAGCGGAAAGCCCGATGCCTTGTACGACGACCCAGTAACATACCTTGGTTGTGTAGATCGGTTGACCTGCCAGTCAGGACTTTCCAGTCAGGTAGCGCCACAGAAGCATGAAACCTGCTGGACACTTTAGTTTCAGTCAGTAAAGTATACAAACGATTCCGACAGGCTTTGCCGCTTACCCTAATGAGTATACCTCCCATTTTTGCGACGAACGAAAAACTGGTTTTGGGGACACAGGTACCAGCCAATGCCCTATAAAACTTTCAAAGTAATTCCATAAGGAAATTGCTGTCGATTCTCATTCGCATGTTATTGCATTCAAACAGGTAATGTAAAAAAATATTTCATCTGATACTAATATAGGTTTATTGTTTTCAGTTGTTCAGCGCTTATCGCAGAACGTGTGTTTATATTTTGGGTATAGAGCAGCAGTCGGCTGAATCGCGTCACTTTTGATTCCGGGTTTAGTGACATCACGTTTCCGGTTTTACGGACAGCTTCTTCAACCATGCAGTAACTCAAATAAAATTTGCATTGGTTCCCTGTGAAGAATTTTTGTGTAACCAGGAGCTCGTTTTTGGTATCACCACATTACGAGACATGAAAATATATTCTTTGGAAACGAACGCATTGATCTGTGACAGTGATGTTCCGAAAGTCGCGCGCCTAGACTAATCAATACTCTGACGATATCTGGTTCTACCTAACGCACTTCAGAAGCTCGGAGGTACAACAGAAGGAAAACAGTCTGTGACAGCAAGAGAACGTTTTTTCGGTAAAATCTTTTCACTGTATAACAAACCTTCAGATCAGCAGTTTGACTTTTTATTGACTTTCGTTTTTTTCACTTTTCTTATGTGTTACTTTATTTCTGAATCCAGCTGCGTTGATCCACGGTACGTGGTTCAAAAGCCTGCACTAAAATAATGCTGTTGCATGTGAAACGTTTGAAAACTGCGTTATCTTGGTTGAATATTTTTGGAGGCTGTGTCTCACCTTCGCTTTGCAGTTCAGGCAAATATTTCTACTCACATACCTGCCTTTATTACCATTGACATTTTGTTCTACCCCCTAGAACCCCCTTGAACAGCATCACGGACTTCCGTTATGACAGCCCGGATTCAAATCTCCGCGCGGAAGCCAGTTCCTTTTTGTCAAATTTCATCTATAAAAACTGGAGAGATACTCGACGAATACACTCATTTGCAAATCAATTTGCTTTTCAAGGGTGACTCAACTGAATCCCTCATTTATGATGTTCTTCAACTGAATGTGCAGTGAAACGTGAAATGAATTTGCAATTCAGTGTATTTGTCGAAATCAGTCCGATTTAGGCTCAATTAGAGTACATTTGGGGACTGTGCCTACCTGATGAGCCCCAAGAAGGGCGAAACCGGTAGAAGAATTTTCAGCAACCTTATGAGTCGTTTCCCTTATGGGAAGATATTATTTTGGTTAGCACACAAATTTGCGTACACACATTCAGTTTAACGACTCACTCAACATGCTCATCATTCACTCAGCTTCGATCGCACTTGCCGCGTGCCAGATAATTACGGTGCTGTCGGACGATTCATTTAGGTACCAAATTAGTCCAATTGAACGTTATGACATGGATGTCGTTCATAACATTTGAGCACGCATTTTGTCATGGTACACCATGACAGATCAGTTCACTGCACAGGAAAAGCAATATTACCACAGATCCACTACTGTATCACCCGTAATAGTAACACAGCTCACATCGTCAATCGAAATAAGACATACCAAGGAAGAGGTTAGTGAGAAACGGTAAATTATCTATTAATTCCAGCTAGTCCAGTATGAATGGGCCAGAAGATTTAATTTCCATTTTTACGAGCTCTGTTTTTGTCTATTCCAAAATTCTTAGGTCATTTCGTGCATTTTGTGACCCCATAAGAAAAAGATTGATGTGGACGTTGGGTTTCCCGCCTATTGCTGGACTGATGGCAATCGATCAACATCAGCTGCAGTTGACTTGCGTGTAAGCGTCATCTGGAATGCTCCACGTGTGAGATTATTGAATTTCCGTGATTTTTGCCCATTTGATAATGGTTATTATTCGTATTACATAAATTTTCCGCTAAGCCTGATAGGCCCTCTGTAGATTGTCCATTGAAACAAAAGTATACGCTGTGAATCCCATAGACTACACCCAAGATTCCGATTCGAACTCATCCTGGATCACGTTCTTTTTATGCGTCGGCTACTCGGAGAACTAAATTCGCAAGCTGCTTTTTGCAGGAAGGTAATGATATAATTCATACTTATGGGACTTGAGGTCACTGCAAGATGATCTGTCTACAATTACCTGAAACCAGTGATGAGGGCACGTGTCATTCAAAGTCCATTTGTACCACAAAGATGGCGACAACAGCCAATTTCTTGATATGTGCAGTCCGCTGAGGTCTCGCATGAACGAAATAAAAAACCAGTGGACACAATAATCCGATCAGTCTTGAGAGATTTGATCCTGACAGTTTTGTAGGGAGGTAGACAGGAAAGGTTGTGGACCAGTGGTATACTGTGTGCTGTCATTGTAATACTAAACCTGTGGGGAAATAGACACGTTTGTGCATATTCTTAGCGATTTCATTATGCGTGCCTCGTAGCCTCTAATTCGCTGCATAGGAAATTTAACACTTAGGTGTGGACCGCTGGTGTGTGCGCACGTGTGCGCTTCACTTTGTGGGGTCGACTCTGGCATGTAGCGGTGTTACGGTTCTAACCCATTTCCTCCATCACGTATTTACATTTGTCCGAATATGAATTCATACTGATGTCAATCGACAGTTCTGTGGTTCTTTGGGTGCGTGTGATGCAGAATCGATGGGTTTCATCTAGCATTTTTCGATCGCATGCCCCATCCTGATGCCACAATGGCGATAACAACAGAACAATCTCTGTAACTTTTGGCAAGCTTCCGAACACTTTCCAAATTTGTCACATGTCTCTTAGTTAACGGTTGGTTCAAACGGATACTTTTATATGGGAGGGAACTGGAGACTTGGAGCGGAACTATATAGATTGCACAGTCTGGCTATTTAAACCAATTTAATTGGACAAAGACATGAATTTGAGTAATTTTCCGTGAGCAGCGGTGATAACCATTTGCTGTAGCAGCTTGTCGGGAGATTCAAACTGTGTATGCTCAGAAGTTAGTGCGGAATTACACTTTAGGCACTGTCAGTCAACATTTTGTGCTTAGAATTAGACGATCCGTATCATCTTAGTCATCCGTTGAAAGTCGAAATTCCTCACACCTAGTTGCCGCCATCCATTGCGACGCTGAGTTCTATTCCTTACAAGATGATAGGTGATAGCTGGTGGGGTTCAAACAAAATTTTACTATGTCCGAAATATGGTTTTCTCTCTGTTTTCGTAAAGTGAAGCAAAACAACTCTCCAACTAGTGCTGACTCCCTCGATTCTCGCCGACGATCAGTAAGACTAAACTAAAACACTGAAGACCTTCCTGAGCTTGAATACTACATGATGTTCTAAAATCTTTGTGATTCTGCGTCGTTTGAAGTTGTTCTGAAGTTGTTCCGCACAAATCGATATTAACGATGAGGCAGCCATTAAGTTATTTTTTTGCTAACCAGTATTCTATAGGAACGTAACGTCGAAATACCAGGTTCATTCCCAATGCGTATTAGTTGGTTGGTCGGTCTGTCTCAGAAACCCCATGAAATACGATGTTATCAGGTTTGGTATCAATAACTAAGAAACAAAATGGTCAATCCCTGGCATTTTTTCTCCTCGTTTTGATCAATTATGTGGACGCAAAAGTAAAAATAACGAGATGGAAGCTAGCATCGACCCACCCCAATTATACAGAGCTCTGAGTCTTCTGAAAGTATTTTTATGCGCTTAAAGACTATGGGGTTTTAGCACATCAGTTGGTGAATATTAAAAAAGCTGATTCTATTTTGTGATACTCGGTGGGGGCAGGAATTCAGCCCTCCAGCGATTTTTTCAGTTCGAATCCTTACAAACAATGAGCTTTCTGGCTCTGGTATCAAATAACTCCAATCGTTTCTGTCCAAAAAAGTGCTGTAGAGTAAACTTACTGCCACAGTATGATGGTTTAAACACTTTCTTTGCACGACAGTAGGTTCAAGCAAAATATTTTGCCACAATATGTAAATATGCCCCTATACAAAATGTTAGTTGTAGGAGTGGTTCCGTAAGATACAAGTTGTAGTTGCCTGCGGTGACATGGACTACCACAAACACATAGTTCAAACTGTTCATTGTGGTAAACCTACTGGAATACAAATTGGAAAATCAAAGTACACTCATCCCGCTCTATGCATAATGGCCCGCTGTTCAATACCACTGGCTTTTCCATTTCTTTATACTTTTCTATGCTTCGTGAATATAACTGGTCTCGGACGTGTGCGCGTCGACTTCACACACTTTAAGAGAAAGCAGACGTTCAAATCTCATGGGAAGGTGCAGTTTATATCTCAATTACATAGCAATGTTGAACGTTTTGTGCCTGTTTTTTATGAATAATGGGAAACCTCCGTCGTAACTGCCGCCACTTTTAGGCAATCCATGGAGCAGGGTATCAGTATGTTATTGATGGAAAGTACTCTTCGTGGAAGCAGATCAGTCATTTCCGATATTTTGGTGACATTGTTAAGCTACTTCCATTCTATGCCTGCTCGAACTTCTGGGTAGACAGAATGCTGGAAAGATGGAAACGAGAAAATGCTTAAATTTAGGGGCGAGGTCGAACGTGGTGCTGATTAACGAATATCGGGAAGTGTGCTAGCAGCTGAGAAAGTGACTGACATTCAATAAACCTGAGTTATCTAAATGAACAATAACGATGAGCTTACGAATTTAAAAATATTTGACCCCTAACACGATCACTTCTGTACTGCAGCCGAATCCTTTTGACTCTTTCAAAGGCTGCACAGACACAGAATCCCCATACTGAAACGCAATGATCACAAAATACTATGAAATAAATGAGTTTGAAAATTCCGAAAAGATCCTTTGGGGATATGGGTACGCGAGAAGCTACGTGGGGGTAAAGCAGGCACTCTCGGAAACTAGAAGAGGTTTTGTGGAATGTGGCGTATAAGTTTGCGGCGGGGAAGATTGCATGCTAAATCGAAGGTAACAAGAAATATTACTGGGGCCTCCGAATTGGAACGGCTTCCTTTTCAGCATGATCAAAAACATAAAAATGGGACCGACAAATATGGAAGAAAGTAACGGAGAGGGAGGCTCTTCATGTAAAGGTGTATCGGCACTAGTTTTGTCAGACAAGTGAAACGATCTCCAAAGTGTGCAGGCACATCTGAAGTAGAAACACATGTAGAGACCAGCAACTGAATAAATGACATACAACGCTTGAGGCTCTTCAAGGCACAGTTAGGTCTGACACAGTCTTAAGTCTCCGTGCGTCACTGTTTGACCTTGGTCAAACTCAGACTTCAATGATCCGCGTAACTTACCTGGGTTCTACCTAAAACGTATTCAACAGTCATAGTTCTGAAGTTTAGCCTCGGAGATGGTCTGCAAACCACGGATGAACATCACTCATCACCCGAAGTGTATGCAGTTAGCGAAATGTACCTATTTGCAACCTACTTTGGTATTAATTGGGTATTCAGCTGAATCCATCCTTGGTGATAATCTTATGGTATAAACACCATAAGCAGTAGGTTTCTTTAGTCTCCTTTTAAAACAGTTATACGTGATGAATGAGTGTATTTCGCCAAGGCGTTACACGTTCACCATATTGATCCATTATGCATCTCAACGACGTTTCTAGAAAAAATACTATCGGTTAGATACTACATCCTGACTATTGAACCTAGTGTTAATAAAATCCATTTAGAACAGACAAAATCTTCTAGAGTTCTGGTTAGTACCTCTAGATATCCTGTGCTAAAAGGCTCCTGTTTGATCCAACGTTCCATAACAGCGAACTTTATTCGGATCTGGGCGACCAAGCTCTATGGTGCAATGTACTCGGCATGGTCGATGCATTGCTTGGCGGATCTGTGGTTCATAGGCCTCAACCCCGAAAGATAAACCTACAAAAGACAAATGCTCATGCTACACAGAACATACAGCGCCATTGATAAGTAGCCTGTGACCTCACTTATAGCCCTTTGTCATACAGCGAATCTTACCAAACCACAAGGCACGCTTTGTTTGGTTGCACATTCCACTCAGAAATATTATGATGACTCGTTTTACTCTCACATCTAACCTTCACAAATGTGCAGTGATAAAAATATCGGAAATGCCAACTGATTTTCCTAGTGATTAGCCGTTTTTTGAGGAAATGTCTTGAAACACTTAATCAGCGGATTCAGCAAGGTCTGTTTCATGGTATGGTCCGTGCGTCCATTGTTTCAAGGATAATGTCTATAGAGGTTACACTTTCCACATCGCTTTTGGAAAGTATGAACTTGTCCTACAGTAACCAACATCTGGACAGAATTCTGCTTGGTTACATGATCCAAAAAATCGACTTGACAGGTTTGTCTGAATTTCGTTAAATGTCATTTTGACGGATCCAGACAAAGGTTGGACAATGACAGCCTGCAAATTCACTGTCCCAAGCGAAGGAAGATGAAAACTTTCACTTGGTCGAAAATCTTGCAATGCATAAAGTAGCTGGACAGCTTTCAGTATACCACAATTTCTATGAACTAAGATGATGCTTAGAGCACCACTGGTGGCTGGTGTCACGAAACCAGCGGCTAGAAGTTAGTTCGAACTGAATGTTTTCTGTGTTTTGATTCTAAGTAAACAGTTGAATTGCCCACCATCCACCAACCACTGATATGTCATATACCAAGCCTGAACGTGTGGCAGACGTACTGGTTCCTAAACGGCCATTCGAATGGCTTAATAGTCAGCATTTTGTTTTCGCGCATGCAGATCAAGCTTTTTTTCGCAAACTGTGCTTCTCAAAACCGTTTGCCAGCTGGTGCACATGCTGCGCGACCTTCGTAATTTTTCCAATGCTGAAAGAAGCTGCCTGTACCGAATCATTCAAACCTCTAGCCGTTGTCTGTGGTCACAGTCAAGCAGGGAGAGCTAAATAAGCTTAACGCACTATAGGCCTGACTAGACCTTTCAGACTCACATTTCGGATGACTGGTCTACCAACGGGGATTCCACGCTGCACATATGCATTACAAATTCAACTTGGTTCCCTGCCCATATGCTCAAACAGTTTACAGTTGGCGTCTTTCGGCAGTGGGCCCCTTGTGTGAATTATTCGGAAATTCAAATCTTGCCCCTGTCCAGAATGCTTTGAACTGTTGTAGATCTTGATAGAAAGACAGATGATAATAAAGGACAAGAGGATAATAAGGCTTCGGGACAAATAGCTTGGTGAAAAAAGCTTGACTTTGTTTCTGTCATTGGATCTGGACATCCACAATTTATACAAGAATATACAGTAGTCACATGTGTTCGTGAAGAATTTTAAGAGCTGTGCGGTAATGGGGTGACTAGGTTCACTCGGGAAAAAGACCGGATAGTTGTCACTTGTTAGGACATAGATGGACTGTCTACTAGACAGCGTAATCTCAGATGTCTTATTAGTTTCTGATGAACACGGAGCTATAGGTCAGGTAAGGGGATCCCAACGGTTTCAGTAGAATAATAATAATAAAACAGGATGTCAATAAAACAGTACTGAGATAATAATCGACTGCTCCGCTCTAGGCTTCGGTGACCTGGCAGTATCTCAGCCTTCGTTCTTCCTTCGGGTGGCTTGGCAGCTAGGCACTGAGAAGATGTCACAGCCTAACGGTTATTTTGCTCAATAGAATTAAGCAGGAAACCTGGGACAACTTAATGCAGACTCACAGGCATAGACAGAAGGCGCAAACCAAACCAAAGACATTTTTAGCAGCGCAACACACGCAAGGAACTCTCCAATGATGCTGATTTAAATCAGCTGCTGAACGACTGGACAGACATGCTGTGAACAAAATTGGGTATTAACTGTGTATATGCGAAGTGCTGTAGCATCTACGATGGCTCGGCGGATAGTACACAGTCTGCAGGTCACTTTTGTGTAAAATCTAGGAAATTTGCTGAGATTTTAACACCAGCCAGATGTTTCCATGCTGTTCTTTCTAAAAGCTCGAGATCACTGAGTGATTAAGGTTCGCACTTACTGGCCGGAAGGTCAGTAGCTCGAACCCGACCCGGCATCCCGACTGCTCTTGTCTAGGCTTGGGCAACCTGGCACAGCCTCTGTCCTCTTTTTTCCCTCGGGTGACCTGCAGATCCGCACCGAAAGCTTGTTACAGCTGAGCGATTTGTGCTTTTTATTAGTACCTAAATGAATGCATTGAGAAAAACGAGCTGTCGTTCAGAGAGATACCGCTGGCATTTACATGGGGTAAACTGTATTAAAAATCAATATTCTTCTACTGTGTATTGCAGTCAAGGGAGGCAGGAGTTAATATCCAATGTTGTGCCAATGAAATGTTGGTTGTTTCTAACAATGGGGATTCCGTGGTCACCAGACAATGAGATGGGAGCAGTTGCCATCGGCTTTGCTTCCGTTAGCTGGGGAAATTTTCGCAAATTTTGGAGAAATAACTACACTACACAGATCATTTCATTTTCCCCTTTAAAATAGATTTTTGATTGAAAAAATAAACAAAGTAAAGAGATTTTTCGTTCCTTTTCCTACAGAACCAAAAGGCGTAACAAAATCTCACACAGCTGATAAAAAATATCATTGTTCCAGGTATCTGTTAACGAGATCACTGAAGTTTAACTCCAAACCTACCACCGGAATTCATCCACTTTGACCGAAATTGCGGACAGGCTGCAGACCGAGAGCATTCTGTCGCAAATTGATGCGTGTTCTATTTATTCCCATGGGGAAATCGAACTACGAAGCAGAGTCGTAAATGTTCGGGCAGATGAATAGTAGGTGAATCTGCGGGCAGAATTTACTTTGACTAATGGATGGTGTTCAGATGGTGCACTACATCGTTAGTCAAATGAGGAAAAATTGGTCCTAATGGGTAGGTATTGTCGCAGTGTGAAAAAGTAAAACCGTTGCTAAATTCCGCTGTGGATTCAGCAGACAACATTCAGGAAGCCGAAAAAATAGGTAAGAGCCTAAATATAGGCGCAGATGGGTTCACAACACTCATATGACCAAATGAATCCTTTTGGGCATCTTGCTGTCAGGCGGTCATATATATATATATATATNATATATATATATATATATATATATGAGATGGCTCAAGCGGTTAGAGCGCGAATCTACTGAGCGGAAGGTCCGTGGTTCGAATCCGACCTCTGCCTCTCGACTTCCCCTGTCTAGGCCTGGGCAACCTGGCAGTATCCCAGCCCTCGTGCTTCCTTCGGGTGGCATGGCAGCTAGGCACCGAAAGGGTGCTACAGCTGAACGGTTTTTTTTTATATTCTGCGCAGCTAAATGCGATCATTTTGTCTGACAAATACTCTGAGAGTGACTTCACAATCCTTGCAACCAATTGTTACTCCTGGATGTTCCGAAAGCGAAAGGGATGGGTTGGCTATGGATGGTCCTTTAGAGACCCGACACTCTTTCTAATAGGCGGATTTCTGACAACTTCCAGCAAACGAAGCATACCTCAGTTGAGAAATCAGTTCATTTGTTTACTGCTCAAAGGGGGTTCGGGAATGGATGAGTGGAGCAAGCAACCAAATAACGTCATCAGGAACAAACTAAATGCCACCCAACAATTCCGCTACTTTACAGGCTGGCCTTTCACTGTCAACGACAACAAGGATTAACTGTCACTGTTGACTCCATCCATTGTTGGCCCTTCATCAGGCTGGATTCGATCTTTTTGCCAAGCATTCAAATAACTAGTAGCACTAACTAATCACTGATAACCACCCTTTTGCGCATAGCTGCCATTCCACGTGAAAGAAGCGCGAGGTCTGTGATACTGCCAGCAAGGCAAAGCCTAGACAGGAGAAGTGGAGATGCCGAAGTTATTTTCGAACTAGAAAGCTTCCGGTTGGTAATTCGGCACACTAACCACTGAGCAATCTTCAGCTCCGAAAAGCCCACATTAAATTACAGAAAAAGAGAATTTCAGTTCGCAGTTGTAAATTTAATTCCCATGGGTTAGGAATAGGTTCTCTGAAAGTGAGGTTGTGTGTTTTTGTATATTCCTCCCATACTCCGTTTTATCTGAAAAAAATTCCACTTAAAAATAAAAAAGAACAAAGCCAGTGCTTAATAGACTTTTAGGGACCTGAGTGAACTTCATCCAGATTTAGAGCCACAAAACCCATCTAAGTTTATAATAACGTCACGTGTATTGACTTCATTTTATCGCCCTTAAATGCCACCCATAAAGTCCATGAGAGCTCTGGACAGCCTGCTACCTGTTTCTTCTTTCCCGGATCATCTCAGGTAGCCCTGCTCCCCAAACTTCCGTCAAGGTTGCTTTCCAACTCGAACAACAAATCGCTTGTGCGTTGCGATAAATGTTCGTTTCTATCTTAGGATGGTGGAGGCGGAGGGCTCAGCCGAAATCCATCCAAATCTCCCACTTAGGACATTCTGTGTATGATGGTTCATCATCATTATTTTGACCAACGGCATTTGTTGGCAAACGTCTGCTATTATTATCTTTTGGGTCGCTAGTTACTGCTTCTTCAGATGGGTTTGATCCGACAAAAATTGGGTGTTCGTTCGTTACTCAGCCGAATATTTCAATTATTCAGTCATTCCGTCAATTTTGAAAGCAGAACTCAGTTACTGCTGCATTGCAAAAAAAACCGCGCGTCCACTTTTTTCAAAATGCACTATCTTTTTAAGCCATATAGCTTTTAGATTTTCCGAGTTGAAAAGCAGAATTCAATTTACAACATTTGCACACGAAGCAGTTTACCGCTTAGGTTCGTTGTAAAATTGTCGTGAGCGAACGCAAAACTGCATGTAGAAACCTAACGTGTTCTAATAATTCTATAATATGGTTTAGATAGTTGCTTTACATGTCTGGAAAATATAGTAGTCAGGAGCAAATCCTGTAATGCCTAACCAGGTTTAAGTAGGGCATCTTGAAATTGGCTCTGATTGGTTCTAGAAAACATCAGATATTCCTCAAGACTATCGTAGACAAATAGAAAATGTCTAAGTTTCAAAACTATTATTGCCAAGCATACCACTTTGAAATCCGTTAGGAACATGTAACTACGTCCAATGAATAAAAAACTAAATAACAACAGCACAAATGAAGAGTATATTCAAGTCTCCTGTTAAAGCCAAATTAGTGTGCCAACTGAGTGTATTTCACGAATTACGTCCATTTAGGTACCGAGTAGAAAGTAAGATTGACGAAAACCCAAGGACTGCGTCTACCTGATGATCCCCAAGAAGTAGAAAAGCGTTTTTGGGCTGTGAAAAGGTTTTCAGAAACCTAGGGATTTGTTTCCTTCATGAAAACGAAGTCCATATCTCGAATATCCCACCAGCTGGAAGACGAGGGTACCTTTGTCAAGCATATTCCGTTGAAGTATATGATAAACGAGAGATTCTGCTGAGGTTCAGTTGGGTTTCCTGTTGAAACCAAATTGTTGTGTAAATGTGTATGCTTCGCGAATTCCGTTCAATTTAGGTTCAGGTAAAATAGTGGGCTGGCGGAAAGTCGGGGACTGCGCGTACCTGATAAGCACGATGGGCTGACAGCAGCAGTGCTATGTCAAAGGTTCTTCAGTAACCTTGCTCCGTCTAAAGCTGATGACAGCCAAATGACTCAGGTTCACTAAACACAGTTCTCTTCTGTTGTGTGTTCTACTGCCTCCAAGATTGTTAAAATAGAGCAGTAGCCTTTGCTTATATATATATATATATATATATAAAATTTTATTTTTATTTTTAATTTTTACATTGATATGGACTTTTTTCACACTTGTCCAATGACCGTACTTTAAGTTTGGCACGACGGTGCTATCTCCGATTTGGTACGATGTCATTGTGTGATACGCGTACTTTGCTAATGCTCACAAAATTTTTCATGTCACTTTAACATCTGGGCTTCGTGGAATTCGATGGGGTTATCTTACTAGAAACTTTGAGCCCCTAGCTTTACAGACCTTAATCCGAGCCACAAAATGACTCACCTTAAGGCCGACCTGACCACAGGTTTACTGTATGTAGTTAAATTCATTCAATAGTAAAAAATACAGCAGCTATTGCAAAGCAAACAACCTGGTTTCCACGGTCTTCCTTTGAAGGGCCACTGTGTGAGATTGTTAAATTTTTTAGAACAATTTGCATAAAACGAAGCAGTTTTATCCCCTCTTCTTAAATCAAGTTAGGGGTAGAAGTGCAAACTGTTGAATGGCCCCGGTTTCTAACCATCGAGTACAGCTTTCTTCCTCCTCGGCTTGTTCCTTCGTTCGTGAGGAGAGTGAGTGCAACCAGAAGCGACTATTTTCGGTGCTTGAAATAACCTCACGGATTCTCAATGTCCCGATTCCAACTTTTTTTATTCAAGCTTCATATCCTGCGTCTCCAATATTTCTCGATTACTTTTGAACTTTCGAATAGGTTTTGCCTTCAGTCTTCTTGTGAATTATTCATTGGAGCCTCGGTTCAAACTGTGGGGTTGTGTGTATAAGCCAAACGACAGACCGCGGACTGCTGACTGACGGTTTGCGTTTACGGTACACTTGTTTGCACAATTATTTGAATTTATTTTCACTCAATCACTCCGCTACTTCCAACACATATGGAACAACAAAACGTGTCTTCAGCAACTTTTCAAGTATACCCATGCTGTCGGTCCTCTGTCTTTGCCATCCATGCTCGTGTCTCCTCGGCCATTTGAGAGGGTTTGAAAACATACTAGTAACCATCTGTGGCCCACTCAGATCCCAGGATTTTCTTCACCCCTAGTAATCATATTGTACGACACTCCAATCGTACTGGTGATACCCGAAATCTGGTTCATCAGCTAGGATCTCAGAACGCATTGCTCCTAACATCGGTAAGTCGGAAATTCAGGACACTGACGGATCTTCCGTGAGGGACCTATATTATCATTTTGTCGAATCGCTTGTGGAGCGGTATCCTTTTTGGACAGTTTACGCATTAATAGTATTTTGAGCTACTTCGAGTGGAAGGGTAAAACAAGGAGTGTTTGCGTCAATCGGTGCACGCTATACTCCTCTGAGAGTTTCAGTTTAAACTGGTTGGAACGCGGCGCCGAAATTGCAGAGTAAAGCGTATAATAATATCGGGATCTTATCGTCAGATCAGTACAGGCCTACTGGTTAAAATACTGATGAATGACTAAATAAACAGCAAAGAAGGCAAAGTTGCAGGTGGGCGTGTACGTTGTAGGGACTGAAACAAACGGTGACTTACTGTGTCAGTCTCTACAGGGTTAGCTCGAATTGATTGGCTTCTTTGAAATGGCCACGCGGGTCGAATAAAACTTCCAGAGATATTCTTGACTATGGATCTCTCTAGATAACCGTTAGCTCTGGGCATGTTAGCAGTGTGCATCAGTCTCGAGATCAGTGAATTTGCAGAGTAGATGAAAGCTTGATACCATTGACGTTCGCCACTCTGTGTCCATGTAGAATGGGAACGGTTTGCTGGGAAAGAAATAAAGGGGTTCCGATAGACCCAGCAACGTTTATTCAAACCAGGTTCTTCAGCTGATACACCGTCCTTATACAGCACATTAAGAGTATCTGCGCACATTAAACTAGGGTTCACTTGGGTTAGTATGCCCGCGAAAATTACCACTATCAGGACTGGTTTTATCAAACAACAATGCATTCAAAATTTTACTATTCTGTAGAGTGGGTGAATTCCGCAGTTTCAACGATTCCTTGCAAGAAATTTTCTCATACACTTCACCGTATGCGAACTCTTTGGTTCAATTACAAGAGCTGGGAACTATTGCGCAGATACTCATTGTCGCACCTTGAACTGTCAGATTAAATACCGTCGTTTAAGGTAAGGACAACTACAAGCAGGAGAAAATGGTTACTCAATATTGTTTCAGGTTGACTGCTAATCACTTCACTTGCATACTGGCACTTTATAGACCACCAAAGGACTTGTCCATCCAAGAAATGGTTACTATATACATATACATACACCACGTCAGCCATACCGACTTGTTTCTCATCTGGCCAAAAAAACTTCTCAACTGTTTATTCTGACTGTTATACAATAAGCCTAGGTTAACACCGTGCAGCTGTGTCATGCTTGGTGTGTGCCGTCTAGGCTCCGAATCCGAAGCCTTTGGCACGATGCACCGCCGATATTCAGGCGCCTAATTATCATCGTGCATAACTGCCACTCATCCTTAATTGTGCAATATGGGCCACAGAGATTGATGTTCACTGGCGTCTGAGGATTCGTCATTCCGTGTGCAAGTCAGTACCTGTAACTGAGATGTGATTCACACAGAATGCGAAAGAGTGGTCGGGTCACCAAATTCTGCTCACCAGAAATTTGTAGGTCACAGTGAGCTTAATCACCATCGATGACAGTTTTTCCGTATTCACATATTTTGGCTTGGAGAGGTGCTTAACGAACCTCCACGTAGCCGGGACAACCCCATTTCTGGGCCCAGATGCCTTGGTAACAGCAACCCAGCCTTTCATCCTTAGAAGTTTCGCAGCGAACGTTTCAGCCTCCACAAACCAATGGAGGTGCCACTGTTACCACTGTTTGCATTGTAAGACAGGGGTGGGTACGGTAAGAAATGACAGTTTCTTGGTGACTTGATGGATGATGATGGATCAGCTGTAGCACCCTTTCGGTGCCTAACTGCCATGCCACCAGAAGGAAGCACGAGGGCTGGGATACTGGCAGGTTGTCCAAGCCTAGACAGGGGCTTGCCTGCACCGAGATCATCTACTTCTCAGTTGAAAAAACAAACCGGTTTGTTTTGATCTGTTACTGAATTCCTAAGCTATGTTATCTCCTTGGAGCCTCAAGAACGTACGATCATGCATAAACCACGTCAATATTTCAATCGCTGTAGTTGAAAGTAGCCTTAAGTATATTGTCGTCATGCCTAACTGGCTGATGGCTCTCAATAAACATCTGTTTCCCGATCTTCGCCTTTCGCGTCCGCATCCAATTCGTGGACTCACCAACCCCTCGACAGTGTACACGGTCTGTGTGTGACCGCGACCGTGAGCCCTCACTCTAAACAAGCGAATCCAACTTGCCACCTGCACTTGATCTTACATAACTATATCTGGACATGGCATTTTAACAAGCCTCCAGCCAGAGAAGATGCGCTTATTCTGACTCTTCTTTTCACATCTTACAAAACAATATCACTCGTAATTTCTAACTGAGAGCACCTTGATTGATTGATGACAGTAATTTGTCTAACTTAGTTCCAATTTGCTCGATTAAAATCGTGGACCAATCAAATGGCAGAAAACATACTCAGCGCGATAGACAAAGGGCATTTCAGACACAAGCATCGACCAAACGGTATACTAAAACTCGTATAAAAGCTATGCCTTTATTTCGACTCCCCAGCAGTGAGCTGGTTAGTGGGTTGTACGGACTTTTTCTAGTTTTGAGCTGTATGGCCTACCGAAATACAAGTTAACCCCGTGCTGAAAAGCCTAAATTGGATCTAAAACTGTATCTGCTTTTCAATAATTCGAATGAACCTGGAAGTATCGGTTTGTCCACCTGTTCTTTCACGAAGACCATGCGAAAAAGCTCAAGGAAAGCAAACGAAGAGGCAGAAAGCTGTAGCGATATGGAAGCGAATCCCACGAACTCCAGGAACATCTGCAAGTAATTAAACAGAATTTTCAGTGGCCTGTGCAACACCATCTTATTGAGTAGTTCCGACTGACGGATCAATCACTCGACAATAAGACAGCAGTCACAATGTTGCCATTCGAAGTGTCGGATGAACCAGTCATATAGCCCAAATCCAGAAAGTTTTCACATATTCAGGCAGGATTACTCAGGGTCTTCCAGGATACCCTGTTCAATTGTTTGTGATAGGTTCAACCCACCTATCAGAGGTCTGAGGTTCGAAACCCCGTTAGGCTAACAGCATAAGTAATATGTGAAAGTAATATGTGAAATTCAGAAAGCAAGTTGACTGATACATAACCGACTTCAGAACTCCATGACTGAGTTCATAAACCCCATTCCTACCAAGCGGTTGGTTTATGATAGGGCAGCAGTTCTATATAAAGCAATAAAACCGCCAAATATGAACACAGTACACGCAAATATTGTGTGCTATCCTAATCAGCCTAGTTTTAATCGCTCTCAACCAAAAGAGCCCTTTTCCAGTGATAATCTGACAACCCCAGCCCAATGAATGGATCCTTCTGAGCTTAATCATGGTAATCCAAATGACCAAGGTTTAACTCCGGTTCTTACTCAGTTGTGTTACAACTAGACTGCCTTATACATACAGATAGTGAATTGCACAATGCTTCATACTTCTGGAAAGTGAAGATGAATTTTCAGCCTTTTTCAACTCCCAGTAACTGATAGAGCTTCCCTGCGGATTACAAAGTTATGCTCCAAATGATCGAATTTATCTTTGAAATGCTAGAACAAAGCAAGGTGTGCACAGCTCATCAGTTTACTTTAACTTGCCGAGGTGTCCAATCAGGGGTTATACTATAATTCTAGAGAAAACGAATTGAGGTTTTGGAGGAGGATTTCTCCTGGATTTCTGTTACTGAAATCCTGATGTGCAATCAATCCCGGGTCACTCGCTTGTCAGGGGGTCCCAGTTGTTATATTCGAAATTTGGGTTCGACAAGATATAGTATAATATATGTATATACATACAGTACTATAAAATGCAATGTATACAAATAAAGCCACTCCTGTAACATACTATATATTTTATGTGGAATCATATACAATACTATTAATAATATGTGTAATATCAGCACTGTATTCAGTACGAATAAGGTTTAGTCGACTGTGTGTTCTGTGACACATAAGTGAGTTGCTTACTGGTGAAAAGCGTCAATAATAATAAGGATAATAACAAAGTAAACAAATTCTGCCCTTGACTTTATTCTCCGCCACTAACGGGCAAACATTTCTGGTATTACTCTTAAACAAGATAGTAAATATGAAAAGGAAACTTTGATGACGGGCAGAAGTGAAGTTTGGCAGCGTCAGACAACGTTTGTGCCTTCAGACTTCTAGTTTGAGATCTGGTTCGTTTGGCTGCGCTTTCGACGGTGTCTGCCACATCAGTTCAAAGTATTGCTATTTGTGTACCTGAGGGATATCAACTAACTAGTAATCCATCAGCCCGAGTGACAGAACGATGTGGTAGCGAAGTGTGAGATCGGGAGCATTTCGCGACTGCTCGGCTTGCACTGACTTGGCAACTGAGCGGTCGCCGATTCAAGTTCCGACAAAAGAGTTCGTCTCTACATTGACTTTGTGCGTGTATGGATTTAATTGAATCGCCGCCCCACTTGTATCCGTCCAAGATAAGTCTACTGATTTAGACTGTACACATCTCCGTGTAGGTATCATGGCGGACCAGACGGAACAAGCCGAGCAGAGAGGTAGGCAAATATTGTGTTAGAGCTAAATTTGCAAAAACGCTGCTGAGCACAGCAGCCGTAACAAGAAAAATAAAAGCGAGACAGAAATCGATGATCGTATAGGTACACTGTTTAGTGATTAAGATTATATGGCAAACTAGCAGAATAGATTCAACAAACTTTGAATCACTTTCCCTTATCCTGGCCATTTCAGACAGAACTATGGCAGTTCTTTGGGTTTAGAATCCCACTACCAAATGACAGTCTGGCGCCAACTTAATGAGTCTGCTAACAAAGGTTCTGACATTATAAGACCATATTTGTGTTATTTATTGAGAATAATACCTGAAATAATATACGGAATGTTGGAATAGACTTGCATTTGCCTGTATAGAGATGGAGTTAAGAAGTATTATATCCAATTTATGAGTACACAGGAGGCTAACTTACAGTAAGCTTCCCTTCCCAAAGAGAGATCAGTGATCAACGGAGAGGGCTCCGGTCCTGTCCCGTGAGATTTGGCTTTGAGTCACCATCCCCAAATTCTGACACGGACTATCCAAGCCCAGCTCCTATCTTAAAAAAGACGGGAGGAAGCTGACATATGGGATTTTTTCACTTCTCGCAATCAATTACGTATATGTCCAGTTGCATCACAGCCAAGTTTGTTGTTGTGGCATATCAACATGGTTTTCATCGGTAACCAGATTACCTCTTGGTTTCATCCCCCTGAGACAGACTGAAAGGACTGCGTCGGTTCCGAATTTTAACAGAGGCCAGTCAGATGTGGTCTCTTCTGAAGGTGGTTTCTCTAAAATTGGACTAATCCGCTAGGAAGTAAGCAAACGAGTGGTTAGAGCTTACGTCACCAAATGTAAGCGATTTCCAAAGAGAGTGCGTTCATCAAATACTATCGCCCAGAATTTCCCGGCACCCTAATTTCACGTGAAGGTTTCGTTGTCATCATGTATTTTTGGGAGGTTGCACCGCAAGGTGCTGCAAGGCACCATAAATTGATGGTACTCCTAACCCCTTCTAGTGACACCATCTCCCAAGGGAGACAAAAATAGGAAGGACTGGTTGGTATCCGGATTAACCAAACTTCGATACATCTGCAAAATCTGAACAACCAGGCGTTTCTGTGAAATTCACAGATCAAACTGACCTTGACCAGACCATCTGTGGCTGTGAGCGAATAGTCTGCAGTTATGCACTACTCATGAGGTTGCTGAAAATTCTTCGACAGCCCACGACTGGTTTCGCCCTTCTTGGGGCTCATCAGGTAGGCGCAGTCCCCGAGTTTCCGTCAACCTTATGTTCTATTTGAAACCAAATTGTACGGAATTAACGAAATACACTCTCGAATACCGTAGCAACTGAAACATGAGGCGGCCTGGTGCAGCACATTCAGTCGCCTGGAAACATCACAAACGAGAGATCCAGCTGGGTTCCAGGTGAGTCTCGAAGTTGGCCTGTACTGAGAGGGCTACTATCTGCAGATCAGCAATTGAACACGTGACGTGATTGAAAGATGAGTAGCGCCATGGGGTGTCTAACTGTGAGGTAATCACAACGCTGATCAGCCGCTCGTGGCCGAACGTTTAAGTGTTCACACTACTAGGCGGGAGGTCACAGGTACGAAACTTCCTGGGATGTCCACGGCTGAGGATTCCCAATACGGATAAATAAGCGTGCGCGGGTACTCGTCTTTTTAGCATAGATTGGTCCCACTTACAGGTCGAAATTTCAGTTGAAAAAGGTACTAAATCAACCGAAATCGTCCCTTTCAGGAGCTGATCACTGTATGCTAACAGCTGTAGCAAACAGCTGATAGGTCACTGGAACTTACGAAACCGTCTACAATCCCTTAACCAACATACTTTTATTCAGAAGGAGCATTTGTGTTTTATTTGTATGAAAATGCCCTTGCTTTATAGGGTTGCCAATATTTTTTTGATTCCAGAGTGAATTACAGATTCATTATTCAGCGTCTTTTTGAGGAGACATTTAGGCGGGGCCTGTTTAATTAGTCTCTTGTATATTCCCTTTCTGGCTAAGCTTCTCCAACTTTTAGAGGTACCAGCTTTAGTCGACACAAGAGGTTCGTCGAAGCAGTTAGTCTGTAAGGTATTCGGGCCACAGTGCGCTAGTCAAGGCTCACAGTTGATGTTTCTGGAAAACTGGAAGCCTAGGTTTTTATGAGTCTGCGGCTATCATTGTGCAACGCAGAGATAAGTGTTTTTCATCTTCATGTAAGATCAAGGATTCCGTCTACAGGGACTGGCATAATTCAAGTTACATACTTAAGGTGCCACTTGAATTTACTGTCGCACGTTAAACGTATCATTGCAGATTACGAATAAAAAAAGTACGTGAGTGAGTGAGTGCGTGAGTGTGAGTGAGTGAGTGAGTGAGTGAGTGAGTGAGTGAGTGAGTGATTAGCTTTGGGGGTGGTTGGGTGTGTGAGGATGTTTAGTAAGTTCGCATACGACTTCCCCAATATCGAACTCGGTTAACGAAATTATTAGTTTTGTTCAGTTGCGTTATCTATTTTGAAGGTGGCTGCTGAGTTTTCAGCTACAGTCGATATCTATTCGAAAGATGAAATTGTGTTCACCCCCTAAAATTGAATTCATTGAGTCGTTTTTAACTTTAGTCATCCACTTTTACTGTTATTTGCCCTTGCCTGAAACCACTATTTCGTCGTGTTGAGGAGCTGAACGATTGCACTATTGCACCTAGCCTAGTTGGATACAGGTGTGTAGGGTTACTACGCTTTGTCAAAAATTCCAGTGTAGTTGCTCAAAGGACGTCGATACTTTTAGCCCATCTTTGAGAGGTCTACGAAACCAGCTTCAGACTAATAGTTCTTCCCACGTGAAACAAACCGGCTGCATCCATGTTCTCTATCAACGTCCGAGTGATGTGTGTGGCCAGTTCGATGTCTCGAACGATGGTCCTGTAACCTTCCCAATTTCTCCGATCAAACTGGTGGCTGTCAGGATCCCCAATCTACTACCTGTTTGGCCACTTGCGAGTAGTTACGGAGTATGTAGAATTCGCCCCTAGTTCACTCGTGTTTCTATCTTACTGTGGCTACTCTCATTGGTCCACATCAAATTGCATAATCAGTGGAGTGCATGTTCGACTCCGTTAGAACCTACCAACTTTAATTCTTCCTGGGTAACCACGTGAAACCCAAGGCGATCGTGATACCACTACCACAGAGCACGCTGGACACACATGAATCGTCTTGTGAAAACAGGCAGAATTGTTCGAACCCGAGCCGTGCATTGTTGTCTCTTGGCGACTGAGTCGATGATCTAGTAACTATCGCGGCTGTGTCGGTTGACGACGCTTTCTTCGGGGACCTCTGGTGAGTTATGATCACGGACAGTACACACTTGACAGAAAATGTTTACTCTACGAAGGGATAGTGGCCTGGTGAAAATTTCCTGAAATATGGAAGGTATTCCGACCTTGGCACATCAAGATCCAGTTTTGCTTGGTGTATGCTGATGGAGCAGAACAAACGCGCTAGTCATGGCCGTAAACTTTCCACACTCATCAGGTCACTTTCATTCCGCAGTTGCTGAAGCTTTGAAGTAGGTTTCAAAATAGCTACCTCCCGTTTTTTTCTGAATGATTGCTGACAAATATACCACGTCCGTTTTTTGTATAAGGCATGATGTCGTTTCGCTGCATAATCCATGCACTCACTGAACCGAAAGTTCCATCTTTTTCTGGTGACCATGGATCCCATTCTTGTTGAAATGTTGGTGAAAAATTGATTCATTACTTTTTTAGAATTTATTGACTTACTAAGGCAATGTGTGACTAATCAGTGCGTGAAATCCTTTATTCCCTGTTGTCAAGACCACGATGTCTTACGATATAGTGAATTCCACCCCTTCAGCATTCATTTTGGTCTACCCTATTTATTGAAGCGTTCGAAAGAAAGCGTAGAAAACTAAAAACTGTTGCAAAAAGTCCATTTCGTAGGCGTGCATAATCAGCCAATTAAGCAAGCAAACAAGTATTTATAACCTATTTTCAGGTTGCTGAAGTGTCGGTCGAGAAAAGCGGTTTATATGAACTCGCTCAGGACAATAGCTTTCAGAGAATGTGAACCCCAATCACCCAAGATTCGATAATTTTTCAACTGGCAGAGCCCCAGCTCATCGCCTAACGGCTGGGAAAATTACAGAACCGATTGGATTGTCTCTGTAAAACGCGTTTTCGTACGAGGTAGCAGGTTTTTAGAAGCATGTATGGGAAACATGTTAGAACAGTGGATGTTAAGGAGAATAATCACTGAGCCCTATCAGTTCATTTCATCTAAACGGTGAGATGACTTAACTGACGAGGTTGTAACGCCTAATTTTTATCGGCCGTCCACGTAAACCATACAAGTATGGGTTTATCAAATGGCAACAACAGTTTAAGAAAATACGCAAGGACCTTTAGAAGGAAGGAGTGATAGTCGGGAATTAGTTTCGTTTTCAATCCCATTTACGCACACCAAGCCGGCTGCATCAGCTAATCAGTATTACCTAGCTAGGTGCTAGCACTCGGGTTTTTTATAGTACATGACAATAGTGAGTGATCTTCTGGGGTCAAAGGAGTAACCGGCAGACGGTTTATCGTCGACGATGCCGGGTTATTGCGTTGTAAACTGACCATTAGCTGACTGCGGTCTGATTCAGGATGGACGATATTTTGGTACGTATTCCGCAGTTCCATGAAAGAGACAACAGTCTAATCGGCCAGCGTGTCATCGCAATTGCAGAAGAACTGATAGACGGGTTACAGAAAGACTGCTCCTCGATGTTAACAAGTCTGGAACTGCAGAGCTATGGTGGACTGGCTTTGTCTTGGTTATGCAACCGGAACAGCGTGTTCAAGAGGGCCTGTTTAACATTTGCGAATATGCGAACCCCGTAAATCGTAGTTACAGAAAAACCTCTTGCCTTTTGATAGTAGCAAGTGGGTCTAGTCTAGACTTTTGCAGGCTGTGTTCAAATAGCTGTGTTCCGAGGAGCCAGCATCTCGTACGGTTAGATTCAACAACTCTTCTTTCTTTGGAATTCATCGGGAGTGCAAACATCTCTCCCGGCAGAATATTGTCTTGATCAAGCCTAGTTTTTAAACAGTCATTTAGACCCTACGTTTGTTGACCTATTCATAGGCATGATAGAAAAGCAAATATGTGATAGCAGTGCTAGTGCAAAACTTTACGAACGTCACGTTGATAGTATCTCCATTTTAACTACTGAAGAACAGTTAACAGTGTTCGTCACATGGTCAGATTTAGGAGTCTCAGTGTGGACTTCCTCCTATAAGTGAAGCCCGTCTATGCTGGGAGGTTTGCAGGTTCGAGACTCCCTGGAGTTTAGTGAAATGCGCACTGATGACGATCCACAACGTACAGTACTTCTCAGCTTTCCAGCATAGACTGCCTTCACTTACAGGACGAATTCTCTGTTAGTAGTTTAGCTTTTCTTGGCATAACAATACATTACTTAATGAGTTACTTAAGAATCTTCGGAAGCCCACTGTCCGTTTCTCCTTCCTTGAGTTCAGTTGGTAGGCGTTCCCCATCAATCTTATGTTCCACTACGTTTGAGTTAACTTTAGTCCGAGGTGAACCCTAGCTGAAACTCTCTTAAATGATATGCTTCAAATGGGTAAAAATGAACTTCAAGCAGGGTCAACCAGGAGTGGGCTACCGAAGTGCTTTCAGCAGCCTTGCAAGTTGCATAGAGTCATATCAAGAACTCACACATCATGCCAACTAAAACACGAGGCGGTCTTTCTCCAGGATACTCAATTGAAGAATATTACGAACGAGAGGTTTAACTCAGATTCTATTGAGATCTTCACTAACACAAGCATAGCTTGAAAGTGAATGTAATTCGCCAACGTTTTAGTACTTATCTTCTTAATAATATTACGCCCATTTTACCTCTGTCCCACGAAGGAGAGAGGAAATCGAAAGATAATTTGTCCTTGTTAGATATTCTACGCAAAAGTTGCCCTGATAACAAACCAACCCGCGCTATACGCCGTAAAGTAACCTGCAGTACGTTCATTTTTCAGGTTTTGTGCAAGTCGTATCATTTTGCATCATTTTGGTATTTATGAATCACTTCAGTTTTATCTAAGCTTCTCTTTTTCATAACGTTTCTTTTTATTAGACACTTTGTAATCAACTGAGAGATGTTCCATCACATAGCAGGCAGTGTGTTCATTTTATCGATTGTGATGAAAATGTTAACATGTCGCAGTATATATCTTCCATTTGTCCCAATGTGGGGGTAAGAATGCTAATAATTTGTCTGTGATTCGCCCTGCGAAATGAGTGCGGTGGACAAATAGTTCGTTCGCTACCTGACTTGCCATTGACTGGAAGTAAAACATTGCTGGGCACGCGCCGAACAAGATGGAATAGTTCACCCAGAAAATAGCACAGTTGTATTGAAAATGTCAGCAGAGTGGTAAAAAGCAGCACTTGTAAAAAGGGCCGATCAACAGTGTGTGTATACAAAAAGCCGGTAAGCATTCACAGTGTGCCGTCAGATACACGATGACTGGAGTAGTTCGTGGCTTCGACAAGCGTCGGACTACTGAGTTCGGTCATTTTTATGGAAACGGTCCATCACTTTCTGACTGGGCATTCCAGTGCGCACACATTTCGATATCTCGAATGTCACCTGTTGAGTTAGGGTCAAGCTGGAAGGGTAGAGGTATGATGTGTCGTACAGTGAAATTCAAGCCTTTTAGTTATTCATCTGTTGAGAAGAGCAATAAATGGGTCCACGCAACAAGACTCTCCAATGTGGGCTCAAATAATCACCCTGGCTACCTATTCATTTATCCTTGTGGTTTTGGCGTCCAGGGTAGTTTGAGCAAACCTTTTTGCTGTGAACGTTCCCTGATGGCTGCCTATTTACATTATTCCACTGGTAGAAGCAGTGTTGCATCATATCATGTCTTCGGAACCATTCGGAACTTTGAGCACCAACAGCGGTTAATCGCACTGAACCAGACTTCTGAAGTTCTGTTAACACTGTTCTCTGAACAATTGAGTTTGCGAAGGAGCTCCAGTGGTCGCACATCCGTCAAACTTCCGATCACTTAGCTCAACTTAGATGGCTAACAATCAATGTTCTGATAGATCAGACTTTTAAATCGAACCTTCAACGACTAACATTGCAGCGTTGTATGAGATAGATATCACGATAATTTTCTCCCTCTACTTAGTTCTGGAAGGATGGTTAAGTTCTCAAAGTGTGGATTAACGTCTTAATACGAGGTATGCTTGAGTTGGCATGACGTTTTATTAAATGAGGTAAGCCTTCCATATTCTTTACGTTTGCCGAGTGGTACACTTCATTCTTTGGGAAAGTGAGGAAAACAATCCGTAGATTTATTGTCGGGCGTAACTTCGCTTATAACAGGCGACTAGGTTACGGGGCTGGGCGCTTTTCATGGCAGAATTACTAATCAAAATGATATCTTATTGAAGGGTCAGTAAGTCATAGGTGCCGATTAAGAGATTTTGTTTTTTGGTGTGGGTCAGCAGGCTTTAAGCCCAATGGGCTAAGACCATCTCATTTATTATGAAACCCGTTTACAATTTTTATTGGTCCCTGTGGATGAGCTACTACTACGGCAGTTGGGTGAAAGAGGGGGATTCCGTGCACTTCAAACGGATTGGACCTTCTACTACATCTGCTAATGATTCCATGTCTATAAACAAACACACATAGTTGACTTATCTGAGGCCGCTCTCCACACGCTAGCCAGTGTCACTCACTGTATTTTATTCTCTTAATTCTGGTATTCTTATCTATTTCCACCGCCTCGACCATCAGTCGCTGTAGTGTGTATCGTAGTCCCCATCTTACAACTTGCACATTTTTCACATCTGTTCTAGGTCCTGTGTCCAGCACGTGTCCGTACATCAGCAAGAGCTTGCTCCTGCAAAGTACAAATCCATGTTTCAGAACGTGTCGTAATTGAACAAACCCTTTACAATCCAAGGAGAAGAACTAGGGGTTGTGGAGAATTTCACCTACCTTGGTAGTTGTATTAGCTCTGAAGGAACTGTGTCCAATGAGGTCAATGCACAGATACGAAAGGCCCGAATAGAGTTCGCAGGTTGTGCCACTTGTGGCGTCAAAAAGGTGTATCACTGTGTTCCGAAGGCTACAGGTACCCGGCTACATTAAGGGCTGTATAGTTGCATGGTTGCGATACATGACCTCTGCTGATAAATGATGTGAATCGTCTTCAGGACTTTGGTCGTCGGTGCCTTAGAAGCGTTGCTGGCGTCGGATGGCGTCAGTGAATTCATAACGAGGTATTTAGAAAGCTGGTATTCAGTTGTGCAGAAGGTACTCCTCTCACGGAAAAAATCCAACATTAACAACTGTGTTCGCTCACACGAGATGATCATTTCGAAACATCTGCCGAGACGAGTATGTTCTCATGCCTTATTAAGAATGGCACGAAACGCGATGTGGACCACTTATAACTTGGCAGAAGGGTGGGAAAAAGATTACGAAGAGCTTGAATGTTGTTTTTGCGGTCTCCCATTTAGGACGGGATTCCTGTTACTCCGCCTAAGCTTGCTTATAAACGCTGGAAGAAATGGAGGCTGATCGGATTCAGTGTCGTTCCTGCTGTCAGGCTCTTTCCAGACTGCCCGATTTAACACTCTGAGGTGTAGGAATCTCAGAATGTTTCCCTGAAGGCCAATACTCGACCTAAAGCTGTCACCTTAACGAGGTGTTTGAGCTTCTGTTCTGAAATGATCCTACGATCTATACTGCCTGGAACTCAGTTTCTAAAGGTTCAACCATGCCAGGAAGGCCAACGGAGAGCAACCCCGACGAACAGCAAATCACCGTACTGCGAGTAATCGTATTACCAGGCGGTCTAGAGGTAACGTCATGCTATTTCCTGTGATAAGAGCGTGAAGGCAGTAAGGCGTTTCCACCGTGCGACCAGCACGCCCATATCTATGGAAGCAGCAATGCTGCCTTCCCCCGAGAAGGGACGGGTTAGAAAAGTTTGGCCCTAAAAACGCTCCGACCACCCAACGGTTAACCATGGCGACCGGCGAATTATTCAATACGGTTGAAATACTTTTAAAACAAAAGAGTCTGGTATTGCTCAAAAGGCACCTATTGTGCGCAGTTGCACTAGGAGTGAGACAGTAATGACCTACTCCTTGGGTCTTTGGGCCAGGCCTGCTCTATGCAACCAAGTGGGCCAGACTACTGAGTCATTGGCTGCGGGAAGCATCTCCCAAGAAAACCCTAAAACCTCTGTCTCGTGATCCAGACTCTTGAGTCAGAGGCTAGGGGCATGGTCCCCGAACAAAACTCAACATCATCCCACCGCCTCGTGGGTCAGACTTTTGAGTCAAAGGTTCAAGATGGGGTACCTCAACTAAACCCCCTTCTTCGACCTGAGCAACCTGGATGTGTCATTTGCCCTTGCAGCTCTTCGGTCCCACACTCCCTACCCACCCACCGTACAATGCAGTGCAATCAACCCAACTGCTACTCCCCTAGCCACCATTCCGTGTCTAAACCTTCGCCCAGAAAACTAAATAAACAAAAAAAATAAATAACCTGAAAGATCTGATTCACGTTGCAGACTTTATTGTCCGTACTCTATGTCAAATCGGACAACAGGCATCCCTTGCTGAAACCTTGATTTCTCTCTCTGTCAATGTATGTTGTGTCCCCGAAACGCGCATACAAGACGCAACTTCGGTCGTGCTCTTCAAGCCGCTTAGGATGAGATCAGGTGTTCCGCATTTCACTCTTCGGGTATCCGGTGATCCAAACGTAATGGCTCGTGGTATCTACGGTGTGGGAGTTGCACTCAGCCCAAGGCCTTAGTGGACTGGATCCCAGTGAACAGTCGTCTTTGTGCTGCGCAATTGTCTGGCTCAGTTAAGATCAATGCGGGTCGATGAGGTAAATTATATTTATTTGTCCTAGTGGCATACGGTCCAACAGTCTGTAGTTCTGAGGCTAAGAAGGACGTGTTTTATCAAGATCTGTCACGACCTCTTCTATCAGCAAGAGGGACGGATATAGTACTGGCGGGTGATATCAATGCCCAAGTTGGACGACTAAGTCCGGAAGAAGCATAATCAGGTGGTAGCTTTGGAGTCAATGCTCAGCGTAGAGATAATGAGGATCGACTGCTTCCGCTGTGTGCAGATCATCGTCTATTCCTGGCCAGTACAAACTTCCAACACAAATGCTCAAATTGAGTTACTTGGATGCCATCAACCACAAGACACTTATTACATCAGTTGGACCATGTCGCAGTCAGTCACCGATGAAGAGCCTCAAGCAAAAATCATCTTTCCTTCTGGGGTACGCAACTTGACTCTGATCATTCCACTGTGCGAGCCCGGCTATTACTTCGCTTTCCGTCTGCTTTACGCGTGCCAAAGCAGAGCGGTTCCATTTATCAACTTCGAAAAGTTTCAGTAGATCATGAGTATAAAGCTTATCTGGCTAGAAAGCTACTGGAAACGCACAGTCATGTGGATGACGCAGATTCCTTGGAGGTTGAATGGAAGCGGGTAAAAGAAGTTATGCGCTCAGCTTTTAGAACTGTTTAGTTCAAACCATTTACTCGACTAAATGAACGCCGAATATCGCCGAGTTCAGCAGATCTTATTGCTGCCAGAAAAGCCATACCAGCAACTAGCGACCATGATTGCGTACGCAGACCTCTCAAACACCGGATAAACAGGAGCTGGTAGAAGGAGAGAGAACGCAGGTGTATTTCGAAGACCCAGGAGTTGTAGGAGGCTTTCGCTACAGGCAACAGCTGCGCGCTAATTCAGCTGATTCGATGACCTTCTTAAACAAGACTGCTGCGGGCATGAATGGAACACCGACACCAGCCCGCCATCAACAATAGAAATCCAGCGTGAGGTATCTATTCTCCAAAGTGACAAGGCACCTGAAGTAGATGGTCTGCACCCCGCACTACTCAAAGAGTAGCGAGATTCTGCTGAACAGTCTGAAGATTTGGACAAAACAGAATACCAGCCGAATGGAGCTTCTCGAAAGTCAACCTAGTCTTCAAAAAGGGCGCATGAACGGCATGCGAAAACCATCGTGGCATCAGCCTGGTATCTGTCGTATCTAAGTTGCATCCTGGCATTATTTTGCTTAGGTTGATCGATTACTGGGAGATTATTAATGTACTGCTTGAAAATTTTCTGTCTGCCTCCGAAATCTCGGGGGTAAAAATGCTCCCGGGGCGTTCCCTCACAGATACTGAGTAAATAGACAATATTGCTCTCCTTGGTTCAGATCCCTCCCAAATGCAAGACGATTTTAAATAACTTAAATAACTCGGTTTGGCATACGCTTCACAACTGCACAGTGTAAAGTGCTGCTACAAGACTGGATGGGATCAACCCCGAACCTCATACTTGCAGACGAGCCAGTCGGTGGTAGATAAATTTGTTCACCTTGGCAACTGTATAAGTTCCGATGGACTGGCTGGAGATGAGATTATTTCTCGAATCCGGAAAGTCAGGGCAGCTTTTACCAACCTCCGACACCCACGGTGCCGAGTGAGGTCAGTTTGTCTGTCCGGGGTACAGTTTACACTGCGGCAGTGCGATCGGTTTTGATGCTATGGACCAGGGACGTGTCTCTATGTGCTGAGGACATACGAAAAATGTCAGTGTTTGATCGTCGCTGTCTCGGAAGCACTGGTCGTGTCTTTTGGGAACATCGGAGTAGTAATGCTGAGATACGCCAGATGGTCCTAGGAAGAAGGAACTCTCCCGCGATAGATTAAGTACTCCCACCTAAGGGGTTACACTGGTTAGGACTTATACTCCTCATGCCAGATGACCGTCTGCCTCACAGAGCTCTTTTCGCCCAGCCCTGCGCTGTGTGGAAGCGACCGAGAGGTGGACAGCGTATGATCTGACAACGAAGTATGAAAAGACTAACCGGTAAACTTAGTCGGGTGGACAACTGCCGCCTCCTTGGATGGAGACCCCGAGACTCTACTCATCAATGGTTAATGACACTGGAAGAAATGGCCCAATCGCGCAGTTAGTGACATCCGTGCATCAAAGCTATCGCCTTCAGTGCGTAGCTACCCAATCTCTGAACAAACTGCACATGCCTTCGCCTCTAAAGCTGGTTGTACGTTCCACATACCCGTTTTCCAGTGATCGAAACTGTAGCAGCTGGAACAATTGTGCCTATGGTACACGGTTTATAGCTGATAAATTGAACTGGCGTGAAATGAACACCAGGTCCTGGTTAGTGGAAGCCTGCATTCAAAAGTTCAGATGATTTGCTGGAGAGTGGTTCCTCGAATTCATATCGCTATTGATGGTTTTTCAGCTTGTATGGCCAAAGTCTAGCCCTCGGTTCTTCGTGGCCTGGTTACCCTCAGAGATGGGCCGTCAATGAGTTTCGGCCTGAGCCGTCTATGATCCATGGATGCCCATGGAGGCCCATGGATAGTACATCCTCAACAGTAGCACATCATAAAAATAGCTGAATATTATGGAGGAATTCAGAGCTAAACACAGAACGCGCCATGGAAACCATCAACTGCGAACACTGGCGAGGAGCGCCACCCAGTGGACGAAATAGTGGTGCTGCATGAATTTGAAGCACACCTGAACTGTGGTCACAACGCCACAGATGGTTGAAGAAATTGGGAGTCGATGAATGGACTCAGTGAACAGTTACCATCCAAAATAAAGGAGCGAATAGGGGAAGCCCGCTCATCAGCGTTTGAAAACATCAGAGATACGTTTTCCCACGCAGCGACAAAAAATCCGACATGGGTCTATAATTATCATCCAGGAATGGCGCCACACTTGTTCTATTGGGATAAAGGTGTTCATCGGCCGATGATTAGTTCAGAAAGTCACCTTCAATGGTGGCGGAATGTTTGCAATCCGAATTTCAAGCACGGCGGACAGACCAAAAACCAAGCACAGCATCCGGGCTCCCTATATTTCGCAACGACACCAGCCCCCAATACTCTTATAGACCGTTTTGTCACATTCCTACTCCGTAATTCTGCGTATTTAGGTAATTTTGCCAAAATTTGCTCGTTTAGTAAGTGCGTTAGTTATTATTGTGAGGTGCTCGCAAATTCTGCACCGATTCGTGCTACGGGTTAATACCGCTTTTTGCCAACACTTGCGACCTTATCACCACATAGGTACAAAACCTCCCAGATAGGCCGACGAGCGATTTTCTAATTTGATCCATCAGGTTTGCTGATTCACTAGCAGCAGCCACGAAAAAGCATAGGAAGAAATCAAATCGATTTGAAGACTGGCTGCACCAAAGCGATAAGAATGTTGTCCCCTGGATACCCTGGTTACCAATGACTGGGATAACATGAGAGACGCATGAAGAAGGTTTTCGTTTGTATGCAGCCTTATGAGATTTCCAACGGACTCTCTTAAAATCCATCTCCTTTTATGTGAAACAACGTTCCGACAGCAAAAGTACACTGTCCCTGTGTTCGCAACCGATTTGTCGCTAGCGTTGGTTTCCTCAACTAAAACGCAAATAGGAACAATCGAAACATTCAACAATAACTCTGTCCATCATGTGATTAGTGAGCGGCTTCATCGCACTGAGCCAGAGTACGCATGTCTCCCGCTAAATCTATCTGCGTACATCCTTTTTCCAACATAGACTTGCACCACGTCGTGCGTCATCAGTCACACAACAGTTATCACCATCATCATTGACAGCCATACCAGATGAGAACACTGGTACTCCACTGTCGCATTCATGCAACAACAATAATGAATGTACCGTTCAATGAGCACAGGCTTTATCCACTTTTCTTTCAAGCCTGTCGTGAACACAATGAGGATGTGGCAATGTCGGTTGTTTGAAATGCGACATAGAAATTATTTCAGGAAGCTTGAAATACTGATTAATCCTGTCAACTCAGTTTCCATCGAAATGGTGTGCGTTCTTTCATTATTAGTGAAACACACGTCGCAGACATTACTTTAAAAAATTTCACGAACTGCGATACTTACGTAACAAGTAAAAGAAATACATAACTTTTACTTTTCAGTCGTGATCAGATAGAATAGCCTTGTTAACTGAACCACATTTCAGGGCAACCCTAGAAATAACTTCATTAGTGACGTGACTCTATTTCGTTAGGACATCAATTAGAGAACGAAGGTGGAAAAATGGAGTACGTCTAAACATCATTCACAACACTGAAAGGTCTAACTAGCCAATTTTCGGCTGATCTGGTCAAGTTATGAAAAAAAATCAGTATGGCTGAGACATCCAACTCTTGAATTGACCGATCAAGCAATGTAGTCCTTGCTGTGATCTTCGAGTAAGCCGGTGGTTTTATTGCTTTGATGGTAGTACGAGTAGACCTGGCGACGTTCAATTTAGATTCACTCCTGTAAATAAACCAGTCTATATTGAAAAGCCGAGAACCGCTGTATAGCTGTTTCATCCTTATTGGGAATTATCGGCAGTACGCATCTCGCGAAACTCCAGGGCGCTTGAAACGCGCGACCTCCCGGCTAGTAGTTGGAACACTTAGCCGTCCAGCCACGAGTGACTGATTGGTTGATTAACTCGCTGTTATGAAGGATATAGCACCGCTCATCTTTCAATCACTCCCGCACCACGACCACTTTGTCTAGACCTTCTGTGCCAAAGTATGGCCTGGACTTCAGCCTTACTGAAACACCGTCATACCGCACAACACCGAACCTTACTAGTTACAGTAACACTAGGCTGAAACTCAGTGCCCAAATGTTACCTTGGAATTAGTTAAAAACAGAACAGACTCTGGCACCCATGGTCTTAGTGTTAGCAGTACCAAAACCAACCTAGTTGTTTTGAATGATGTCATTACAGGGTAATTCTCTTCGCAGTATGACTAACTTTGGGATTATAAGGGTGTTTTACATTGATCGTAAATACATTATACACACGACTTGATTGAACGCTTCAGCCTCCATATTGTTCATGGTACTGGTTGTAATTTTAACCCATATGGTAAGTCTGGCACCTGTCCAGCTTTGATCTTGGTGTTCATCACATGGTAAAACGAAGCCCAATCCATGGCCTTAAATATACTATTACAAACCTGAACCAGAGTACTTAAAAGCATTAGTATGCTTGGAAGTATTTTGTGGCAGCCGTATGATCAGGAAGTGTGTCACTCCAAGGCCATTTTGTCCTTGAGAACCCGAAAGAGATCTTGAAATTTATCGCCTTATCATCTGCTATTGTAAACAGACATTTCAGTAAAAGTTCTAACCATGTAGTGCAGTAACTAGTGTCCGTATTTCATCATCATCATAGTCATCGTCATTATCCTCATTATGATCATCAGCATCTTCATTATCGCCGTCAGAGACAACAACAGCAGTGCTGACACAGATGATCCACTGTCGTGCAACCACAAGGTTAATTTAATTATACCTAAAGCTCTAGAATGGAAAGAGGAGAAAAGAGTGATTGAGAGGGTGACCAGGTTCAGGCCTTTCACGAGCATTCTCAGGTTCATCTAGGCGTTCAATCAGATAATATGGAAAAAAACAAATAACCACACGAACGCCACTAACTCCGATCAGCCGCCATTTCATTCAATGAGTCCAGCCAAGCGCGGGAAACCTCATCCTGTAAGGCGGAGCACAACAACGGTACCTAAATTCTTCGTAACCTCTTCCGCACATAAGCTAATAAAAGAGCTGTTTAGAATGTGGTATTCTAGGTCTAATTTGCGTAGGATCTTGACAATACCTGGTGTATTTATTTTGTTCACTTACACGTTCGTTCGATATGCAGTTGGAATTTTCGTCTTGGCCAATGTAGAATTCGATACTATTCCCCATTTAAAATTGTCCCTGCATATTGTTTTTAGCACTTTAACTGCGAATAAAAACAGACGTGCTTAATGGAATCATTTGGACACCGATTTTCGCAGGAGGTTCAACGGAATCCCTACTGAATCTCTAGTTTATGGTGATCTTCGAAGAGTTTCCGGCAATCTTGTGGGTAAGTTACTTCAAGAAAAACAGGCCTGGTTTACATTAATTTATCATTTTTTTAATAGCCACAAAGTGGCTCACTGAAATAAAAGATATGACTAACACTGTTTGAGTCCAGTTTTCACAAAATTCGACGTCTGTGATTATGCAAAAATGTTTCGGAGTTTAAAAGTGTAATTTTCAGCTTTCCTTTCATAGCTGCTGATTTGATCACCAGAACCGTTCAGGTATCAGATGATTTGGGTTCAAATCTAAATATGGTCAAGGATATCCGAAGCCAACGAGTTCCAATAGGAAGAAACCTCAAGTTTAATGCCTCCATCCCAATGACAACGAATCAAAGCAAATGCGTATACATAAGAGGACGAGTATTCGAACAGCACTGATGTAGATATACACCGATACATGCAAACACTGATATACATTCACACACACACACTAAAGTGCTTTCCGGGCTGTTCTCTACACAATCGCTTCCACAGTTGAACCTTTCCATATCGGATCAGTCGAAAGTGGTCGCTTTCGAGGGGTTTAGAGGATATTACAATAGTGCTTGGCTTCGTACACACGTATAAAAAAATAAAAACAACCGCACCTCTGTTATTGATATTCTTCCTATTCAATATGAGTGGGTCACGTAGGGAGGGATCAGTAAACTTATTCTTAAGTTGGTAACTGAAGACTTGTTACTGAGACCTTGAGTGTTGTCCGACCGAAAGCGGCCATTCTTTGGTGATAATCACAGTAGGGGGATGAACCCTAACTTCATGTTATTTAAACGAGGCCGGGTTTTCTCTTCTACCATTCACAGTTTGGTGTGGCACTTGGCCCCAACACATTGTCCGCGTCGTCCGTCTTTACTGCAAGAGTATGTATAACTTCAGTGGATTTTAACTCATAACAGAAACACACCTTACAGCGGGCTTGGAAGCACGTGGAATAAATACATATTTTCTCACAGTTACCAGTGGCAAGCCTCAACTGACAGGCAAAGTGGAAATGGCAAATTATTCTTCCCGTCAGTTCGGTGGTTTGCTTGCTTTTATGACAAGTTCGCATCAGCTGTCTCATGAGATACATCAGTGAATTTCACATCGGTGCGCATAGATTTCCTTACGGTCTAGAAGCAACGTAAAACTCAACAGGAGGTCACTGTCAGAATGAAGTTTTCCACCGCCGTTCACCCACCACCATCGTAAGTACGAAACCTTGCGCAAGAATGTGTTCTTCGGTAAGCGGACCTTCCTATCGAACCATTGGTCGATAGGAAGTTGCTTAAAATTTGCTTATGCTGGAGCAGACTGACAGATAAATGGGAGCATCGTCTCACACAATTTAAAGTTTTTTCCCTCTGGACAAAGCGACTGTCCTTGCGTTGGTTATTTTAATGAAAACGCCCCCTTGTTCGTACGATGAAAATTTCATTTAGAAAGTACAACACGTGGGCGGTAATGTATAGCTTACCATTTTTTTGTGATAGTGCAATTGTTATTGATGGATTTTCTTCTGCGAACTAACATCATTCTAAAAAGCCAGGAACAATCTTACGGCAGTTCCTGTTTCGTTGAGAAATATCAGCCGTGCGAATTGCAAGAACTTCAAGGATTATTCAACTGCGAGTCTTCTGAATAGTGCTTGAACACTTCCAATCTCAGCTTTGGTTAAGTGGCACTTTGAGAACATTTAGCGTCGCCCAACTTTCAAAAAATGCGGATCTACATCATTTGACATGCTAAGTGGTTCTGCAAGTGATGACTCTACATATAAAGATGTTTCTTCGTAGGATACTATCTTTCCTGAGCAAAGCAAATATGCTTCGCAAATAGTCTCAAATCGTACGGTACAAGGGGCCCTTCCTTTAATCTGGGGTGACTTTTGTAGTTGCACCTTGGTATCATTTCTCCTCCTAATGTAATGTTTTATCTTGATCTCAAATGATGGCAGTTCTGAAAGAAGTGAGCTTATGTTTTTACGGAGTGTACTTGAGAGGCAACATAAATGCGTGAAGTTTCGTAGGTAAATTCAGTGCGTTGTGCTGAAATATATGGCTGAACTATTAAGAGCATGTTGACATGCAACATAACGCACAAGTGTACGTCTGGTAATAAAAATCATCCTAAAGTGTATATGGACGAATCCTGAACTAAGAATATCTTTTTTCTCAAAGTTGTCCTCATGGCAGGCTAAGTGAAGTGCAAACAAGATTACGCATTGTTCGGAGGGTGTTCGTTCAGCTGCTGTATTGACCTAATATGCAAAACACGTAAAACAAGTTAGTATCAGAGGTGGGTTATTTTTTTGTCGCGCGGAAGGATTTCTATCTCTACTTCATCCTCTTCTTTGAGTATCGGGGCCTCGAATAGTATGGTACCGTAAAAATTATTTCAGCTCGTCTGTATCAAAAAGCCACTTCGAAACGTTCTGCATAACTCTAATTTATAGTGCTAGACCATTGTCTACCGCACAATACAGAAGTCTTTGAGATATCGTAGTAAAGATACGCGTTGGGTTTTTCTGGTTTACTGAGGAAATTCTCCCTGACTGTGACAAATAACCCTACAGATGCTCGAGTCCGATGGACTTCTTGAACTCTTATTTACAGCAACATAATTGTTCTATACAGCATCGGCCTAAATTCGGGCAACTGCTACAACTTTTAATCATAAATATTATGTTTCACTCGCTGATATCAGCACACACACACACAACTACGATCTCAGTTTACTTTATCTGTCGCAATTAAACGTGTCTGGATCCAGTTTATGAAGCATACTTGTGTGTTCAGTCAGTAGAAGTAAAATTACGGACAAACTGGACCAGAGATAAGTGTACGACTGGAGAGGGAATTGATAGTTCCGGTTTTTCATTAGTCAATTACTGCCCGAAGATCGCATGCCTGGTACGACGATTCTCCTCTGGGGAAATTGCAACCTGCCTGCCCAGATCATAACAACAAGTAACTGACAGCTACTGTCCTTCAGTAACAGTTCTTCGTCTTGCTTAAGTCGCAGTCGTTTTTCCAAATGAGAATGCAGCAACAACCTTGCCAAATGGCTACTAGTTTTCAGGGGAACTAGATGGCTGGTCTCTTCATCTCATTTACACACAATCTGGGTTGATGTGATTTGATCAGCAGATATAGACTCATCACCGAAAGCTTAGATGTGATTTTGCACAGCAGTATTGGAGGGGTCATCCGTTCATTCCGCCAGTTTGTCTTAATGGGATTCTGGAAACATTGCGGTAGAACTCTTCGGGAACTGCTCGGCAACAATCTCAAATGGATGCCGCCGTATGGGCAGTGTGTCGGAAACTCCAAGCCTTAGAAGTAAAAACCCCACTCAAGAATCTGGTTGATTTCATCCAAATTTACTTAGTTTCGAACGTACGGATCACATAAACGTGGGATCCGGCATACTGAAGAAGAAAATAGTCCCATCTGGCCCGGTGCCCTCTGTAAAAACAGCTTCTGAATAAAATGTTGGAAAGTTACTTCCAGCAGGTTGAGACGCTCGCCAAAATACCGAGTGATAATTTTTGATTAAAGCTCTGCTCGTTCACGCACGCCACCCTAGTATGACCATGGCATCTGACCATCGGATACGCAACGGAGCAAGCTTAATTGTAAATTGGTCATTTGATCACACTAGTCTTCCCGATATTGACTCAGTGTCCATGTCTGTATCACAACTACCACTCAGTATCTACAATGAGTAGCTAAAATTGCATAAATGGAGGGTCCTCTTGTATCAGTGCATGCTTATTCCTATATCTTGGGAACAAAGACAGATGTTCGGATTTTTCTGTGCGTCACAACCTCGTTTCACAAGAGCTAGGTAAGCAGATAATACACAACTTTTTTGGCACGCTTATCTGTAAAAATGTTTATGCGATAACTCAAGGGCGAAGAACAATTCACTGCATACGTCAAACAGGAACTCTTTTGTTTTGAGTTCAGAGCGATCAAAGTCACGGTCATTCAGTTATTCTGCTAGCTGGTGTTTTCGCAGTACGAGTTATCCGGTTAGGGAACTTCGCATCCACAGCACTCTTGCCTGAGTAGTCCTTCTTCCATCCCAGCGCAGTAATTCTGGTGAGTTCACGCCAAAAGGGAAAGCACTGGACTCCAATTTCGCTGTTATCTGAGCTCATCGGCAGTGCATGTTCGTGACTTAACCAATACATGCATATTTTTCTCGTGCACACAGTACATAAAGCAAAAGCTTATCATCCCAACAGCAGGATTGTTTTAAGCATTGCCAGGTGAACGTTGCCGATTCTGCATCGAGAAAGCATTTTCACAGATGTCTTTAAACGTGGCTGATACGTAGAAGTTGTCCCTACATTTGACCACAACAAACAACTTTCTAGTGAAGACACTAATGGAGCCGATAAAACTCCTGTTTCTCCCTGGCGGAGAGCGAAAGGGAAAGAAAAGACGGAAATCGACTACTCATAGTTCAGTACGCTTTTTCTTGGATAGGATTCCCACTCGTCACATGTTATCATTGTAAAGTACCATCCATAACGAGGGATTACTGGCACCCACAGTAACTTCTTAATGGCTTCTAAGAGACTAGGTTTGTGAAATTAAGTTCACTGCCTGCTTGAAGTTGGATGCCCTGTCCAACACATCACACGGGGGACCAAACTATATCAGTCGCTACTGTGAGAGTTAAAATGCCAAGCGGAAAATATAAACGGTGTAACTAACACCATAGCAACAATTTGGGCTGGTTTACCTCCAGTGAATGTAAGGAAGCAATGGAAACATTCTGATGTTCACGTCATGACTTTGTCATCGGTGGAGGAGAGAGAGAAGTTTTGGTATTAGGAAGTGTGCGGATGCGGCACGGCACACTTAATCGAATCTCCCGAAACATCCACCATTTGAAAGGACCTTGGAGGACGCCTGGGGTACTTACATGATAAAAACTGCCTCACTACCGAACCCGTCAATCTTGAGGGCACGCACATTGCCCTGGCTACAAAATCTACGGCAGATAAACACTGGGCAAAACAGTGGGTCCTTTGAGACTTGGGAGCAAGCTTCAACTATCCGGGCCCTCTCAGTTTAAGGTTCCGGGTTTGGAACTATCCTTAGAGGTGTCGTCCCATTTTGCTCAGAATCCATTTTGACGTAGAAGGACAGTTGTTCAGTTACCCTGGGGTGACAAGTTAGCTTATGGAGTACCGCATTTCAATTTGTTGACTTGCTGAACGACCAGAAGGGTCGGTTCGGTTGAGAAGAACTAATTCACTAAGAACAGATGTTAGTATGCGATATTGCAGTTCGAACATCCGTCCACCGTCACAGTTTTCGGCATGAGTGATTTCCAAACAAATTCCCCCTACTGAGTACTGGTATCTGATATTCTTAATATCCCGTTTTAAAGAACCGTAGGGATGCTGATGCCAGGTACACTCACTAACTTGTGCTATTTTACAAAGTTCCAGAGAACTTTGTCTGTTTATTAGAAGCCTGCTTAACTACAAACCACTAAGCTTAATTGGAATGCATTCATTCCTTTTTAAAATAATAACTTACGATTTAGTCTAGCAAGTACTTCTTGACCGTAGGGGAATATAGCATCCCAGTAAATAAACGAGCCTTTCATGATTGTGTGTATTCCAGGGCTCATTCATTCCTCCCAGTCAGCAATGTATCTAGGGTGTAACTTTATTATCCATATCTGACGAAATACACGAAAGGACCGTTAATTGTGTGCAAATACGATTTCAGGAACAGATTTCCCATAGGTCTCTAATGATTCGCCTTAGCATTCCGAGGCTAAACGACTAAGCACTTATTCTAATGTGTATGAGTCATGCAATGAAGCGGTACATTAAATCGCATCCGGCAAAAAAAGAAAAACTGACGTGCAAGAATTCTTTTCTCACGAGGCATTCATCCCACGCTTTCACTGCGTTCAAACGTGAGAGAGCTCTTTAAGCTACCCACAGACAACCATCATCGCCAGTCTAGAGGGGAAACCACAAAGACACTTCCCGAGTAAGCGTGCGAACAGCAGTAGATGACTTTCAGTCACGCCAACGATAGTATCTATGAGCGACACACTTGTGCAACAGATTTGCCTAATAACTGAATCCGCTGACCTGCATATTTCATTACGTAGAATTTCGTGAAGCCAAACTTAATGAAAGCCTAGCTTTTTCTGCTTTCAAGAATACATGTGTTTACTGCAATCTCCCCATAAACTAGGCTTAGTGATCTTAAATATATTATTTAACAGGCTTACACCTCGGTAATCGTCTGACGTGAACAGGCTCAGAACAGTGAACCAACGCTAGTGAAGCATTTGCACTTCTTGGGATGCCAGTGGGACTGACGATGGGTGGCTTCCAGGAGGGGATATGCTAGCAACATGCCTACTCCAGAAACCAAATGGATGGGAAAACAGACGGCAAGAATAAATTACCCTTAAGCAGAAAAAGCTATTGTTCTCAACAAATCACAATAGTAGTGCGAACGTATCCTCATGAGCGTTATAGATCACTTCCTAGAACTTTTGTGGTTTACAGAACAGAAAAAGTAACCATTCATGAGGTCGACATAAAGGTGAGTGAAGGGTAGTGATCGATTTTTCTTGGTGAGATGAGCTGATTGTGGCATAAGATGTCGGCATTTTTATCCAATTGTATAGGATCAAGATACGGTAGGAGTCAGTTAGGTAATGATAACCTGAACATGCTTTGCCATGAGACTTACCGTTCGGTAAGACAATTCAAGCGACTCACGTGAAGGAAATTTCTAGTTATCCCAAAAGTGGTCAAACTGGGTTGTTTCTACAAGCGGCTAACCTGAGATGCTCACTGCTGATGATTCCCAATCAGGATGAAACAGCTGTACAGTGCTTCCCAGCTTTCCAGCATAGATTGGCTTCACTTACAGGATGAAATTTTCATTAAAAAGTAAAAAATCTTCCCACACTACTTACTGACCTCTGTTCACTCGATGTTCAAGGCGACTAATAAGAATTTCACCACTGAAAGGACGGATTCTTCACCGTGCGAACTAGGATGCAATCATGCCATTTGATACCAATGACAGTGATACGTGTTTATCTCACTGACAATTGGTTACTCCTTACGACAACTATCCCACTAGCAGCACACTTACTTATTCTGGCCTAATAAATCCTTATTTTCATACTCCTGTTACTCGCTTGAACAACCCCGCTTCAGTACGAAATCTGGTTGAGGCGCTGGACTCGATTTTTGCTCTAGTTGAAGTTCGTCAGATATCATTGGTGGTGCCGGGATTGGAATCCTGTCAGCTGATATGCGGGGCGTGTTCCGCCACTACTGTGCTAGCGAATGCTTGGCCCATCGGAACAGACGAATGTTCAAACTTGAATGATGAGTGGTTTGCACAACACCTCAAACGAAAAACCAATACGTCTACATCCTGATGATCGGTTGCGCCGTCTGTCGGGATCTCCTAGTAGGTACCTTATGGATTCCGGAGGATTCGTTTGCTCAAACAATACTCTAAAGGGAGAAGAATTCACACAACTAGAATTGTCTGCCTCGCGCGGTGTCTTATCCCAAGGGTTCCTCCCCCAAAGAGCATCACGCTGCATTTAGTTTTTAAAACGTAAAAACCGAGCTCACCAGCTTGATTCGTGTTAGGCCACTCCGTGGGTTGTGGACAACTTGGATATAGTTATGGAACTATCAACAGGGAAGTTTTCCAACAATCACCGCATACGTAGTAAACCACTAGCTACCTCAGGTGAAAGAAGCCAACGGTTACCAAATTGCCCTTTTCCTACGTACCACGTCAGATAAGTGGAACAACACTCAACGGGTGGTTTACCAACTCCAAGTAACCAGCAGCTGCAGAAGCAGGACCATATGTCAACCGATGAAGTGAACAAATTCCGGACAAGCATTCATGCCATCTCCGACGGGCATTCCAACACTCGGTCGACTTGCTGCCTGCTGATAAGTCAGTGATACCGCGACATCGTTTGTTTATTCCCGCCGGTTTGTCCAAACAACAGCGTAGGTAATTCTAGTTGTGTGAAAAGCTAAAAAACCTTTTTATCCACAGACCAATTACTTCGAGAAGATAAAGGTTTACTGCTTGATAGGATGAGCAACGTTTCGTCGCAAATTTACCGAGCATTACCAATTCACCGATAAAACACACTGACGGCAAGAGGCTTGCATAAAACCAGTATATGTTGTAACGCGCTGGGCAATTTGATTGCAAACGATTCACAACTTATCGAGGTAATATCGTTAGTGCTATGTTAGGTGGCGGTGTGGAGCGTAGGGATGGGTCAGCTCAGCTCAATCAGAGCACAACCGCTGACGCGTCACCACGCTCCAATCCGCTCCCTAATAACACACTGATGACGTCACTTCGATTGCTGATGAAACGTTTACAAACAGATTACCCAGCTCAGCGAACAAACTAGACGATTAGGCGTCCAACCTATGACATTGTTGAGGCGGAATTTCGCCTTGAAATCTAGTTTGGCATACTGCATTTGTAATGGTCATCCAAGAAACCCCCTCGAGGGAATTTTTCAAGATAGGCCAGAAAAACACCTACCTTCAAATTTCCATATAATTTCCCATCTCTCCAAAGGCCTTCAAACTTCCGAGATGTCATGGTTTGGCTCCCTGAGGAGAAAGTGCATCCACTAAAAATGCCACACACCTGATCAACTCTAACCAGGCATGTCTCAAGCGCTACATCGTAGTTGTGAGAGCAAAGCCACGCACCGAAACCTGGTTAACCTAACTAGACGGTGGTCACCAAATCAAAGAAACTTGTTGTGTCGTAAAATACAGATGAAACTGTGGCCCTGAAGCTACCTAGTCCACAGATAGAAGCTGGTGGTAGAGGGGAAACTATAGTTGAATGACATTAAAGAGGATTCTGCACGACTCGTCGGTCCCTGTCCTCAATCGATATTCATTTTTGATAACATTCCTTCTAATTGAAGCCGGAGGGCGAATAAAGATTCACACACATTCACTTAAGAGGTGGAAATAAGCAGCAAATAAGAAGGGTACTGATTGACCCGATTCAACTGAAAGAGTAACGAAAAACGTTTGCTTTGAAGAGGCGATTGGGATTCCTAATGATCGGTAAGAGTTATAAACTGTTTTACCAAGAGACCAATTCGGTCGAAGAGTAACGAACATCTTTTAGGTAAACGCTTGAATCAAGCTTCCACAGTATTTTTTAACTGACTGAAACATTGATGTGGAGACGAAAATGGCCCCACTTACAAGAGAGGCCAAAAAGCTCCGTTATTCTAGTGACAGCTGCGTCCCAAATGTGTATTCCCTGATCCCAAACGGAGACCACTCCCAGGAGACAGAGCGCACTAGTTCGATAGCAAACGTAGTTGCATTAATTCAAACTGTTTCCACAGAAATGTGCCTCCAAATGGCGTGGTCGCAAAGGCTAGAACTGTAGTTGCGCATATGCTACATCATAGTGAAGACCAAAACTGTGACAAATTACTTAAAGTAAACCAGACAATATCAGATTTCCTCTTGAAAACCACTGAATCGAAGAAACTTCAAGGTAAGACATTCAAAAGTCAAATTTTGCAGATGGAAGCCAAGCAGCCCGTGTACTTCCGAAGGCCTAAGAGCTTTTAAAAGCACTGCCAAAACATCACGGATAGTGCACAACCCCTGACGCGCTGCTACGCTCCACTCCGATCCCTAACAACGCACTGGTGACGTAACATTGAGTGTTAGTGACACGTTTGAAATCAATTTGCCTATCTAGGCTACCTGAGCTATCAGCTATTATCTTGAATCTCAACTCAACAGCATCTCAGCTTGAAAACGGATTTAACTCCACATATTACCAGAAAAATATTGTTAAATGGACCATCATACATCCCACACATGACTCACTGACCCCGACTGAACTAGGCCCTAGTCCGCAAATACTCAGTTTCAGGGAGTTTTGGAATCCAATCGTCGTCGCCAGTTGTTCTTACGAATACGGGTTTTGCAAATCACAGGGCACAAGTAGGTAAAACCCCAAAAAGAGATACTGATGACAAGCTTAACCACGAAGGGAAACCATATGAGCTCTCGGTTTTCAACCATCGCGGCCGTTCGCAGCTGACTTCTATCAAACAACCAGCAATAAGATGGTTCGCAGATTTGTAGTTGGCAATACGTCAAATGCACGCTCAATAACCAGTGGACTGAAAATGTAGGTTTATTGCTGAAGTCACTTTTTTCGAACGTCGGCAGGGTGACCGTCACATTGAGCGGTTTGCAAAGCCTCAAGCTCACCAGAAAACAAGTGGCTATCAGCCGATGAGAGTGTCACGATATATGACGGCCTTCATTACGCCGATTAGCAAAATTGTACATGTCGTCTACTAGGTTAAGGAACCGCCGATAATCTCTCCGATGACTGGAGGCATCTTCCGACATGGTAGGTCGATGATAGGTGGCGATCCAGTATCAACAAAACCATAAAAGCACCGTTCTCCAGCTTGTCTCTACAAGGCCGTTTAGCCTCTCTATTAACTCCAAAATATTTCACCATTTCTCTCATTTCACTTGTCTTATTCTTTCTTTTCATTCCTGGTTGCTCAACCCAACAATAGCACAAGCCAACTGCATACGAACACAGTTAGACAATAAAAATGATGACGGGTATACATATAGCACCCAGTTTTGTTTGTTACCAGAAGGGGGCATAAGAAACAAATTGTGCCCATGTATATACAATCTACGCGACAACCTTTGTCCCTCGGTTTTACATCGCCTGCAAGGACTTCAAGATAAGAGTGTCCGGCTCCCCATGCACTAATTATCCGCATGCGCTCAATATTTCAACCACTGCTGACGACAAGACCCAGTCCGGATGTCGGTCATTCAAACCTGGGCCTCAATTACCGAGGAATCAAGGTTCATATCCTGCCCATAACAAGAGCTAAACTTGAGTTCAGTGGATAAAATTAGTGACGGGTCAAGTGGGCAGTTCTAGCCGGCATATGAAGACATGCACAAACACGAAACACCTCCTCTAATACTCCCACAAATGTTAGAAATTAACATAATCAAATTTCAAGGTGTTCTCGTCGAATAATGAAGGAAAATTGGTAGGACCGACTTGTCTATTTACCACTGATGAGGTTTAATAACGAAGACTGGACGTAACATACCACCCATAACGTTGCTGAAAACTCTTCGACAGCCTGTTTCGCGCCTCTCGGGAATCATCAGATGGATGCAGTTCCTGATTTCCTATCAACTTTATGTTCTACTTGAACCCAAATTGGACATAATTCACAAAATGCACTCATTTACACACCAAATTGTTTTCCACGGCAGACTCAAATGACAAGGTATTGCTATAACTCGAATATCGCACAAACTGAAACATGAGGCGACCATGCGCAGCACATTCAATTGAGACCATCATAAACGAGAGGACCAAAATAGTGTGCAATGGAGAGTATTTGGCTTCATAATGAGCTTCTCTAACTGCTCAACAGTTGGGGACTAGTTCAAAACATCACCTAACAGGGGTGAACGTTGTACAGAGCGGCACTTTCTCATGAATGGAAATCTTTCATATATGGCACACTTTTGTTGTCGACATTTTCGGTAGCGGCACTGTATGAACGAACTTACTTTAGACGTTGCTAACGGAAAAGTGAAAAGTATTATGTCATAGTGGTGAGGAAAATTTTAAGTGGTCAATCAGATGCGGTCGCCACTGTGGGGATGCTCGCTAACCGGGAGTTCTGCTATACGGCTGGCGAAATTTCCGCACGACGCCTTTTAGACAGCAGCAAATCCGACATAACATGAAGCAGACAGTCAAAAATGCACAATACTCTGACCGTTTGGTCTGCACTTTTTACGTGTTCGTCACATTGGTGCCCAGAAGACTGTCCCGACGACAGACCATCAACAGGTATGTCACTCCCGTTACCATGCCATACTAATGAGGGTTTGTCACCTACGAAATTCTGCTATTTTCGCATAAGGGTCGATGATTAACAATACACTAATTACCTGGAGTTTTTGCGATTTCTCCTTCCCTGTACTATGATGAATGGCACAGGCACGAAAAATAAAAATAGAGCGGAGCATGTTGGCAAAAGCGCAGAAAAAACTGGTCAAAATCGACTATTTTGTGTTGTCAGCGGTCACGTGATCAGAACATGGAAGTCCTAATGGTTGAGTAGCAAAAATAACCTAATCGATAGATAGACTGTTTGGAGCGTCCCTATCCCATGCAGCAGACCCATGGCATTATTCGAATCACATTTGCTTTGAACTACTCGTAGGTCCTTATTAGTAGCTAATGAAACGAATAGCTTTTTCCTTTATATAGGTCAGCTGAATCCAAGTTACCACGAGGTCGAGAGGGCGGGTATATTCGGTGTGAGTAACAACAACGACTAAGGTTAAAGTCATATATTCCCAAATTATTGCGCCCCTAATAATAATGGTTGGTGACGGCAGGGGGTTATCGTGAGAGTTATGCCAGTGAGCAGTGAAACCGTAGAAAACGCACAAACGGCAAGAACTTGCAACGACCTGCAAACAAAGGGTACCATTTTGTACATAGATGCGAGAGGTGTTAATCACTCAGATCACTCAGATCACTCTCATCATCGTCGTCCGAGTCGAACACCTGTGACGTCTTGACAGGGGCTGCTGGGGTGCGTTGACCGCTGGCAGACTTGTGCGTTTTGGAAGGCTTGTTTGGAACCTCTTCATCGTCAGTATCTGTGAGATCGTCATCGCTCACCAAAGCTTTCTTCGTGTGTCTGGACTTAGCTGAAAAAATACCAGAGGGGAAACTGAGTGCAAAATTGATCTTCACCAAGGTGCAGCCGTCAAATGACTGGAAAACATAAATGCAAACACGTTGTAAGGACCATAGAGGTCACAGAGAGGTCACACGGGGTGCTTATAAAAATTTTCAGTTGTGGCACCTTTAGGTACATATCTGCCGTGCAATTCGAAAGAATCACAATGGTTGAGATACCGCCAGGTTGCCAAAGCCTAGACAACAGCGATCAAAAAGTGACAGTTGGGTCAGAACCATGAACTCTCCAGACATAGTGAGAGTCGTGGTGGTTCTCCGTTCCTTAGTAGATAGAACACAAGTTTTGCATGACAAGTGCCACACTGCAAAAAGTCCACCAGGCTACACGATCGATCCCAGTCCTTCATTTGCGCGAAGTTCAAATGAAAGAATGTGGACTGTTTGACTGTTAATCGATGTACTAAGCGATAAACAGTTGTTCGGTGGCTTGCAATGATGAGAACTGCCTCGACGGTTTTATATACTGGGGCAAACCGACATTGGGTCAGAAATAAAAAGATGGCATACCAGGCGTTGCTGACTTTTTTGAAGCAGATCCGGAACTGGTAGCACTAGGTCGACGAGAACGCTGGGGTGGAGGAGAAGCCGGTGAAGGGCTGTCTGCCAGGTCATCGTCCTCTTCATCCTCCTCATCTTCTACCTCCGCTTCTTCCTCTTCCTCATCTTCGCTGGGTGAGCGTTTGGCCATGGGCTTCTTCGCTGAATGGGAAGAACGTGCTGGAACTTCTTCCACATCACTAGCTTCCGACTGCGTTTCACGAAACTCATCAGTGTCCTCTTCCTGAGCATCATTGTCTGCTCGATCGTGTAGTTCATCTTCGCAACCGTCGCTATGGCCTGTTAGGACATCAAAAAATAACGAAGATTGAAAACGTCTATCACCTCCATGCAGATAGTGTCCATAAAAGAATTGATGGATCTCAATCAAAATTTAAAGTTTCGCAGGAGAAGAACTGGTCCTTACTGAGTAAACTAGGCAGCCCAATCCAAAACTTTGCCGAATTTGTTCAATCCTTACTCAACCAAAGTGAGAAAACGAAAGGAGGTATGAGGTAAGCGTAAACACCTAAGGGTTTGAATTTACTTCAGAAAAAAGTGGGTAAAGAGAGGTAGTAAGTGGAAAATTTCCCCACCTATTCGAAAGAGGCGATATGAAAAATAACTTGAGACTGGCAAGATATAGAACCTACACATTTACCTTCTGATGTGGATCCATGTTCGGTACCGCCAGACCGCTCGTGCGCGCGATGTGCGCCATCCTCTTCCTCCTCGTCCTCGTCCTCCTCCTCATCTTCTTCTTCGATGTCATGTTCCAACATATACAGTCTGTCTGTTTGTGCTTTGAGCTCCTCATCTGTGAAGTCTCGATGATGCACAATCAAACGAGTTTTGGGTGCTGGGAGAGCACCACCGCCTCCTCCAGTCATAAACGAGCCGGACTGAGTGAGTTTGCGTCGTTTGCTCAGCCGAACTCGAGTCTCCAATTCATTGTAAAACACACCTGAAGGACGCAAAACCGGCAATATGAGGAGAAATTGTCACTGAGTGAAATGATATCCATTGAACCAAGTTCAAAAAAGTGCTAAGTAGGAGAGCAACTCCTATTAGCATCTCAGCCGGATATCACCAGATATTGTCGAAACCCAAGTTGGTACACTGAATACCTTATACCTCCTCCATTGGCTGCGTAGCTCACGGTGGACTTTATTTAGAAAAAGGGAAAAACATCAGTGGTTGAGAGGCGCTCATGCTACATGTAGATGGATGCATCCAGCGACAAAATCACATGGCCACTAGTGTATTGAAGCACAATATTCTCAGTTTTACTTCCCGAACATTGATATTTCCTTGATGGCTGAACATGGAACACAGCGTTCGCTAATTTTCAGGGGACGAACAGTTTAGAAAAAACGGAAAGTAGTGGCGACAAAATTATATCCCCTCAGATTTCCAACGTCAGGTAGCCCGTTGATTAATCCAGTATAAATATTTCTGCCGGACCAAACACAGAGAAGAGTCAAATACTTTTCCCAAAGTGTATCCGTTACTCTTTATCTTATCTGACTACGTAACCCCAAATGTGTCTGGTTGAATTGGCAGCAGCTCAGGATAACGCGTCAGCTGGCGACAACGCAGAGTCCAGCATAAGTACGCAAGTTACTAGTGAAGATCGGGATAGCTCAGTGGTAAAGGCACGACCGGAATACCGTGGTTCGAAACTAACCTCTGCACCTCGACTGCTCCTGTCTAGGGTTGGGTAACCTTGGCCCTTAGCCCTCGTGGTGAATGACACCTAGGCACCGAAATGGTGCTACAGCTGAACCAGTAGAGATAAAATTAAATCAAATTATACCAACCTCAAAACTGGGTATGCCGAACCAAATATAAGTCCACTGACCCGTCTGGACTGGATGAACCAGTTCAAGGAGCACCTAACTCAGGATCCAATTTTCCATATTTTGAGCTATAACAACCGTCCAGTAAACGAGTCCGCCTATTTTTCACCGACAGGACACTTCGTCTGTGTATAAGTCTATCAGCCGTGACGATAAAATGCAAGAGACTGACAAGAGCACGCCAAACAATCGTGTGACCGGCGCCATGTCATTTCAGACAGCTCTCGTGGTTAAATCACTAAGGTTGACACTGACCAAAGTCTGCCACAGGCACAACAGTGAAATCACTCTCAAATATGAGAAAGGGAAAGGCTTCGTCTGCCAGGAACGGAAGTTTAGAGCATGCGTAGGGTCCATGCTGACTCCATAGTACGCTCGAGGATGAAAAGTTTTAAATCCATGAGGACTCCAAGCACATACCAGCGCATTTTATCATTGAAGAAATGTCAGTTAGCCTCCTATACTGTCCAAAAGATGAGCGTTGCCATATATCTCAAGTTCGACTTTCCGACTAAGATTACACACCATGTAATACAGAACGGTTAAGACGTATGTTGCAAGTTCTAGGCTCTCAACACAATGATTTTTTGTTTGGATTTTCCAACAAACCTGGATATACTTTAACTAGAACCAGTGATACGCTCTGCTTGTGTTGTGCTTTTGCAAACTGTAATACAACTTACAGAAATCGAAAATGTCGAGGTGTTTTAGATTGTGTCTAGATTGGATAGAAACCATTTGAAAAGATGTTTTCTGGTCTTCTTGAACTGTACACTCTCTGAGGGATGTCAGGGAGTTAAACTTTGGCAAGTAGATGTGAAGTCACATTGCTTAGCTGCATGTACAGTTTTAATGTCACAAGGTTCAAATTACAGAATATATGTCTGGAAAATAGAGGGGTCATGTGAATTTGTCGCTGGTATATGACGTCCGAGTTCGTGTCTTTCCATAGCAAATATTTCAGATCTAAGAGTCTACGCCGGCAGCCTGGGAGTATCGTGAATGAGAAGCCTGAGTCATGTACAGTATGAGTCTATGGCTTGAGTCGCCCCAGCGACCTCTGGTGATCCCCCAGCTGAGGTGACCAGGATGCTCCACTGTCGCATGTGACGCGACAGTACTCCCGATCTAATTTATTAGAGTTAGAACTGTTTATGCAAAGGATAAAACTCGCAACACATAGCATCAACCACCTCCGGATCTTCCCTGAATAAGGTATTATTCCGCAAACAGTAAAAACGCCAGATATGGGTAGTCGTCCAAATTTCTGTGCGACCAGCGATTTAAAACCACTTGAAGAAATGAGGAGAGAGTAGAACCAGGAATGATACTCTAGACGGTTCACCGCTCAACCTGAGTCGTTTTGATGACCCCAAATGACCTGTCCCGTCCCTCGTCTATTGCACTCTGTTTTGCAGGGGATGGAATGGAATCAAGCTTTCGCAAGCCGAACACAAGCTGTTGATTCCTCCTGTGTATCAACGGCAATCAGCAGTTATTTCTCCTACTTGTTTGACTACTCATCAGTAGCTTGACACGTCTATTTACTGTAGCGCCGTTCCGCTTCCCCGCCGCTCGTTCTCTGGGTCTGTGCTCCTACTTAAGTTTTGTTTACCCTATAGTTAGTTACGTCGAATGTCCGTCATCGCTTGTAGTTTCGTGTCAGCTCTACCTGTTTTCGAGTGTTCAGGGCCTAAGCGCGTACTCCGATTTGACATGTGGTACGTGCTATTCCGTCACGCTGTCAGCTAAAGACTGTAGGTATATTTAATTTGTGCCAAATTCACCCGATACCCGTCTTCCAGACAGTTCCCGTTTCATTTTGATTCGTAAATACCTCCGAATCTACTGACTGTGTTTTGCGCCGTCGTCTCTGTATAGTGCCCATTTACACTGTCTGACTGCCCGTATCCGTAAGCGTGTATATCATTTGGTAATTACTCGTTATTACTTCCAGAAAGCCCTGCTGCCTCATTGTCCCTTCTCCTGCTCATACCTTCTGTGCTATTCTTGATTATGCATTCTACTTAATTCATGATGGTTATCGACCTACTTGTTCATAGAACAAGTTCTCAATGCAGCATCTACTGTCTTCATTCGTGTTCCTACTGCCTACTGAATACGAACTGTGTATAGTCCGATAGCCCCAATCGTCCCGTAATATACTTAGCCACCCGGATCTTACACGAGCTTTTTGGGGAATTTCTGCGGATCTCTTGTATACCATTGCCTCTTCCGCCCATCTCTTTGCAGGCGACACGCTGAACTTACCTCCGTCCCTACTCTGCCGCCGCTCCAATTCGACGGTGCGACAACCGCGCACAAGCCACTACCGTCCTGGACACCGATGTGTCATCATCCTCGTCGAATTCATTAACGTTCAACCCCTCTAAGTCACTCCATGTATCCATCTCCCCTCGTAATTTCACTCCAATCTTTCGTTGGGATCTACTATTATACCCCATTTCTTTCTCGTCTACCCTTCTTGGCCTATCTTTTACTGTCACATGTTGTAGAATGTTTTTATGATATGCAGATTTGGAAAAGCCTCGGAACATGTTGACGAGCGTGGAATGCATCGGTTTCTCGCGCCAGACAAAGCCGTATGACATTATACAACTGTAAACCTTTCCGTAAAAGTTGAGTGGAGGCAAATCCTACTTGATCATACTGCTGTACGCGTCAATAGCTCCGTTTTTAGACGGGCCATCAATTCAATTTTCACTCTTTTCTGAACATAACTGAACTATTCTGATAATCCGGAGATGGAGAAATACCAACTGTTAACCAGTCAGGCTAGTTTCGCTCGGTTTGTAATCCCGATTATACAGTCAACCAGTGTACATGACTATACTGGAGAAAGTCACTCCCCGATTGGCGTCCGAACATAGGGAAATGACGATTGGCTATCATAACAAATTTAGGTATAGAGAAATCTGAAGATCAAACAGAAACAGTTGCATATCACCTGCTTCAAATAGTGGACTTTGGCGAAAAATCCATGTTTCGGGCTCAATAACATGTACTTGGAGAAGTTTCCATTTCAAACATGCTTCAAAAGAAACACCGAAACACAAACAGACTTCATCAAAAAATGGCTGTTCACCCGACAGCCATTCAGTGGACATATAGAACTTAGGATTTGATCGATCCTTGCGCATGGACATATACACTCTCGCACTAGAATCACGCAGGGGACATAAAATAATTGGCGTATATCCACTCACCCGCTTCGGTCTACTTCTTGTAGTTCGGTTGGTACGAAATGGTGCGAATAGTTAGAAATAGCCCAGGGATCGTGATTACGACCGTTAGTGTTGCAAACATTTACCATGTGGAGAACATAGATTGTCTTGAAAGTCCTGGCAAATGTAAGCATGAGTAAGTGAATCTGCCAAACAGCAAAGCCGAGTAAATCACCCGGGATTCTGTAAATGCTGAGGAAATGTTTTTATTGTCATTAGGCTTTTACCAACCCTAACAGCTGACAGCCGACCCGAAGTACGCCTTCAACTCTGTAGATCATAATGGTGCTGCTAACAGCTGAGTTCAGTTCAGTTTGTCAGCTACAAGCTATATACCATGGGTACGTTGGTTCTAGCTGCTACCGTTTTGGTCACAGGAAAATGGGGCAGCGTGGGAGATATGTAAACGTATTGTGGGGGGGGGGGAGCGATAGCACGATCAGTTAGTATGGAAAACTGGACAGCTACGCATTGAAGACGATAGCTATGAGGCACGAGCGCCACTGACTGCGTGATTGAGCTATGTCCGCAAGTGTCATTAACCATTGGTGAGTTGAGCCCCGGTGTCCCCATTCAGGGAGGTAGCAGTTGCCGATCTGACTGAGTTTAGTGGTTAGTTTCTTCAAACTTTATGTGTCACGTCATAGACTGCCCAACCCTCGGTCGCTTCCACCAACCAAAGTTCTTCAAGGCAGACGGTCATCCGTCCTTACTAGGTTAACCTGCGAAGCACGAGTAACTCATTCGTCGTAGGGGAGTTCCTTTTTTCTAAAACCATCTGGCGTACCTTAGCATTGTTAATTCGACGTTCCCACCACACCCGGCCAAAGCTTCGAAGACACCGATGATCAAGGGCTGACAGCTGCTAACGAGCCCAAAGTAATTCTTGTACCTCCAGTCCATCCCCCCTTATTTTATCGCACAATTTACAAATAGCTAGTCGCTTACGAAGCATTTCTGTCCAAGTCTACTTCTAAAGATGGCAACCCTTTCTGTTCACTGTTACAATCCAAACTATTAGGGAGGGAGCAATAGGCATCCACTGCCCCGGGAGTAGAGTTATTCCTCTGAAAGACATCAATCCAAAAAAGTACGCACAAGTCATTGAGTTGTCTGTTTTTAAACGCTTTTCGTATTAGGTTCGACTAGAAGAATGGTCGTACAAATCAGAGGCCGTCGGGACATTGGTATGTGCCGCGATGGGAGCCCATCGTGAATACGGTGAAGTCAAGAGGCCCTTAGTGCTATAGTATGAACTCATTTGCTCTCAATCGTTAATCTAGCGTCTTTGCTCCGCGACTTTAATTCCCCATAACTTCACTTTCTATCGACGACAAAAATGGTGGGGACAGAACGACTGTGCAAATGTGAACTGGTCACGGTGAACTGAGCTGCGGTCACTTATGTATACGAGAGAAACGAACTAGTGAGCTAATCTCGACAGCATGCTGCGTCCAACAAGCCAAGCATGTCTAACAATGAGAAACTATTTAGCAGTATTATGGACGTAACGTGCTACTCATAAGGTAGCTGAAAACTCTTCGGCAGCCCACAACTGGTTTCGCCATTCTTGAACCTCATCAGGTAGGTGGGATCCCTGAGTTTCAATCAACATTATGTTCTCCTTGCGCCTAAACTTCACGAAGTTAGCAAAATACACTCATCTGCATACCAATTTGGTTTCCACAGGTGACTCACCTGAATCCCGGCTGAATCTCCCGCCTATAATGTTCTTCCTCAACTGAATATGCTGCACCAGACCGCCTCAAGTTTCAGCTGGGATCCAGGTGAGTCTCCCGTGAAAACAAATTTGATATGCAAATGAGTGTATTTCGCTACTTAGCAGTTTATGTACAAAGGGATGACTGATTGTCAGAAACGCCCGGTTCAAAACAAAGAGGGCATGGGACGGTAAAAGGCAAGTAATCAGCGATCGGCCTTCACCGAGCAATTATTGGCTGCAAGATGTATATTCTTCGCTGTATGAATGAAAACCGGCGACCCAACCCATTGGCCTGGAGTAGCAAATGAAATAAGGCTCCTATGGGCGGGATGGTGGTACCTGTTCTCAACACCGTGAACGTCAACAGCTTTACTCTGCCTGTATCTTCTACTAAGAGCCTCTTTTATGCGTAAAAGAAAAACGGACGCAACTCACCATCTTTCCGAAAAACAAAGAAGTAGTTTTCCTCGTAGTTCGCCATGGTCTTGTTTTTTACATTCCAATTATACTCGCGAGCTAGTTCATACTCGTAAGCCGCTCCTTCGGTATACGGGACATGATTTTCGATATCCAGGCGGCGAAGTTGTTTGGTCGATTCAGTGGGTAGGAAATAGGCGACAAAATGATCACCTGATTCATCAACCATACCACTGAAAGAGAACAAGTGTAAGGAACGTCGGAGTAGTAACTCAAGGATAGGAAGGATATATTTCTGACAAATAATGTGGCCGAATTCAGCCGGCATTCCAAAGCCCAGACCAGACTTCTTCAGATATCGTTTTGGTATGCAAGACTACAGTGAATACAGAGAATACTCACCGAATCATGGCCTGATTTACCTCCTCTTTCTGTTCTGCATTCGACTTGTTCTTACGAGCGGGATCGTCATCAAAAATGACCTGGAGGAACAACCAAACAAAATGATTAGAAAACAGAGGCGTACCAAGTTTTATTAGGCTGAAAAGCTCTCGCGCTGGATAAGCACAGCAACAACTGCGTCGCACACCGCGACTCGGATAATGAATACTGGTGAACAGGTTTACTCTGAGGTTTTTTGCATCTCCGTAAAAGACAGACGGATTTCACTACTTTCACCGTAAACCAGTAGAGTGTGTAGGGGGCAAGGAAGAACACAATGCAATAAGCTCTTGACTACATTCGCATCTACTACGGCAAAGGGAGAACCGAATGTGTTTCATTTTGTTACCGTTGGCATGCATTTCAATGTTACTTACTGTAATTAACATATACGCTGTCACAAACACCTGATGCGTGCACAGTATCATCCGGAATACTGATATGTCGCCTAATCCGTTCCTAGTGCCAACAGTCTGATACTATTTCAGTTCTCGTGCTTCCTGCCGGTGGTATGACAGCAGCTGATTGGACGCCATAGTTAAACGGGTCGTCCTTCACTGTATGAATTTCAATGTAAGTAACATCGCCCAACCTATGGGAGTTTTATGTGATTCGCCACTCCAGGTGAGTGGGATGAACTGCCAAACTTCAAGCAGGTAAAAAGCGCACTGTGAGCTACAGAGTAGACGGTTAAGAATACTTGTTGTCATATTTCAAAGTTGCAATGTCCTTATTTCTTTGTCTGCCACATTTTACAGAGTTTCCCTTCCCAGTAAACTCACGTTTGCGTGACACAAAATGTGGTTGGTTGATGGTCGTCGAAAACATTTTATTCGGAATTTCAACTCAAATGCAACCCCACCTTAAAATACACCATATCCATGCCTGAAATCAGTATCCGCTATTCATTAAAAAATCGATATATCTTGTATGCTTCTTCATAATATCATACTTCAAACGGTCATCAGATCTCGTGGTATCTCAGTGCTTAAGGCGCAAACTTACAGACCGAGAGGTCCGTGGTTCGAATCTAACCTCTGAATCTCAACTGCTCTTGTCTAGGCTTGGGCAAATTGACAGTATCTCAGCCTTCATGAGCTCGAGATGGGTCAGTGGTTAATGCGCCAACTTACTGACCGGAAGGTCCGTGGTTCGAACCCGATTTCTGCATCTTGACTACTCTTGTCTAGGCTTGGGTAACCTGGCAGTATCTCGGCCCTCGGGTGGCATGGCAGCTAGGCACTGAAAGGGTGTTACAGCTGGACCATTCAGCCTTCGTGCTTTCTCCGGATTTAAGGGATCCAAAGGTTAAGTTGCCAATAATTCTCAACGTGACCTCTACTCATGTCACCGGAAACCGCATCCTAATACGATTTTGGCCGTACAGTGGCAAAAAGGAGAGCACCTCAAACTACCTTACTTTGAAAGACTGTTTGTAGTCAGTCTTCAAACATGCATGCCAGCTGCAGGCTGTCGGCAATGAAGTAATTACTTGGTGACCACTCGGAATCGGTGGGGCAGCAAATGAGGCCTATGAAGTCACGATGCTTGTGGCCAGTGATAAACATGCCCAACCGCTGTCTACCAAAGATTACATTGTTTTCCGTTCCAAACCCTCGCTGGCAAGAATTCTGCAAGAAATGGACAATGACAAGGCAGCTCGAAATGAAAGCAGCCACCTCCAAACTGAGCGCCATGAGATATCCTCGTGCTCCTAGATGGGGCTCCAACGACTCTCCTTGCGTGTGGCCGAAAACTCTAAATGGCAAGGCGCGTAACTGATCCCACAGGCGAGCGTAATGTCACTTACTGGCCGAAATAACTGGCAAAGGTTTGTACCTCTGTGTGCTGAGCTTCTTTAGAGGTTCGAACAAGAAGCCACGTGAATCTCGTAACGACGCCTCAGTCAGAAGTGCTTATCCAAATTATGTTTGAAAGTGTACACTTTCATCGTTTTCTCCACGGATACACGGTTTTTTGCATCACATCCCCACCTATCCCCTTGCCTTCAAGTCATCACTGCTGCACGTTGTCGTGCATGACTTTATCGCCACTAGCATACATCATTCGAAGTGCATTTAAGCCACTTACCTGCATCAAACCGGATGCAGGAAGTCATGGCCGTTGTTCTGCTTGGCGAAACACACTATCCATAATGTTACTGAAAACCTTTCTACAGCCGGGCGGTTTCGCCTTTCTTGGGCTCAACATCCCAAGAAGGATGAAACTGGCAAACATACTCTCACTGCTAGAGTAACATGCTGGTTGAAACATGAGGCGGCCTTCACGTAGCACGTCCAACTTAAAAATACCACAAACGGGAGATTCACGGGAGATTCGCTAATACCAGTGTAATTTGCAAGTGAATGCATTTCGTCAATGACTGTCGTTCTGTTCACTAAGTTGGGCAGTTTGATTGGAAACGCTTCGTTACTAATCAAAGTGATGAAGGTTGTTAGGTAAGTGTCTTAAAATTATCCAACGATGATAAAAATTGAACCCTTGCTTTTCCGCGTCGTACCAACCGAGCCTTGGATCAATCAGGTTTCTCTCTAAGGAAACGAACTAAGACAACAGTTGGATGAAAACAAAAAAGTGGTCTTATCCCAGCGCAAGCAGTTCCGATTAGGCCTAACAAACGGACATCAATTTCCCCGTTAATTGTAAACTTAGTTTGAAAAACAAAAAGGATATCAAGACGAAAATAGCAGATTAGGTGGAACATGAATCGGTAGAAACCAGAATAATCCGTGCATTTGTGTGAAGCTTCATACCTGTGCACATGGGTATCGCCAGAGGGTGAAATCTGGAAGAACGGGTAGCACTTCCACAGCATGAACATTCGGTTTACTATAATGCTTCGTAATAGGTTTCTTTGCAGCCTTGAATGTTGCTTCGATTGCTGCGATTTGACTTTCTCTGTCTCGATAGACAATCTCCTCATTCAAGTGTCGTTTGACACTGTAACCCAATCTGTATGGAGAAAAAGAGTGATCCATCATCGAAATATGCAATTAGGGCGACGCACTTTGATTCAACCTTGTCCGATTTATTCCACCTGTTATACATTTCTGTCGAAATGTACTCTGTACGCCGGAGCCAAGACACTGACTTTTGGTGTCGTGATTTTCGGGCATTGATGGCTGCTGGAGTATCGTCCTCTAGGAGGCGCTCATCGTCTGGGTGCAGCTTCACTGTTGATAGAGTTACTAGAAACGATGCAGTTAAATTTCACCTGATTTGTCGATCTTAAAAACATCTGGATCAATCAAATCAACATCAACACCAACATCCGTCTCTGTGAGCAGTTCGTGTTTGTAGTTACGTTCCAGTGAAGTGGCAACATATTGTAGAAATCTGGGATAATGAGAAAAGGGTGAGAAGAACAAACCGAGAAGGTTCCAGGGGATACGCAAGAAATTTTGGATCAAATGGGAGCTCTGGAAGAGTGTTCCGGTACTTGAGGCGACAGAGGAGGGATTCAACCCTGATATAAACAAGAATTAGTAAAAGACTAGCGGTTGCACGTCTTACCTGAGTTCTTTGGCACGATCTTGTGGATAATCCTCAACTTTTTCGTCTGCACGACCGTTCTTCTGTAACAGTGTCATGGTAGGTGAGCACTGGCTGGTCGATAGCAAACAGCTACACAATGGAATTGAAGTTTAAAAAATCAAGCGAGTAATCTGGACAATGCCAAACGTGCAAGTGGCGGATGGGAATAATCAAAGAAATGATTTCGGGATCAAGTCAGGAAAAAATTACGGAGACGAAAAAAGATAAAGTATGAATCAAGTTGGTGAATAAATCCAACCCCTTTCCCCGATGATTGCGTACTTATCGGTTACGGAAGGCGTTGGTCACTGGTTTTCTGATCCATTAGAGTGCCCTGTATCGAGCTGAACTCTCATTTGATACGTCGGGAACTGGGAAGAGGTAACCGTCAGATTGTGTTCACAACGGGAGAGATTAGCCATTATCGGAATCGAAAGCCAAAACGAGATGGGCTGTCACCTGTAACCCAACCACACTCCAATCCCGGACTTTTCAACCCGCATTTTCACTGCTTAGCAGTAGACATGTTGACGACAAAAGTGGACATCAACCTCTTCCTCTCGGCACCAATTAAGTTAAGTTAGCACCCGACCATTAGCACAGGGTTCTCCGTAGCATTGCACACTTCCATAAACCGATGTAACAACGTCACGATGGGTGGACCGTTGAGTACAATACTTCGAAAAATTCAGTTAGACACCTGCTGCCTTCACTCTAGACTGCTGGCATTTAACAGAAGGAGAGCGAAAGGGATAGGGTTGTAACGTAGTGCAAATAGCCTTATGTCTCTGTGAAAAATAATCAGGAACAAGGCAATTAAAACATGAGACAGCATACGAGCACCACGCTGGAGACGCCATCAGGGTAACTAACCCAACGGTATTTGTAAAGCACACCCAACGTGAACCAAGCATACGACTACAGAGGAACTTTAGCCAGGCAACCCAACGAGCTCGAGATAGCTCAGTGGTTAAGGCGTGAACTTACTGATCGGAAGGCCCGTGGTTCGAACCCAACCTCTGCACCTCGACTGCTCCTGCCTAGGCTTGAGCAACCTGGTAGTACCTCAGTCCTTGTGCTTCCTTCGGGTGGCATGGCAGCTGGGCAACAAAAGGGTATTACAACCGAATAATTTACTTTTTATTTTAGGTAGCCAAACCGAGAATTGACAACACAGTCGTGACCGGGGCAGGCTACGTGCCGTATTCCAAAGTCTCGAACTACGTGCAGAGAAAATCAAGTGGAAGAGCGCCGGGATCCCTTAGAACTAAATTTGAACGTGGCTACCTACATTTCGTGTTGCGTTTCCTGCAAGTTCTTCACCAATAGAGAAGTGACAAATGGGTCTTATCTGGAAGCAAAGAACCAGACGTGAACGGTGGTGTGCAATAGGTCACATCACTGGATGTCTGACTGACTGTTTGCAGCTCGATACAGGTTCCGATATCAGGTTGCCCAGCGAGCGAACGTGGAAACGGATTACCAAACCTCAAGTGCAGCCGACTGAATAATGAGCCCGCAATGCTTCTGGGGGTATACAGAATTAACTGGCGAGGTTGACTGTCCGATAGCCATCAATGGGTTGACGGACTAAGCCACACTTTACCTGATGTCATGCCCCCAGGTTGATCTCACGGAGTTGGATTAGACCGAACAGCTGAATTCAATGGAAAATCCCACTAATTCTATTTGAAACCTCACACACGCAGCACCTGGTGACTTTTCGCACACGCAAATGAGGACATTCTAAAAAATCGTTTAGCTGTAACACCCCTTCGATGCCTAGCTGCCATGCCACCTGAAGGGAGCACGAGGGCTGGAAAACTGCCAGGTTGCCCAAACTTTGATGGAAGTCGAGATGCAGAGGTCGGGTTCGTACCACGGACCTTCCCGTCAGTAAATTCGCGCTCTAACCACTGAGTCATCTCGCCCCCGAGGACATTCTGCGATGCTATGGATCCATATTCGCCCATGGACTTGGACAGTGCACAAAAGCGAAAGACAGACTGTGCCTCCTCCCAAATACTAGACCAGTTTTCAGACCAAAACGCTCAGTACCGTATGCAGCCTTGCTCAGTGAGAAACTGGGCTTACTACGGAAGCCTGGTACTCTCCAACCGACAAACTTGTCGGCATGGACCGCACAGATCTTAACTGCGAAGAAAGCTAACAGAATCGCCGCTTGTGTGCGTACTTTTCCAATGATCTCACTGCTTCACTGTATACGCATCAGTGCCCTCTGCTCCATCCAGAGGACCTACTCGCGGAACTGGATGGTGGAAAATATTCTGGGGAGAGTTATTTGGTTGAGGCGTACATACAGATAAAAGTCACTCAGGAATCCTGAGAACTTCTGACCACAAATAAGCACCGTGGTTGGTCCAATTACACTCGACTTCCATTTAGTGTCAAGACAACGCCAGTCACACTTTAACAATTCATGGATAAGATGCTCGAGGGCACCCCGGTATTGCCTCCTGTTTGGACGATCTAATCGTCATGAGTTCCAACACCGATAAATTTTGGCCGCGCCTTGATAACGTGCTCGGTTGTATTCAAGAGTACCGCTACACAGCGAGCCAAGAGGAATGCACCTTCTTCGATTTCGTAATCGATGACCATGGCCACCGCGACCAGACGCCATCAAACGAATCAACATCATCATCATCAAAGACAGCAACATCAGTGTTGACACTGATGCTTCACTGCCGTACGACCATATGGTTCGTCTAATTATACTTAAAGCCCTAGAGTGAAAAGAAGAGAAAAAGAGTGGGTGAGGGAGGGAACCTAGTG
>SJOL01006840.1:218525-261895 GCA_004794785.1 Opisthorchis felineus | reverse complement strand
TGCTCAACACCAAATTGGTCAGTTTGCTCGATGGGTTAACATGGCCAAACTACGTGAGTTATGTAAGTTGTCACTGCCAGGGGAAGCAGCAAGAATACATACTTCTTTCTGAATACGGTAAACATCTGGACGTGTCCATGGGCGGACAGTTCGTGTATTGCCATAATTAGTTCTCAATCAAAAGTCTAGTTGGTGGAGGTTTATTTACGCTGCTGCTGAACTACTGGACAATTGTATAGTCTTTGAGCGTTCGCACTTGACAGCTAATAAGAATTCATCAAAGTAAGTTCCACGGATTTTTCCTTTTCTCAGCAATCTAGTTTGAGTAGATCTATAAGATTTGGGTGCCTTTGCCAGTCGTCCACTGATATAGGTTTATTCTATTCTGGTTTGCTGCACGGGTTCACCGATCGGAAGTGTGCATTGCTTCTCGGTCCGCTTGTTCTGTCTTTCATGCGGAGGATAAAGTCAGGCAACGGAACCAGGATCTCCTTTTTTGGGATGGTTCCGACAATTAACCACATCCATATCGAGACCTGCCCACACAGCTCATCAGTTCTACTTTGGACGTTTCGGTCATCCGAAAACGGTGCATTTCACTCCTCTTTCACCTGGTCACTCCCGAGATAGGACTCGCTGGATCATGGCGTTTTTCAACCGTATTGTTGTTTCCATCTTTAATCACACGACTTCAGCTGTTAAGCTCACATCCACAGTACTATGGCCGGTGAGGGCAGATATCATTGAAGGGTCCGAGGTGATGGCGACGGCATCAGTGGGGAATGCCAGAAGTAAAACTCGACAACTTTGAACCGAGGATGGGAGCCACTGCGAAACTGCAATGAGCTCGTGAAGTACGTCTATTGGCGTAAGTTGCGGAAGCAAAATGAATGCAAACCACACTTGGACCGATTGGGAGGAAGGGGTTTTTCTTCCACGGAAATGTAGGATAAGTTATAGGCGAGTAAACACACTAGTTTTCGGGAGGGTGAACAGCATTTGGTTGGCTTTGTTAGAGCAAGGACAGTGCTGACATTCGGGGGATTAGATGTCCATAATGGATAGAATGATTAAATTGGTGGGCCGAACTAGCTGACAATGATTTGGGATGGCCAGTAACTTGAATTTGGGCATGGATCCAGATGGGCGCGGGGGAAAACGCCTGGTCAGGAGTCGACATAGGAAACTACGGGCAAGTCGTCATACCGGTTGCAAGTCACTTACCATCGTCGCGACCTGGCACTATGGTTGTTCGGTGACCCCGTACATGAAAAACTTCGACGAAGCAGTTAGAGATAGTAAATGTGCCTGGGGTTGGTACGATTTGTGAAGGGCTTGTGGAGGATCAGTGTGCAGCCGGGATATTCATTGGTCCTTCGAGGATGACGCACGGGTCGTGACCAGCATTACTGTTCTCCAGAGGGCTAGTGGGAAAGCCACAGCTAGATTGCAGTCCGAGTAGGTTAAAAAAAATAAAATGGGCACTAGAGTGCTCTAGGTATATCAAGTAAGCCGCAGTCTGTGGTGACAGGTGGTCAAGACCGGTCACATGTACCGACTGTCACAGTGTAGCGGCGGATACTACTAATAGGGCATGCAGGTAGGGTGTGGCCTTCTATAAGCTCCGTACCGCGTCTAATGGGAGGTGAAGTTTATTGTGGAAATTATGGAACTGCTTCGCAGTGTTCGGGTACAATTGCATGATAGCCAATAAATATTTGTGAAGGTTCGGGAAGACGTGTGAGTAAGTTTAGCTTTTCAAAATTATGTGCGTATGAGACGTTTACTTTTCTGTCCAACAGTTTGTGACCTCATAGTTGGTGTTTGCTAATAAACGACTTCACAGCGAAGGGCTTTCCTACTTATAATGGTAGCACAAAAGTAGCAGATCTTGAACAGACGCCCTTGAGTGTGGCGCTAGACTTGGTGCGGCCAAAACTCAACATTCAAGTGGAGATACTGAGGAAGGGTGAGATGCGGTTGGTGTGATTGTGTTTGGCTGTAAGTAAAGGAGGAAAAAGGGGCTAGTGAAAGGATTCTTCGACTGAGTCACTGCTGGTTGTATGGCTATCTAAATTTATGGGTAGAGAGTGGAGATCTGTTAGTGTGCGTGGCAGAGACCCAATGCCGAGCGTACGCCAGTCTACAGCAAAACTTTAAGAACCGGTGATTAGCTGGAGGACGGTTGCGATTGGCAGGCCATTCATGTAGGGGAGCTCGTCTCACAGTTCAAAGAACCCAGGGCCTGTGAGGCTCAAGAGGAAATTCTATCTTCGATTAGGGCTTTGCTTTCAAGTAGAAAATTCCTGTTATAACTTAGACCAAACTACCCTCGCTCACAAGTTCCTCAAGCAATGTTCCAGGAACGCTTCTATTTTTTAGCAACGTCGATCATTTCTCCTAGGTGCTCTGAGGTCCTTGCCTACGTCCCGCGGACGACGTGATTCCAAGAGGAAATGGATGTCGGTGGCCCAAAGCTAAACTCACTACGCTAGCGTATCTCTCTGAATGATAAGAAGCTCGTCCACATGTCGTTCGAAAGGAATTTAGCGGGCGCTTTTGTCGTGTATGAAGAGAATGGACCGGAAGGCATTACGAGCCCGGAAATCGCGAGGGAGCTTGGAATCTGGCTGTATTTAGGTGGCCCTCTCTCACTCCATCATGAGAGGCCGGTCTAAAGGGCATTCATTGCTCTTCGGACGATTAGTTGAGCCTTATTTCCCATTAACAACATTTTAATTATTTTGGAGACTCCCTGTAGCATAACTGAGGCGCCAACCAAGATTTTTTACTTAAGATGGTGCAGGCATTCAACCCTCGATTTGACTGTGTCCAGCGAGCTGCTACGAAGGAGGTTGCAGGCCTCCAATCCCTTCAGTATGAAATACGTTTGAAGGCACTCGTTCCGGGGGGCTTGCAGTGGTCTGGGTACCCAAAAAGCTACTTTACCAGGAATGTGTGGCGAAGAAATAAACATAATTGTTCTGAAATGGGTACACAATAATAAAAAGGGTCGAACGGAACAGACTGACTAAGAACTGTTCTCTTTAAAATAGTTCATCGTTGGCCCAGGTCAGTGAATAAATAATAATCCGATCGTGGATGCCCAGGGGTCCTCTTTCAGAAAGCTCTCACATACAATAAACTCCGAAGACAGTCTGAAATGTTTTGATACCAGAGTTAGCACATGAAGCTCGCGAATAACCGCTGTAAGCGCGAGCGAAATGAGAAGAGAAGTCGGAGCATGTGACCAAGCCTGTATTGTATGTAAATTGTACAAATGCGCGTTTTTGTGGTTTTGCGTATTCAAACAAAAAACGTTTATGAAATTGATGAAATACGTAACGTTATAATGAAGACAAAAGAAAGGTACAAAACTCCAGAGGCGTGATGTTTGCTTACCTCTTTTCAGAGTAGTGTTTTGCTGATAGGTTTTTTCCCGCAACCCTTGCAGTAAATCACAGGAGCAAGAGAAGATGCTTTCAAAATTAGACAGCGCACTATTTTAGACAAAAACTTTCTTCATTTCGTTTAATGGGTATGTGGACCGGCTTTGGTCCGGCAGTTGTCCACGTTGCACGTCGGACCCAGTTCAAATTTTTTGATGATTTTTGCCTCCCCGCGATGACGAATTTAATGCCCAACACTGAGAACGCAAAAATAGCGCTATACCCAGGTTCGATTTTGTATCTCAGGTGAACCGAAGCTGCCGAATGACAGGAACAAACAAGACCTGGAAAGTTTGGGGGAATCACTTGATCTTGCGAATCAGTCAGTGAATGACTGATTGGCTAGAATATAGGCCAATCGGAATCCGGTGTTTTTAGCTCGAAGCGGACCTAACCTACGTTTCATCTTCGAATGTCTGTAGTCTGTCGATTTAGACAACAGGCTTGTCTTACCGGGAATTTGCAACACCTTTCTGTTGATGTATGCTTTGATTTCGAGATACGTATACAGGACAACACTTCTACGGTGCGTGTCAAATTGTATAGGATGGGCTTAGTATTCCGTGAATCCGTGAAAATCCACGTTTTGCTGGTGGCGGTTGCGCGATTTGACCAGGTTTGCTTATCGTGATGCAGTGGTTCGTGGACGTGGGAGTTGCATTCGGGCACAGGACTGAAAGCGCCTTATTGGGCTGGACCCCAGTAGAAGATGTTTGCCATGCACGGTTTTCTGGTTCAGTCAAGATTCTTCGCAGATTGATACACAGGATCTAGGCTTTCGCCCAAGCTTCCCGGATCGGGTTTATTCTTGTCGTTCAATCCGGTGCGTCGATCCGTGGATCCTTGATCTGTGAATCTTGACCTTTACTAATTACTACAGGTCTGTGTGGTTAACGGTGTCTGTTCGTCTTGTTTCCATAATCCCCGACGGACTACAGTCACAAAGCTGAAAAAAGGTTTTATCGATATTTGTTACAACTGCTGCGGTCAGCAATAAGAGCGCATATCGTCAGCCTCTCGAGTGATTCGAACGCCTAAGTTGGAAGAATAAGCACGGAAGAAGCACAGCCGAGTGGTATATTCGGAGTCGGTGATCAGCATACCAAATACCGGATACCCAAGAGCCTGAAGAATGATGGAGAACGCTGGTTGATTGCGAAGACAGATGTAGAGGGCTTTCGCCGCAGATAATAAGATAAAATATAATCGTTCAGCTGTAGCGCCCTTTCGGTGCTTAGCTGCCATGCCACCCGAAGTAAGCACGAGGGCTGGGATACTGCCAGGTTGCCCAAGCCTAGACAGGAGTTTCGTCGCAGGCAACAACAGCATCCTACTTCAGATTGGTCGGCCAACAAAAAAGGGATGTTATGGGAGCCATTTGCAGAAAAGATGGAGCAGCAATCCCTCTGTAGATTCGTCATCCTGGGTGATGTGCCCAACGCTTTAAGGAGCAGTGCAGCTGGCATCCCTCAACACATCCCCTAGAGTCTCCCGACAAACCTGAGTGGAACAGCGCGCCATCAGTAACAAATTCAGCGGGAACCAGCATTCACCCGCCCAGCCCAGATGGTCTACACCTTGCTCTTTTCAAATGTGATGAAGCTCTGGTAAGCATCCTGACAGCCCCATGACGGAAGATTTAGGACGGAAACAAGGAGCGGTGGAATGGGGCATTTTGACCGTGTTTCCAATTCTAAAAAATGCTGCGTCAAAGTCACACAAAAACCACTGTGACATTCAGTTTGGGAAACGCGAAGTCCAAGGTGTTCTACTGTATTACTTTGCGCAGGTTGACCAATTAACGAATGAGACAGGTTCGTGAGAATCAAGCCGGATTTCTCACAGGCTAAGGTGCTGTCGATCTTATCTTTACCTCGAGACAGTTGCTCGAACAGCACCACTTTCAAGCATTCGACGGTGGTCGTTTTTCCTTATCAGAAGACTGGTTTTGACCCCTTCGATTGTCGGAAGCCGTGCCTGTGCCTGGCGACCAAAGGCTCACCAGAATTTCAATCCAGTATGAGGCACTGTATGCGGTATCCTATGGGCGGGTACGGGCAAATAGCAAACTTACCTGAGTTCGCCACTTCCAATGACGTAATACAAGGCTGTCTTTTCTTATTTGCCCTCACATTCGTTACTAGCATCCTGCTTGAGACTTATAGGCCTGCCTCTGAAGCTTTGAGGATCGAAATGCCCTCGGGAAGTTCGTTCACAGACATTGAGTACGCAGGTGATATTCCTGGGTCCGCGGTGAAGAGACTGCACTTAGCCGTGGTTGGATGGTCTGCGGGCGTACGTGACACATTGAGTAATACTGGAGGGTCTTTCATACCAGGTTGGTCAATGGTGTGGTCAATGGTGGTGCTTCACGGCAGTGAAGCATCGGTGTTGAACACTGATGTCATGCTGTCGATGATGATGATGATGATGGTCACTGGTTACAGGTTTGACATAGTCTCCTAGTCCTCCATTTTTGAGGGTTGGAACGTGTGTGGCGGCTTGTTCTTCAAACAAATGTGCACTGACTTTTCGCGCCAAACACCACTGTCTTGGGGTCAAGCTTTTGAGCCAAAGGCCTTGGCCGAGGACCCTAATCGTTCTCCTGTCTATGTTTGGCGCCCTGGCAGTATCCTAGCCCAAATGCAGCCATAATTCATACAACTAAAAATAGTGTCATGTTACGTCGGCCGTTGCATGGTGTCAGCCGGGTTGCTTGCATACAGCCGGGTGGGTAAGCGAAAGCAGGCTATTTATGGTGCCTCTTTTCTTTCTGTTTCACTTATTTTCACGTCTCCACACCTCATCAGTAATAATTTCCTTGTAAGTTCATCCGTCAGGACTGGTGACCCTTCTGGTCTTCCGTCGGTTTTGGCCGCAACATGTGCTGGTCAACCGGTGCCGACAGCTCCAGGCATCTCGAATTTGATCTTCAGACCTCAACGTCCGGTCTATCTTGCACCGGTCTTGCTTGGACGTTGGATTCGCTTGGCATTTATGTGTGCTGTGTATTAGAAACAAGAATTCAAGACTCAAGCACAGCCATTGAGCTAACTGCCTCACCACTGTCCACTAGCTTCCAGCTGCGTAGATTTGTCGATCCAAAGGCTGCTGTGGCAGGAGGGTAGGGGTCGACATCGTCCTAAGTCACCAGGTGGAAGGACGCTTGCTATACCCGTTGTCAGTCGCTTCCGTGCCGTTCATCTGTCAGCCTCTGTGAAACGGAAAGTCCGTTTATCGTGTCTGCTTGCGCCCCAACCGACTGTAGCCTACACCATCAACGAAGTTTTATTGTGCCTTGAGTACGCTGTTACAGTGGGTTGATTACCACTCTTTTTAGAATACTTGTGTAGATTCTGACCATGTACCCGTGCGGAGTCGCTTCTTTCTTCGCTTTCCAGGGTCGCGCAAGGGGCGGACCACTAGGTTAACAACTGAGAGGCTGGTCGATCCCGAAGTTGCGCAGACTTATCAGAGCCATCTTCTGACTCTTCCAACTGCCCCACGTAATTCAGGCCGACAAATTCTCAGGCCCAAGTGAAACGGCGTACGCGCCAACCGTGAAGCCCGATGGACACAGAGAACTAAGGGAATGTAAGAGGTGCAGCGTGCCGGGAACCCTTGAAGGTTATTTCGGTTGATCCTCGTGACCGGTTACCGAAAAATGCCTGTGAGCGAAACCACCAAGAATCATACTGGCGCGGCCATCTTCATTAAAGAATGACGCTTTGACCGCAGGGTCCAGCATTCTGAACAACACTGCCGCAATAGAACTGCACTAGAACCCCGGACAATAATCCTGAAACCTCCTAAGGCCTCGAAGGTTTACGACTGTATATATTCTCAACTGTCGCCGAGCCCTGGCCCGGATGACGTGATAGACCGTGAATCACTGATGTCAAAAGAGCTCTTTAAATTCTTTTGTGTGAACGTCTGTTGTACTATGCCCGCTGTAGAAGGTTCTACCTGAGCTTTCTACAACCCATGGTATTAGTCCGAGACTTGATTTCACACTTGTCAGCCTTGCTCGAGCTCCGTAACCACCTGTAGCAACCAGGACCGTGATTCTCTGAGAAAATTTGCACTCACCTTAAATAGTTCAACGATATTGCACTTTTCACTTCGGACTCTTCAGCAATGATAAACTGTTCAGTTCGACCACGTGGTTCGGCGCGTTGCAACCTGCAACGTGATACCGCGAAGTTATGTGGGATCAAATCCTAGCCCAATCTCGTATTTCAGCAGCTGATTGAGTTTTTGTTAGCTCTGGGAATCTGGCGACGTTCGAAATTATCTTTGAAGTAAGCAAGACCGAGGCGATTTTTGCCGAATTCTGGCACCTTTGGTGCGGGCGCGACAGCTTCTCTGCAATGTTGCACTGTCCTTAGTTTGTTTTTTAGCCTTGAACCTTGACGGATGCGAGAACGTAAACAAAGACATTCAGTATTTTCATTGGCGGGTAGCGGGTAACCAACCAATCCCACGATTAATGGTTAATTCACACACTGCTGTGTCTGTCTTATCGACAGCGAGACTATTCAGGTGATTCCGTGTTTCGCGCCAAATTCACAGTGTGCTTCCGTGGAAGATGGCTTAACCAGCCAATCGGAGTTGGCAAGACCGATATTTCAAGGCTTCGGAACGAGAACCGTTTGGCCGTAATCCAGTTTGTCTCGCTGGTGACTGTCTACGTTTGTCTACGTCGCTGGTAGACAAATTAACATACTGCTCCATCGCTTTGTCCAAATTACGCTTTTGGTTATGCAGCAGCGATTCGAGATATTCACGGGGCCGACTCTCTTTTACAGGAAGAAATCGCTTTTGAGTAACTTCATAATAATCTCGCTTTGGAACTGGGCAACCAGACACCCGTAATTTGAGAGAACCATGCAACGTGCTATTCAACTTGCTTAGTGCCCGATCACCCAATACGACAATTGAACTGAACACACCAAATCCCACAAAACGTAGGATTTCGGTTACAGTTTAGTTTAATTTGAGTGAATAACCTTATGCTGCGGACGCGTTTAGCAGAACAGTTTGTTGCCTCATAAGCCAAACCCTAGTGGCCAAATCCGTCAATGGATGCTTATTGAAACATTTCACCAGGGATGGTAAATTCCATACCGACCTATCCCATCTTTAGTGGCTTCTTATAAGGCATCATACTTTGACCATGATTCTTCACTCTATACCGGCGTTCGTTCAGGTCTTTTAACTTGTGTCTTTCCTCGTGTAAACTGCGGAATTTAGGCGGCTCACCAAGGACAAAAGACGGGGCGAGAACTCCGATCCCAGGCCTCACGCCGCTATTTCTGAGAACGTATTATTTGAAAACGTAAGCACAGAAGCATCAAAAATTTTCTTGTTCATGGATCTTCCTGGAGCATGCTACGTCCAAATACCTTGTGGAAGATGACAGCAGCTCGCAAATTTGCCGCCGTGTTTGCTAATTTGCGTCTTGGCAGTGGAATAGTTTATCACTAGACCTCAAAGATAGTCGAATTCCAGCCATTATGGAACGCTTTGTTTCGTATTTACGAGTTGGGTTCTCTGCGAAATATTGGTAGTGGATATTCTGGAACTCCAATTCCTGTAAATGGGAATCAATGAATTTGTGATGCAACCCGTGGTTTATTTAAATGCTTCCCTCGAGTTGTATAGCAGCATGCACCAAGAGGGCGCCTCAGTTGAGCAATTATTTACTACGTTGGGGCGAGATGGTTCAAGTGGTTAGAGCGCGAATCTGCTGACCGGAAGGTCCGTGGTTCGAACCCGACCTCTGCCTCTCGACTTCCCCTGTCTTGGCTTGGGCGACCTGGCAGTATCCCATCCCTCGTGCTTCCTTCTGGTGGCATGACAGCTAGGCACCGAAAGGGTGCTACAGCTGAACGATTTTTTTTATTTACTACGTTGATTGTGGTACTGGTAATTGATAGGGCCTATAACCAAATCAGGGTCTTACCGACACCTTGTCTACCGTTTTGCATCAAAGGAGAGTAAGCGACTGGAATGAAAACCGAAAAATATTTTCAGGAAATAATGACCCTGTTATAACCCACAACGGAGGTGGGGTTATTTGCTGGTGAGTTGCTTGTTGGGTTTTGCCTGACGCGGAATACTATAGTGGATTGTCCGAGAGAGTGAACTTTTCGCAGATTTCCCTCCTGGAGGAGAACTACCCTGCCGACTAGCTCGTCCCCTGTAGTAGTTCGGAAGAACAACCACTTGGATATAAAACCTTTCGGATGTTTCTGCTAACCTCTCTTGGAGGGGCATTCGTTCCGCCTCTTTGGTTCTCTAGGCTGTTTTACTGCAGCTTTTGACGCGTTGTTTTCTGGGATCATCGGGATACACTGCGTTTTTATGTTTTTTCTTGTTCGTGTTTTTTAATCATGAGCGTGAGATTAGGTTCCGTAAGATTGGTCCCTCAACTAACAAAGGTTTTGTATTTTACCGGGTAGGGGAGAGTGTGATCAGCTGTCTGAAAGTACCAAAGCTATACTGTGGTTGATCTTCATCTTGTGTTGTCCTTCTGATCTGTTATGAATTCAACATGTCTACATCTGAACAGCCTGTTTGTTCCTGTTCATCTGCATCGTTTCCTGTAGAAGAGATCATTCATGTGAGGTATCCATTTGGTACTTAGCTCCCATGCAGTCCGAAGGTAGGAACAATCCACGCTGTTTTTCGAACCAGGACCTCCCGGTCAGGATCTCATACTCCAACCATTGGGCAATTTCGGTGTATCCTGCCGCTTCAATCATCCACCTGTAGTGTTTTCTGGCTTCCCGCCTCGTTCCAATTAATTTTCTCCCGCTTGTTTTTTCAGACAAAAATATATTACTGACCTTCCATGATTTCGGCTAACAGGTGGCATGTGAGGCTTTTGTTGGTTTGGTGCATCTATCTCGGTAAACCTTTAATCCGAAAATAATAAAATTCTACACTGCTAGAAACCGCCTCCGTCCTCGCGAGAACTGGGGAACACTTTGTTCAGTTCATTCCCACGCCCGGGGTGGTATCCGATCGGTTCTATTACGAATCACCCGGGTCGGTACACCCTATAGAAGTGGATGCGTCGACAACACAGCAAGTTCGTATTCGGATTGTGGACTTTTTGAACAACAATCCCGAGTTGAAGTTACATTGCCACGTGGCCCCGTTGAGTCCGGATTCGGAATTGACTTCGGCGTTTTTGTGTCGAAAGGTGAGGCACCCGATTTATTTATGCGCGAATGAGATCACTGTATATTTCTGATCGTTAGTGTTTTGGCTGAGCTAGACATTCCAGTTGCAGACGTTTCATCACAAAACTAGCTGAAATCATCCATTCATGTATCTTTTTGTAGCTAGGTGCAGCGTGTTTCGGTGTCTGTTAACATACAAACCTGCGACCATCCATACCACCTCTGCCACCTCAACACCAAGTAATGGGGCATTTTTCTTCCTTTCTTTCTTCTTGTTTGGTTCTCGATATTCAAAAGTAGTATTTTTCAGTAAATACCTCGAATTCCACATCTATAATAGTCAGTCAGTTAGTCAGGCCACGTCACTGTCGTTAGAATTTACTTAGTAGTTGATGATGCCGGAAAACCACCATGTGGATAGAATTGCCTGTTATTTTAAGTTGTTGAAGGTAGGAACGCGAGGTGGACGTTTGAATTCCCGACAAGTCTTTGATTTCATCAACACTGCTGATTTGCTGTGAAAAAGCTTCTGAGTCACAAACCTATACCGAACTGATGGAAAAAGAAATCTTGTCATTTTGCAGCACATTGACACTTTTAATTGCGTTCAGTAACACGGACGAGCTGATAGATGATAGCTGATTTCCAATCACCTGCTTCCTGAAAACGATTAATGGGGATGGTCAAAATGTTTCGGTTGACGGACTCCCCATGGAACCGTCCGCATTGTCCCTATCGATCGTCAAGGTACTACACATAACTCCTGGACAATCTGCGACCATTGACGTTTGCTTACATAAATGAGACTCGGCTGATGCTCTGTTATAGGTAGCTTTGATTCCGCAAATTAATGGCTTCAGCCGATTCATAAAACTTTTAATTAGTGTGATCTTAACATGACCACTTGGTTTGGTAGCCTTTCATTTGTGAATCGAGCTTTCAGCTTAATGGACGAATTAGATGGTTACACATCGTAGTTCGCAAGCCAATTAGGCATTTTGAGGACTCAGGCGATGGGATGACTGCTGTTTGAGTAAACCAACCAGTTGACCATGTTGTAAAATTATTCGTTCACTGGTGGTCAGGTGATAACTTGCCCAGTATCAGCTCGTTGTGCACCGGCCGCGAAACACATGAAAACCTTTAGACTGCTTGTTCCTGCACCCGATTACACCCCTCTGCGGCAGACTGGCTCTTGCCCGAACAAACGATGGAATGTGGCTAGTATGTCTTGGACGTGGATTTCTAATTCTGTGCGGCACACCAGATCTGGTTCTGATGATGTTGCGGGGGTTTATCTGCGGTTAAACTGAGTAGGTTACTCTATTAAAACACTGGGCATAGAAGAAAAAATCGGTTCATCTAATTCGGGTTTGTCGGCACTCTGGTACTCACGTTCACCGAATGGAGGCGTGTGAATCAAACTGCATCAGCCTAATAAAGCCAGGTTTGGTCCACTGTTCTGCACCGTGCGTTTTCAGTTCATTGTCCGGCTGGTCACAGACACACGTCGGGCTAGTCAATAATAGGATTCTGAGCCTAATGTTTCTTCCTAACCGCTTCAGAAGTGTTGCTTTAGCGTTGTTTTTTTGTCACTTACTGGTTTTCTCGTGCCACCAATCACATGTCATTTCGTTATCATCCAACAGACTTCTGTTACGGCTAATAGTCTTTGTGTGGACCCGAAGACTCAGACTCCGCAGTGGGGTGAAATCGCTTTCAATGCCATCGGAAATCGCTCTCACGGTAAGTCACGTTTTCTGTTAACCAGTCTACTCTCTCCACAAATCTAGGCTACACGTTCCATGCAGAACTTCTAGTCGGCCGAGTGCTGTTGGATGCGTTCTATTTCTGCAAATTTCGTAACAAATGGGGTGAACTCAACTCGAATATGGTCGAGGTTCAGGATGTGTACTACTATCAAATAGGTGAGTGGTGGCGTGTTTGCTGGATAAATTTTGAATGCCCGTCTTTACCGTGGGCTTATTAGCTCATTTCAGTGTTTTTGCGATAACTAATACCTGGGAAAGGATACTTCACAGTCAGGCACACGGACCAAGCCCAACAGATGGATTTATGATTTTCTATAGCAGAATTGTTTCGTTCACATGAGTTTGCACGGCGACGACGCCGGGACTGAACGGACCACTCCAGTGTTAGATAACTTGAGGGAAACTCATAAAGGAACCTCTCTGCGACTGTGAACGGTTACGAAAATTCATTTTTTCAACTTATTAGCTATAAACCATATGCCATAGGAACATTGCTTCCAGCTGCTACAGTTTTGATCACCGGAAAAGGGGAGAGTGTGGGACATACGGCCAAGCCTTGGTTAGTTCGGGAACTGGGCAGCTACGTATTGATGGCGATAGCTTTGATGCACGAGCGCCACTGGCTACGCGATTGGGCCATTTCTGCCAACCATTGGTGAGTTGAGTCCCGGGGTCCCCATCCAGGGAGGCAGCAGTTGCCGACCCGACTAAGTTTACCAGCTAGTGTTTTCGTACTTCGTTGCCAGGTCATACACTATCCACCTCTCGGTCGCTACCAGCTAGCATAGGGCTGGACAAAAAGAGCTCTGTGAGGCAGACGGTCTTCAGGCATGCGGAGTACATGTCCTAACCAGCGTAACCTATGAAGCGTGAGTAATTCATCTATCAGGGGAGACCATCTGGTGTACCTCAGCATTGCTAATCCGATGTTCCCACCAGACCTGACCAATGCTTCGGAGAGACCGATGGTCAAACACTGACATCTTCCGTATGCCCTCTGCGCGTAGGGGCCACGTTTCTGATCCACCACTGCAGTGTAAACTCTGCCCTTGACAGACAAACTGACGTCACGTCGGAGGTTGGCAAAAGCTACCCTGGCCTTTGCGATTCGAGAAATAATCTCATCTCCAGCCAGTCCACCGGAACTTATACAGCTGAGCGGTTACGAAGAAACGATAACAATCCTACGGATTTTCCCATTTTTCGTTTCCATCCAGAATTGGATCGAATTAAACGGAAATTTGACAGGGATAGTAAAAGCGCTCATTCCTATAACTAGTCAGGCTGGTTGCAAACGCTTCAGCACCAACTGAGGTGACAACATGTATGGGTATTTGTTAGGCAGAGCGGGTCCGTGCGTCAGTGGATGTGTTGACTATTGGTGTGCATTTGTTTCACATGCACTACTTGCCGGGACTGGCCGTCGATTACGATCGGTTGTTTGCTTAAGTGGCTCAGTTGGTTGGCGCACTAGTCTATGTTGTCATCATCCTCATCATTGTAAGATACAAACGGCTAAGGACTTTGCAGGACGATTGGAGCTATCAGACCATATGCAGTTCGTTTTCAGTAGACGATAGGACCAGACGGATGAGAGCAGTGGATGTCGTATTGAAAACTGGTTCTATTTTCTATTTTTTCTATGGGCAACTAAGCTAATAAACATCACGAATTAAGCAGAACGTACGATCAACAATAGCACAATCAGTAGGAGCTGAAAAAAGGGGCAATTAGTCAGCTGGGCTTTGAATACTGGCAGTCCGACAATGTAAATAGACTATATGCAGAGATAACGGCGCAGAGGACAGTCAGTATGTTCAGCAACGAGCGGAAACTGTGTGGAAAACGTGTATCGAGTGAATTTGCCACATGAATAAACCTGCATTCATTGGCTGTCAGCATGACAAAGTAGCACGGAATGCGCGTGTAGGCCCGTTTAAAACAAAATCCAAACAACCGCTACGAGGCAAGGTGCAATACAAAGCTAATACAAAAATAAGGCTTCCGAGGAAGTCGAGTTGGCGCAACGGATAGCGCGCTCCGAGTCCGACCCCCGGATGACCTGCTTTTCCGTCGGAGCAGAAACTCGAAAATGGATTGAGTTGATACGGAATTGCAAGAGAGGACGGACAGGTGACATCAGTAACCAGAGAGTAAGCACACCTTGAGCGGAAGAGGCAGGGAATCAAAGCGTTGTAAAAGCGTTTTAATGAACGGATGTAAGGCATACTATTCATGAGTAGTCAAACAAATGGGAAGAATAAACGCTACTTGCCGTTGATTCACAGGTGGAATTGACAATCATCATTACTGACAACAACGCCTGCATTTATGGGATTCATGATTGTACTTGGGCTGGGATCGCATCCAAAGCCTTTGCTCAAAGTCCTAACCTCTAGGCATCTGTCGTTGGCGTAAGATCGCCGCGCGTGTCCAGAATCCCAACCTAAAGGATCACGTGGCTATGTTAGTCCGATTTCTACCTATGACCAACCTGGTATAAGATGCTTTGTGAGTATCGCAAGTACACCCTACAGTATAGATCGATAAATGATGGAGGTGCACGAACCGTTGTACCACGGTAAGGTTCAGTTTCTTGGTGATGGAGATCTGTGTTGTGGCCGGTCGACCTTCAGATTAACTACTACGAATTCCACCGTATATTCGTTGTTCGAGTGAGCTCTGGCAGCGCTGAAAGGCCTATTTCCTGTGCTATTCTCGCAACTCCTGCTCTGGCGCATCAGATCCTTGGTCCTGAATTGTAAAAAAGGGTAGGAAAGACTTGGTATCATATTTTTCTTAGAATTGGGTGATCCATTCGGCATTTCAAGCAGGTTGTTTCAGGTAAATTTAGTTCGATGGCTACTATGAGTTAATGAATAGCATGCCACTCTACTAGCTGTGCAAATTGGCGCGCATAGTCCCGTCATTTTTGTTGACAAATAAAACGTTTAATCCAGCGTACTAGGCATAATGTAAAATACGGATTGGTTAAGGACTGCGTACAGCAACAATCGGACTACTTGCAATCTGTTCTGGGAATAATTGACACTGGGGCCATTCTGGAGACCGTGAACGGGCGAGTGAAAAAGGTTCGAGTTACATGAGAGTAGCAATACGATGAGAGCGAACCGGGTGGACTTCATAGTATACATTCACCCCCCCCCCGCCCTAAAATGCTAATTCCGGAGAACACAATGTTCCTTGTCTGGGATAGTCTCTAACAGGGGGAGACATGTTTTCCATACGAACTGGGGGGGGGGTCCCCTAGGATTATGTGTCAGTCTATCCACCCATGTGTTACTTCTTAGTGAATACACTAACGTCCCTACACAATTGTCACATGATTAAATTGTTTTTTCCGTACAAGTTTCGAAAGTAATTATAGCTCTTCTGAAGATAGATATTTTTTGAGAAGCCTTGCTACGATGATTCCAACCATAGTTTGTTTTCCTTTTTACCTCTAAGCAATGGTTAAACGGGACGCGGAGAAACCTCAGTATCTCCCAACGATCAAGGCACCGGATCTCCCTATGCGACTAGATTGCGGCACACGACGATGGTCCGAAAAGGATTTGCCCACCTGGGCAGACCATAGTTTCCCGAGCCCATTTCTTTGGTCATTTTGTGAGCTTTCTGGTGCAGATGGTTATACGGACTACCAGTGTATGAACAAGGCGCGAAAACATCCGATTGGTGTCTCAGACTACTTTGAACATGTGGTCTACCCAAATGGTACGTGGTCTAGTATATCTATCTTCCCCGTTTCTGTCGACCAGCGGTTCCCAAAATTTCAGGCACATTGCCTCATAGGTCTAAATGCACGACTAATTGCCCTTTTCATTTTAATTGTATTATATGTGTGGCAAGTCTAGAGAATCGGCACCATGAAACCTCTGCATTGTAAAGTAACTAATAATAATAAGTTTAGGAGAGTTTCGCGGATGGGAACCAGATTATGGATACCAGGCTGACTGCCACTCAGAAGAAACTGGAGGCCCCCATGTTCGGACACTTGGAAAGCATCTTGTCGATTGCATCCAAATCTGAATCTGAAACTCAACTCAGGATCGCGTCCATCTATTCGTTTTTGTGGCGAAACTCCAATGCCATCATTATTTATGATGTGTTGACACTGCACTACAAAGTCGATCAGTCGTTGTCAGCTGGTTTGTATTCTAATGGCACACAATTTAATCAAAAAACCTACCTTGAGCAGACAAACTTCGTAGATAAATCTACCTCACAAACGCTGACTGCGAAGCTCGTTCACCGCTAAGTCTACTGTGCAGCGAGTGTATCGCGACATTACCACAAATTCGTCAGTAGCAAACGTATGTTTACGCACACTCAAAAACTTCGATCGCCAGGTACACTGCAATAGGGCGAAGCTGAACCTGGACAGTGCCTTGCATTTCAGTCCAATAATTGATGGCTATTTGGGTGATGTGCAAGTGACAACTCGAATTGACGTTATGATAAACAGAGAAAAACAAACATGCCGATTGTTTCCAAATGCACACGATGTCGCTATCCATCGCCTCCTTCCACCTCCACCGTTGAGGAAGCCTGATTTGCTCCGCAAATGGAGAGATGGTGTAATGCTCCCTTCCATATTTTGCCCAAGTAAACAACTTCCGAGTTCTAAACGCTCTGCGAATTATATCATTCATTTAACTCCAGATTGCCTAGCTTTACTACGCGCGACTCGAGCAACGAGGTTAAATTATTCACAAACGGCTTATCGAAAAATGAAATGTAACATCTGAATCTTGTTTCCATACCTTCTTGAGACGAATATTCAGTGTGCTTAGGATTGCTTCGAAGTTGGCTTTTTGATAGTATCCCCATAGGTCAAATAGGGTAACTTACCAAGAGAGGCAATTTGGCGTGGCAAGCTGGATAAGGGTTGCTTAGGTGCGGTGGTGGCACATCGCCGGACGGGACCTCTATCCCTCACCGTTTTATCAGCTATTTGGCCCAGTGCCACACCAGAATGCTTGCGTAGGATCTACAGACTGGCAGTGTAGCGGTTCGCATGCGGCGAATCAATCGCTTGAGGTACTGAGTGACATGGCTTAGTCCCGCAGGACACTTTATACGTATCTTATATCCGTTCCGACAATCCAATCTCAGCTAGTTGTCCTTTCACCAAGTTTTAGTCCTGATTTTCCCACCCCTCCAAAAAAGAACTAGGGTATCGATCATCTCAAGAGTTGGATTGTGGCGTTCTCGAAGTGCAGTTCAAAATATCCATTTATATGATCAGTTTTTGACCACTTACACACAAAGAGCATGCTTGAGCTGAAGGGGAGAGCACTTTGTCAGTCTGAAATCAGGAACAGATAATATGTTCCATTCAGGGACAGGGAACTCATCAGTCATAGACCTTCTTGTGGTTTTCCTTGCGTCCTTCTAGTTCGCTGTACGCCGGCAGTGCTGACGACATCAGCACCCTGCCCAAGTTCGAAAAAACCGTGACAGATTTGATCTGGAAGGATTAATGCAATCCTGGCCATTCTCATCAGCCACCATTAGAATGCTAATTCCATTTGTCGTTACTTGCGTCTACACTACACCATCGTACCGCAGATGAAGTTGATGATTTCCTTCGTGGATCCCTACTTCTCCACTAGTTGTCTTCACAACTGTTGTTTCTCCGCCCGGCTAATCTTCGCACGTTGGCCACGCGCAATTCCGCTGATGTATCGGTTGCTCGTTAGGTTGTTTAGCCGGGCTTGTTGGTGTCAGAAAATGATTGCCACTTTGTGCGAACGTGTTACAATTCTGCTTGCATGTTGTAACGGGACCTTGTATCTGTCGTTGCCGCTTTTACACGCGTTGCATGTTTTATGATGCCGCCTCGACACATGTCTATGTTAAGTCATGATATCCTTGCTGTCTCTTGGCTCTAGAAATACGAAGTTTACCGGTTATCGACTATCAGATCCACTGTATGGATTGATAGTCGATTTTGATGAGATGTGCCAACTTTTGACTAGCCAACAAAGTGAAAATATACAAATAACCTTAATAACACCAGGTAATAATGATAATACAGGTAATAACGCTGTGAAGTGGTATGTGACATTTCCCTCTGATACCTGTTTGAAGAGTTCCGAATAAAAATAGCAGATACCCTGGCCAAGTGCTTGAAGTAGCTTGGTGCTCAACGCGTGAGCTACTGAGCAGCAGATCCGACTTTCGAATCCCACCTTTGGCTTCTGCCTGTCTTGTCTAGACTTGGGCCATCTAGCGGTGCCTCATCCCACCTTCCCGCTTGGGTCTGATGACGGGTCTTTACCTTATTTTTCTATTCGATCCTGGGGTCGGTCACAGTTGTTTTGAAAGAAGCATAGTCTCGGTTTGACGACTGAACGTTATTCTCCGAAGGAGCTCGAGATAGCTCAGTGGTTAACGGACGGACTTATTGACCAGAAGGTTCGTGGTTCGAAATCAACCACAACATCTTGACTGCTTCTTTCTAGACTTGGGCAACCTGGAAGTGTCCTACGATAGATAAGCCACTAGTCCTCATTGCTTGCACTGATTAGTCTACGACCAATTGCTTCACAACCCATTTTATACGGCCTTTCCGTGGCAGTAGGTGAATTCCATCTCCCTGGATAGCACACGCGGAAAGTCGTACATGAGTAAGGAGGTTTGACCGACGTTGTCTTATGACTCAGTGCCCTCGAGTTATCGCGACGGAACAGTCGAGCGGTTCAACATTTGGTCCGTATCCACGCACCAATATCGCTTATGATCAGCTGGTTAGACGATCGCATTCAAAGGATGGCTATTCACTAACTACTATCATTAATATCGGTTAATGACTTTCTCAAACTATGTTCAGCTGGGACACAGTTGGTGTGCATCCGGAACGAAGCGCAAGCGACGAGATACCACCGGGCTGTCCAAGCGTAGATCGAAGCAATCAAGATATCACCAGGGACGTTGAACCCTCTACTCAGAAGTGGGCTGCTTAAACCCTTATCTCAAGCTCTGCTGTGTTGGGCACACCGTCTAAAGCTTACGAACGCGATCAACCTGAACCAGATTCTTCGCTTAACGTTTGTGCACAACCTCACCGTTAGTTTTCCTTTGGATGGAAGAGTCAAAGGCAGGGAACCAAAAGTAAGCAGCATCACATACCTTTGCGGTACGGATTCCGCGCCGCTTTTCGTGGGTTACTGATTACTCAGAAGTTCGGTAGTCCCTTGGTGAACTAACCGCTCCACGAGGCCACAGTTTATCATTTATCAGATGGCCGATGATGCTACCAACTGGAATACTGTTTTTCGTGACTGTCTTCACCATTCACTCGCACTACGTCTTGACCAGATGCGTCGAACTCGCTTTTAGCAAGCCAGTGGCACCTCTTTATTAAAGATGGCTCAGTGGTTAGAGCGCGAATTTACTGACCGGAAGGTTCGTGGTTCGAACCCGGCCTCTGCATCTCGACTTCTCCTATCTAGACTTGGGCAACCTGGCAGTATTCCAGCCCTGTGCTTCCTTCTGGTGGCATGGCAGCTAAGCACCGAAAGGGTGTTACAGATGAACGATTTCCCTATTAGTTTTGCCTGAAAATCAGGAAATCTTCACTTCCTGTTTCACTTCCAAAGTAATTCCACAGTCTGTTAAATTGTGTACAAGGTACGGCGGAATGTCAACTGAGGGATTCCTTTTGAGCCTGTCTCGAATCTAGAAGTGAATTCAAATTTTGCTTCACATATTTGGTCAGGTTTCAACTCAACTAGATTTTCCTCAAGCGGGATTCATTTCTCGCACGTACTCGTAAGTGTTTCCGGTTTTGAGACTACGATGCAGTTCTTCTCGAGAGCTTGGTGTTCTAAGCAACACAGGTAGTAATTTGTTGGACCATGGTATATCCTCATTCGAATTCGGGATAATCCCACCAGATACACTTTAGTGTCCTCCTGACTTAAATGTTTTTGGTCTAGCGCACTTCGTGAGCCTATGGTGTCATGCGATGGGTTCTGATCCACTGCACTGATGGGAACACCGAAAACAGACACTATGGCCAACTAAAAAGCAACGTTACAACCAAGGGTACTGAAAAGCAACAAAATTCAATTCCGTTAATTCAAACTGACAAGTTATCTCGCACAACAGCGAACATACGATTATTTCGACCACACATTGGTCACACGGGAGAAGATGCGAAGTTTGTTCGCGTGTCACCCTGATACATGTCGCAAACCGTATCCTTTTAATGGGTCGATAAATTGTATTTTTGCCCCTCTATTCATCGATCCACAAAGAAAAGGAAAATCACTGAATTGCCGTGAGCCATTTGTGGTCGTACAACTACCATGCAGCTCGCCCCGCAGACAACAAATTTGGACTACTACCTGGCTGCCCAAACCTAGCGAGAGTTAGTCGATATACGGCAGTGGATTCGAATAACACATTTCCTCGGTCAAAACCCTGATTCACCTCAGCAATGACCAGACAGGGCTGAAAGAAATTGACAATGATGTTCGCCTTTTTCGAAATGAATTCTTCCTTAAAACGAACCAATTTTTTCGTTTTCCTGACACACTCGCTCTCAGACAGGATTACCGTACAGTTGTTTAGACGTTAATCAACTGGGAAGCACATTTCCCATTACTCCCTATCTGCTTCGTAGCTTTCTTTTTTGTCTATTTAGGCTACTTAAGTGGTGCTCACATTCGTGGAGCTTCTCAGAACTTTATTGCAGGCAGTTTCTGGTCTTTGATCTAGTCTCACTACTGATGCCGTCGAGCACTCTTTCAACGGAATCCCAAGTATTCTCTCGCTGCTTACCATCTCTGTGGATTTCACAAAAGAAAATGAAGAGAGCAGACAAGAATGACCTCTATCACAATATACCCGGGGTATTTCGTTGTATCTCTTCAGGTTTGCACTACAGAAAATATGAAACTAACGAAACGAAAAAAGAGTTTTTGCTAATGAGATGTGCAAAAACCTTCGGGCGTGCAAGTGCCTGAAATAAGACCTATTCCTTCTGCTTGGACACCTATCCCAAGTGATTTTTTCAGACTTTGAGTGTCCTAACGTGCGATACCCTACACACGATTCGACGCAGCCGCCCAAATGCTGGTTGCGTCCAGGTTCAACTTAATGACAGACTGCGAATTCAACCGCCATCGATTCTGTGTGAATTAAGACGGCTTGAGTCAAATGGACTCCCGCATTTCTCTGTTTTAACGAGTAGGTGCTACGAAACGACCACGTTCTTCATAGGTGCGAATTTCCACTCAGAAAACAGTTGGTTTGTTCATCGGAATTCTAAAGAGGACTGAATAAGGGAAATTATGTTGGGAATTTGGTCCACCTCTGGTAGCATTTTGGCGGAGGGAGGACGAACAGGGACTTGTTGCAGGATTGAAAAACCTGGCGCTCATGCCAATCTTTTAAGTTTTTCTAGGCCATTTGTGAGGAAGCCTTCTATCAGCTTCGGCTAAGCCGGCCATCTGAAGAGATACGGAGCCAGATGTATGCCATGAATGCCTAATCTGAGTATGCCGTTCGTTTAATTCAAAGCGATAGTGTTCAGTTGACTAGGAAAACTGAGGTGTTGGGCCATACATATTTCTGATATCGAACTTAACAGGTGATTGTGGTTCACAGTGCAGTGGCGCGCCGTTCCAACCACCACGTCCACTAACTTGGAGATTGTAGCTCAAACCGTCATTCGTTCTTGCCACCTAATCGGGCGCACCATTCTGTGTGTGTGTTTGTTTGATGCGCTCGTGACCAAAGCACACTGTGGGGACATTGGCACACACCATCTCAAAAGTAGGACTGTCATCAAACTGGTGTGCAGACCAGCAGAATGTGGTTCTTTGTTTTACAGTCCCGCTAAATTCGTTAGGTAAGCAAGCCAAATTTGTGAGTCATCTGTATACGAACGGATCTAAGCAGCCAGTGGTTCCATCACATGCTCCGTGCGCTGTTTGCGGAGAAAGAATTCAAACTAAGTCCAAGACAGTGCATCGAAAAAATGTCTGCTGTTGATGATCCCGAGATAGGCTGCTCGAATGACTAGACGAGGTTTCTCAGAAGGACCCGGATTTTGTATGAAGGTAGCTTTTCGCAAATTTTGATCGGAAAATGGACGTTTGGTGATACAGTAAGAACTGCTTAGGAAATGCGTCCGGCAATCTATCGTTATTTGGTAATATGGTACGCATACGGTTTCCCGCGCGAAACCGTACAGTCTATGACCTGACAGGTTGCATTTGATCTGTTCTTCCTTCCAGAATAGAGTTGTTAATATGAAAATGTGCTATGTGACCGTGCTGTCTGCGCGTGCGCCACAACTACCACCAATGGCAGAAAGGCTTATTGTCAATCTATGCAAGAAAGTAATACGAGCGAAAAACAATATGCAATGAGTTACGCGATACAGGCGTAAAAGAAAAACATTTCTATTCAGGAGCTTGGCTAATCGATCGCCCGCCTGGTGGATTCCCATTTGCTGAATGGCTGGACAGGAAGAAAAGTTATAATTATGATTACAAGTATACTTGATGTGTTAAGAAATCCCAATGTCATGTAACCCTGTGTTCCTCAGGTTGCGCTGTTGGCTACCAATCTTTGTCAGTGGTGTTCGTACGAATAAGATGGCTCACCGTAGCACACAGATCCAATACAGAGGATGATTCACTGGAACTGTTTTCCCGCACATCTAGATCAGTATTCATCAACAGCATCCTTCAAACATTATGTTCGATTGTTTTAAATAGATTTCACTTTGTCTTCGACAGAGCAACGGAATGTGGTCACGTGAGAATCCAACAAATATTTAGGGCTTTTCGTTTCAGAGAGGTCCGGTAAACAATCGATGGATTTATTGCTCGCTAAAGTTTTGCTTTTGACACAAAAGCTTCATCAGGCCAAGTGAGTAAGTTACCAGGTTGATCGGGTTTTAAGGCAGTCAGAGAACACTCCGTGAGATTTCTTATGACTAGCCGACTTGATCAGTGCCGGTCGGTGTCGGTTTGTTGACAAATACACTCACTTGCAAATCAATTTGGTTTTCACGGGAGACTCAACTGAATCTCTCGTTTATGACATTCTTCAACTGAATGTGCTGCACAAAGGCCGCCTCATGTTTCAGTTGATACGATATTTGAGATATCGCAGCATATTTTCATAAAGGAAACTACTCACAATGTGGCTGAAAATTCTTCGACAGCCGACGACGAGTTTCGCCCTTCTTGGAGCTCGTCAGGCAGGCGCAGTCCCCGAGTTTCCGTCAACCGTATGTCGTACTTGAACCCAGATTGCGCGATGTTTAGTAGGGTAAGAACATTATGCACACAGAAGGTCGACCGAAGAGTAGCACAACTTGAGATGAACAAGCGACTTCAAGACAGCGGATACCCAGTGGGTTTAATTAAGCAGCAACTGAGACGGGTATTGGTCCCAATACCAAGGCTCAACAAGGAGTGGGTCGCAATAGCAGTCATCCCTTACAAAACAGGGACACCTGGAGTCATTAGAAGGGTATTGAATACGGCCAACATTAGAGTAACATTCCAGAAGGGAAGGACTTTACGCTAATTATTGGTGCAGTTGAAGGATCGCCTTTCGGTTTGTAGGACTAGGGACTGTTTATATAGGTCAGACAGCCAGGGAATAGCACAACAGAATCAGTGAGCGTAAGCGATCCATTAACAGACCACCGAGAAACATAGATAAATATCAGGCGATAGTCAAAGATTCGGCAATGGCAGGGCATGCACTAGACACTGGGCACAGGATAGATTTGGAAAATGTGGATATTCTGAAACGGGAACTAAGATTCACACCACAGCGACTGGTGGCTGAGGCGGTGGAAATCGCCAAGCATCCCAGCGTGAATAGAATAGAGGGCGTAGGACTGGTAAGCGTGTGGAGAGCGGTTTCAGATCATCGGAGATGATACGAGGCGGTGTGCAGTTATCAGTAAAACGGTCTGGATCTAAAAATACAAATTTCAAGCAGAATAAGATCCACTTAACCACCAAAACCCAATCCAACGGTCCTGGCACCCCTCAACGCAGGCGGACCAACAAAATCTGCGAACGACCCCTAAGAGGAATCTTCCATTGAGTGTCCTAGACCGGAAAAGCAAGCCCGCAAATTCCGGATTCGACATGAATACAATCCCCCCTAACCAATCTGTCGTAGGCGTTGGTCATCCTCATTAACCAACAAACGAGAACTTCAGACCGACACCCACCGGCACTGATCAAGTCGGCTAGTCATAAGAACTCTCACGCATTGGTTCCCTGACTGCCTTGAAACCCGATAAACGTGGTAACTTACTCACTTTGCCTAACGAAGCTTTTGTGTCAAAAGCGTAACGTTAGCCAGCAATAAATCCATCAATTGTTTACCAAACCTTTGTGACACGATGGCTACTCAATTAATTTTTCGCCTTTTATTTCTCACCCGAAATTTCAAAACAGGTTTTGGGTCCACAAAATAGCCGGGGCCAAAATATGTGTGAGTCAGTTGACGGCACTCGCACGTGTGCGTGAAGTTATCTCCCAATAAATTGGGGCGCTGTTTTGATATACCTCATCAACCTCATCAAACAACGCTTTCAACCAAGCTGTTAGACCGCTGTTGAAAAGTATGATTTGGACTGTGGGTGAGGTTTGCAATACCCGCTGAATATTTACTTGGATGTCCTGTTAAATATTCATCGCAAGGCGAAATATCTGGTAGACTCATTTATGCTGTTATTAAATTTATGTGGAGACGACCGGATTTTCAGCTCTCCCGGAACAGCATCTGCAGTCCGTAGGTGGGACAGCATGTTGGGCTGGCATACATTTTCTCATTTGCGTTTTACATCGAAGTTTGCCCCGGTGGGTTCGCGTACAATCGGTGATTCCACAACCGGTTTGCTCCGAGCCGCGTGTACAATCAGCTGTTTTGCACCCGCTGTGAACCCGGGGAACAAGACCGGAGGATTAACAGGAGAAGGCAGTTTTGAAGCCCTCACCATATCCAACTAATGCTCCATGGTTTTCAAATCACGTGCGGACATCTAAACAGTTAAGATTCATACTGTAGGCTAAAGGTGTTCTGATGGCCCGCACCACTCGCAAGAGGTACCCGTGGCACACACGTATGATTGGCTAATTATAGCAAGTGAATAAAATACGGTATGATGGAACTCAAGTCAATGGAATACATCATATAAAAAATATAAGACACTAGTGAAAACACGGAGCAAATCAGCTGCTCAAGCCAGGGGCTCAGTTTGGCGAACCACATAAGGTTCAGACAGGTTTGAACTTTGCTAATTGCTTGGATGAGAGCGAAGTCTGTCTATCATCACATGTCGAACATATGGTGCAATTCTTGCAGGTGACCAGTAAACTATGCCCGACAACTCATACACGTCCTACGAACAATGGTCTTCATCTCCGTGCAGACTGGCACTCAGTGAGACGATACTGAAAAGTATGAGGAGACCCTCATACAGTTGCACTAAGTGGCTGACAACATTGGAGAAATCGGACATTTGGGTACTTGCGCCATACGGGAGTGGTGGTGGTGGAAGCCGCATCGCTTGAGAAAAGATACTATTTGTACTATGTATGCTTGAGTTACTTTTTCGTGGTGGATCTCTTCAGATAGGCGTTATTTGATATAACCTGAATGGTATTCCGCAATGTATCCGTTGCGTTTTTATTAGGGGTCCGCTTTCTGTACTATGTGCAGAACAATAGTAGCACACATGTTTCGTATTCTCAGGAGAACTTGACATGACTTCTTTGGAGTAACTGAGACCGATCACCTGGCGAAAACAGCAAAGACTGCATTTGAGAACGAAATCTTAAAGTAAAGTAAAGTAATTTGCTTTGGCTCATCTGGACTTATTACCGTCTATTCTTCGCGTTTGAAAATAAACTCAGTGTAAGCCCAATTTTAGTGGTCAGGGTACAATGGTCATTGAGGGGAGTGCTACGGTTCTTTCACTCGGTATTGTCAGGAAGAATCGATATTGAAACTATCTGGTTTATGCTTTTCAATATAGTTTGGTGTCTCATAAGTAAGCTCAGATAGAATACTCTGTCGTACACCGCTCTCTCATCAATTTGTGTATCTTTTAGGTGCTTTTAGTTTTCTCGTTACTCTGATGCCGTGAATGTTTGCCTATTCCGCATCGCACACCCCTTTCAGTGTATCTTAAAGGACCGGTCTCCCTTCCATGTTTTGCTAACCCTGAACAAATAATTCCCCATTATTACTGAAACAAATCGCAGGTTACATACAGAAACAAATTGAGTTATAATCACTATTTCAATGGCGTAGCTCGAGGTAGCTCAGTAGTTGGGGCATGAACTCACTGAGCTGAAGGTCCGTGGTCCGAGGCCAACCTCGGCATCTCGACTTCCCCTGTCTAGGCTTGGGCAACCCGGCAGTATCTCAGCTTTCGTGCTTTCTTCGTGTAGCATGGTAGCTGGACATCCGAAGGGTGTTGCAGCTGATCGATTATTATTATTATTGTTATTACTGGCTTTTACAAGTGCAATTCAGAAGGAGATTGACTCTTTGTGAGAACAGACAGATTTTACTCATCTTTACTGCGATATCAGCTGACGAGAAATTTGTGAGGGTTTTTCTTCGGCAGTTCCATGAAATACGGAACACATGACACTTCCAGCCATAAATATGTTTCTTTTCAGTCCGTAGCCCATTCGTAATAGTTAGGCACTCAGACAAAAACGGAAGCGATGGGGATCGAAATTCTTGGTTCTGTCTTTCAAAATTTAGGTTGCCCGAGAAACCTCATTACGCCCGTCAAAATACATTGGGAATGAAATGAGTTGGAACCACTGGTCCGCCATTGTAGTTCACAATGATGATGTTGCTCAAGCTAATTTGCGGCTTACGAGACTGTCGGAAACAGTACTGCTGTCGCTTTCTAGACTTCGAGGTTGTTGAAAGCTCAACTCCGAATCCTCTGCCCATTTTGTAGTTCATCATTTGGATCTTCGAGACAAATGGGACCTAAAATTTCCACTTTAGCAGTTCTACAAAGAACATAACACTCATCGAAGCGACGTACGTTGATAGAATAAATAAGCTGCACCTACTCACTTACACACTGTAGTTCACTCGATCAGCCGTGCAGTGAAATATGACTGAAGCCCGAGGTACAGACCATCGGTCGAGTGAACCAAATGATACATTGTGGCTGCCGCACGACATGTTGTCCGCCTACACATTCTCACCTCATTTCAGGACAGGCCCGAATGTTCCACGGAAAATATGATGTCTATTCAACTGGTCTTTTCTTCGTTCGTTGTGCCTCCCTCCTATCGATGTGTTTTTGGCGGGATTATGTCTAAGACGATGTCGCAATGACCAACAGAGACTTGTTGCTGTCGTAAGGAAATTCGGGAAGTTTCAACTGAGATTTCGTTCATTAAGTGAAGGCAGTCAATGCTGAGAACCCGAGGGGCACTGATGAATCCGAATAAAGATGAAAGAGCTCAGCAGTGATTCGCGACTTTTACTGGACAAAATCTGAATTGGCAACAGAGTATTGTTGAACTTTTAGGCCATTCGACGGGTGAATTTCTCGTCTCCTTGCACGTATTCGGTCTCATACATCCTTAGCGTATGGACTCCCTTGGACTGGTGCCGCCGAAACACAAGCAAGACTGTTGTCACACACACAAGGTATAACTGTTTGTTTTTTGCAACAAATTCCCCATTTCCGTATTTTTCCAAAATTTCACTGGTGAGCCCCAAGACCTGGGTGAAACTCATCTTGCAGTTCTGACACACATCCTTACTACATAACTATCGTCAGCGGCTGAGAAGTCTAAGTAGACAGTGAACAACAAAGGCAAAAAGGAAATGCCACAAAATTACCAAGGACGAATGTCAGCTGATTAAAAGGACACATGAGTTGTAACAAATGTAAATTCATATCCGAGGTCTCCATTTACCCCTGAAACCTTGGATTTTCTCGCTTGGGTAATCCACCCGACGCTTAATGGATATCCATTTGAGTACGACATTCCAGGATTACGAGATATGATTCGGGACTCGAATGAGAAGTCTTGGGAACCATTTTTGGGTTTCCGTTCAATCTCTGTACTTTTAACTGAATTTTCTCCCTTCTTAACAGTTGAAAACATATCTGAAACTCAGCCTGGAACTTGTACCACGAAAAGATACCCAGATCTTGGCGAGACGTTATGTAGACTTTTCTCAACTTTTCGGCTTGCTTATCTGCCTCCAGTTAATATTTCCCCTCTCTGTGTTCTGCCCCTGTACCCTTTTAGGAACGTTAATCCTTCTTGGACGTACGGCTGCAGCCTGGAAATACATGGGTCTACTCTGCCGTAGCCACATCCGGTCTGCAGTCATCTTCTCCGTTTTCTTCGGTGGAACCGAATCCAATCCTGGTCCTCTGATGTATGACCCAAACGTACCGTACACAGATTCCAGTTTCCGTCCATTGTCGCCCATGTTTCAAAAGATCACTGTGCGACAAGGCCCAGTAAGTTCAGAGCTGTCCCTCTTTTTCGATGGCGGAACTTCGTGGGTTGCGCGCTTAGAGTCTCACCTATGAGATATCATTAAAATTCAGATAGATGGTATCCATTGGTCCGTCATTTGTGTTCCAGCACACAAGGATTTTCCTCCTCATCGGAGATAGTCCAAACGGCACTGGGCTTTTTCCTTAGTGCCACTTCTCCCGAGGGAGAACATGGGAACGGAAACTCCGGCACTGACGTCAAACGGTTGACATCGTTAAACTGCCTGTTTGGCGAGTTTTTACTGACTTCTGTTGGCTTGGATAGTCCTGACAGATTTTTTTCACCGTTGACTTCGTCAGTTGTGTGTTTGCAACTTCCCAAATGCTAGTTATCTGCTTCTGGCATTTTTGCTGTCCAGTTTTTCTACCCTCCGGTTTATAGTGGCAGCTTATGGCTATCTTTATGGGATAATTTCGCTCACAGTCCCGACTTTTTAGCTGCCGTGACTAACCCTGTACTATCTTATAGATTTACAACAGAATGAATGAACCATTGTGTTAACGCTTCGTGGGCAGGACATTTTTTACCAGCTGTCAACAGCTTTAGGGGTTTCTTAACAGAACACACTATTCATGTTTTCCGAAAACTCCCCCGCAGCCCATCACCGGTTTCGCCCTTCTCAGGGCTTATCAGGTAGGTGTAGTCCCCGAGTGTCTCTTTAACACTAACCTAATTTGCAAATGAGTGTAGTACGACAGTTGCGTACCACTTGGTGTTTGAGTAGAACCTAGGGTTGACGGGCCTTTCCGATGGTCCCCAAGAAAGGCAGTGCCAGAGAATTTCCAGCAACCTTTGAGTGGTGGTTTGTCAGAAGAATATAGTGCAATGTCGCACCAACTGAAACGTGAGACGGACCTTGTACAGCATATTCAATTAAAGAATACCCTAGATGAAGGACTCACTTGAATCTCTCGGTAACCCCAATGCGACTGGCAACTGAGTGCATTTCGTCCAATCAACGATAGCGCCTTCTCGTCGAAATGAAGATTTTATCGGTCTCAGCGAATTCACTGCCACGGTCGCGAACACCGAATTTTTGCGCTCGGTATTTGTGTGATGAGCGTCGCTGTTGCTTACCGATGTGGGCGAAGCGTTTGCAGAGCGCGTTTCGTCTTCACATCCTAAATTCCTTGCTCTTTTATCGACTTTGGGTGTACACAATTGATGTCTGCCGTTGTCATTAAGACTAACCTCCATGGTTTTACAGAAGACTTCTGCAGTTGAAACCGCCGTGCCTTGTTACGCTGCTCATATCAGTGATACATTGTTTCCCCTGATACTTCTGACTAATTCTGTTTGACAGCTGCCATTTTGCAACCCTCCTTCTTCCCGTTTTTGAAACCAGAACTATGGAATAATTTTGGTCTTCCATAATTGACGCATCAGATAAGGGCACCTAACGAAGAACTTAGACCTACTACAACCCCAAAGGGTAAACAGGCGGTGAGTAGCCATCCTTCTTCCCTTCCCGTCGATACGGGGAACCTGGCCAACTGGACACCGTATTAGCTGCACACTGGGAGATAATCAGTTATCCAGACTGCTCGATTCATAGGTGCCGCCACTTACCGGGAATTCCATGCTAAACGTTGAGCCACATTTCAGTCAAGTCAAACTCTAGAGCTCCTCTGTAAAAGTGACTAAAGTTGCCGCGTTCGGTTTCTATTTTGTAATCTATCTGTGCAAAGCGGGGTGTTGTTTTTGGTAGCCTAAGAGCTCTAAACACCTCAGTGGTCAAGACTCGAACTTACTGACCGAAAAGTCCGTGGTTCGAACCCAATTCTGGTATCTTGACTGTTTCTGTTTAGGCTTGGGTAATTCTACCCTCGTGCTCCCTTCCGGTGGCGTGTGAGCTACGCACCGAAAGCGTGTTACAGCTGAGCGGCTGAACAGCTTCCTCATTTTCCTCCCCTGGGCTTTCGTCGAACATGTTAGCATTGTTGCATGGTATCAAAACACCAGTGATCAATGATGGCGGACCGGCTGCATCTGTGCGAACCGTAGACTAGTGAACCCATTTTTCTCTGTTCGGAACTATTCTACTAGCGCCCGCGTCTGCATGTTTCCTCTTATTTTCTCCAGGGCTCTGGTACACAGCTTGTGGCTGTCTATCGAGGAAGCCGTTCGTTCGCCAAAACTGAATGGACGAAGGATGGTGGACGTATCCCGTTCGGCTTCCCAGAACCAACCGCTTTCGCCCTCACTTTCCCAGAACTCATCCAGCGGAATCACTCAGGTAGGTTGTTGGTCAGCCGAGTTACGTGACGACGTAAACAACCGTCGAACGGAGCGTTATTCATATCCGATGTGTATGCATCGATCGTGATGCCGTGGCGGGATAGGCGTCGTTGGGTGGAGTTGTTCACACAGGCACGTCTGAATGACTCATCTTCAAACCTCTTGTTTCTGTCCGCGTATGTGTAAACAACGTTTTTCTGGTTGCTAGTTCGGACACACGTGCTCCAGACACTGCGACCAGATTACTGTTAGGTTTTCACAGCCTACTTGTCTGTCTGACTGGTTACACCATTTCGCATGCAATCCCACCACTGCAAATTCCACTTTCTGTCTATCACTTTCCAGGTCTGTATGAATTACACGTGTCTGGCAGACATCCCTCAATCCGGTTCCAATATGAAGTTACCGTGGTCGGTCCGCCGGAGGTGATTCAAGATCCGCCTGCTTTGCTTTTGGTTATGGAGGGACATGAAGCAATGTATCACACTGAGATCGCAAGTTACAGCACAACGGTGAGTGACCTGCTTGCGAATGTGCCCAACCTTCAAGATATGGGTTGATGAATCGGTGTCTATTCAGCTGCCCAAGTACTGTCCTCTGAGGATTGCTTTCAAAAAGAGCACAGAACTCCATTTTTCTTATGACTGCAAAAAAGCAAGTCAATTTTGTCTTAATAGGGATGGAAAAGAATTTGAGAGCTGTCACATTCGACCTCGAGGTGGCTCAGTGGTTAAGGCGCCAACCTACTGACTGGAAGTTCCGTGGTTTGAACCCAACCTCAGCATCTCGACTGCTCCTGTCTAGGCTTGGGAAACCTGACAGTACCTGAGCCCTCGTACTTCCTTCAGGTGGCGTGGCAGCTAGGCACCGAAAGGGTGTTACAGCTGAACGATTGTTGTTGACAGTTGATTATTGCCTCCGACCTACAGTTCCCTGGATCACTTGGACCGGAAGCTTCGGGGCGCAATCTGAATTCCAACTTGTAAAACGGGCCGCATTCATTTGAAGACCAGTTGCAAATGAGAAGCCCCTTTCAATTTCAAAGCTGTCGGACATTCAGCCTAACTGATTGCCGAAGATCTGAGTGTTTCATCTTGCAAGTGTTGATACGTTTCGGGAACTTTGTTTTTAGAGTCTAGGAAAAGAAATGAAATTTCAGTTGTTTTCAGATAATTTAGAACGCATTGTTGAACGTGTTTCCCGGGAAATGTAGGCAAAACTTATTGGCTTACACTCAAATGGTGTGACAAACGTCTGTACATTTCTCTGGTGCTTGTCGGTTAAAGGTTTTGTGTAGTGTTTGAAACTACCAAGTTGCGTGAAGAAACGTTTTTAGTGATGAAATGTACGAGGTATTTTTTACTGCACTCAGTTGTGTGGTGATCATTTGGAAGCATTTCTCATGAGCGGGACTATTAGATTGATTGTTTAATTAAATCATACCTTAAAACGTTGGCTGGAATCAAATCACGTGAAAGTAACCAAGTGACATGGAGGCGGATAAAGGAAAGTTGTGAAGGTTGACGTGCGATAGGGGTGTGTGCGAGGAAAGCTGGATCAGCAAGTTAAATCGGAGAGAAAATGCGTGTCAAATAGCATACACAATGGGTAGAGTAGGAAGACACGATAGCAGATGAGGAGAACGTGGAGGCGAAGATTCAAGTTCAGTCCGTTGGCTCCACCAAGGTAGGAGGACATTTCTGACGCAATGTGGCCACCTTAACTGGAGTCGATTTAGTTGCTCATATTTTTAGAAGTTTCATCAAAAGCTACCATTCATATCTGTGTGTTGTGGGGACATTTCATCTTTGGAAGCCAATTTCCAAGCAGTTAGGTAATTCCAAACATACACCTGCTACCACACGGAAGTTTGTCTGAGTCCGAGATGGCTCAGTGGTTAAGGCACGGACTTGTTGACTTAGAGGTCGGTGTTTGAACCCAACCTCTGCATCTAGACCGCTGTTGTCTAGGATTAGGCAACCTGATAATATCTCACCCGGCGTGCTTCCAGCGAGTGGCGTGGCAGGTATGTATCGAAACAACTGAACGATTATATCTTATTATATCATCTGACTGCATAAAATCCTTGTCCGATAGATATTGATAAAAGTTACGAGGTCGTCCTCACTGTGCTTTCTCGTTAACGTCACTGCATCTCAGTTGGAATATTGTAAGAGAGTTTGAGGCAGCAGTGCTAGTTTGAAAACTACCCCTCAAGTTGCTAGCGACGTTCCTAAATTACTTACTTCGCAAACATTTAAACTCTGCAACATCATCCCTAAGTTAACTGAAAAGCGTGCGGCTCCAAACTGGCAGTTGTTCTTTAAGTAAGATCGGTCTTCTTCAGAATCTTTTTTGGTACTGTAACGACCCCAATTCCGGTTCGACTGGTCCAAATAGATGGTCCCGTTTTCTAAAAGCGTTGATTCAACCAAACGTACAGAATCTGATAAAAGCGAACTCGGTTCATATCCATGCGCTGTTTGAGTAGCCTATCAGGGAAGCATAGTATTCCCTCTGTGACAACATTAGCTGTAATGGTCCTATCTCCAACACAGGAAGTAAGCTAACCTACGGCTACTCCAAAATTTGGTTTCCCGGCCGAATCGGGTTGTATTTTTACCAAACAGTACAGAGGATGGAAAACTGTACTCCTACCGTTTTGCTCGCTGTCTGTTCTGTTAAGGGTGAATGCGCCCGAATTTAGCGTTTTGACGTAAAACACTCAGATGGTGCTATGGACCTTCACAAGTCTGATACTAAAGGCCACACTATTCGGAAACACCTGTCGCTGAATGAGAAAGAGGTCGTATTTGGAGATAGCTTGTACTCTAACGCACAGCGAAACAATTTGGGATTGAAAACATGGGTCATTTTGTACAGAAGATCCTTAATACGGGGGATCCACAGTGTGGATGGGACCGCGCACAATCACTGCCCACCCACCGTTTCACTTTTGTTTCTCGTTTTCTAACAGACACTGCGCATCAACGGAGAAGTGTTTTTTCCAGGCTCTCCACAGGAACATCGAAAACTCAGCAACCATTTCCCATACCTAAAGGATGTAAAAATCCATCCACTGGATATTCAAGGTCCACGAATTCAATATCGTGCTAGCAACCTGGTGTTCACTCCTGGGAGCTCGTTCGGATCCACTCATACGGTAACGATTGAGGGTGCAAATGAGTTTGGCTACGCCAGGGTATCCACGCTGATCAATGTATTACGTAGGTTAACGGATCGACAAGCTGTTTCTATGGTGTCGTGCTTGTGTGGTTGTTCCATTCCCTGTTTTTCCTGGTTTCGTTTATCCTCATTTACATTTTATCATGCTTTTGGTATTAGCGTCGGAAGTAGACACACACTATCTATTTTCTTTGGCGAGTCCTGAGCATTTGTAACTTTCAGCAGTCACTACTGAATCTTCAGTCGTCCCGATTGCATCACAGAGGTCCGCTCAAGAGAGATACTGGGGAATAGTGGTCTATGACCGGTTGTGGCTGTTGTAGAATACCATTGTTGTGGTTCGTCCTCTTGAGTGACGCCCCTTCGGGAGGAAAATTGTTGTAAATAAGGTAGGGTACACTTCCTATATGTCCCGTCAATTTAGCCATTTGTTGTTTGTAACATCAGATGTGTTCTTCCGGTCCATGTGAAACACCATTAAAACCACTCATATTTTCCGATTTTTTTCGTCCGCATCTAACTTGCTCCATGTATTCAATTTTTAAACACATGTTGCATGTAGTCGCTGGATTTGTGGCCGTTTTTGATTTTGGCCCAACGAAACTCACAAAAGACTATCTTGCGTTCTTTGAGAGTGCGAATCTCAACTAAGGCCAGTTCACTTTGAAGGCTTAAATAAACGGTAAAAGTGGAGTAGTTAAGTCATGCCGGCGGGCTAAATTAAGAACCGTGGTTGGTTGGCCAAGACAGGGTCAGTGCTTTCAGGTACCGTTTCTGATAACAAACTTGGTTGGTGCAGTCTGATGGCTATCGCCTCTGCTGTTATGAGTACGTTTCATCTAGCGACTTTGGAGCGATCTGGTGGCACTTGATGCACCACGCTGAACGCCTCAGCAGGATTGACTTGGCGATTTGCATTGACCAGGTGAACTGCAGTCGCGCTTGTCACGTAGTTCGCTCGTGTGATTCCACTGCGTGAGTGCTCAACAATTCTTCGATGGGAGAGCCGTGGACCGGTACCTTATTCTTGATGTTTGTGCTAGCAACAAATCACTAGTGAAGTGGATCCTTAATCGAGCGGCATTGAGCATTCCTCTGATTGGAGTCATCAGTTTTAGCTTGATTGTTTCAGATGCATTATCGCTTCTGAATGGTAGCCTGATGTAGATGAACAGCTTCGGAACTGACAGGCTTCGTCTTGAGTTGTACATGGCTGTCTTAAATATTTTATCACGAGATTCTCCGGGTATCCGTTTTCCATCGAATTGAATTCTACATTTGTTGTGTCGTACGAGCCCTATTTGCCAGACACTTGACAAGACTTCTTTTGTACTTGGTGTCCACAAAGCCGTGGAATTGAGTAGACTGACCAGCTTGCGTTGATTTTCAGTATACCCATCACTAAAGCGTTCCGTCTCGTTCCTGAGCTAATGCAACATCGAGAATCGGAAAGGCGCTGCTGGTCCCGACGCTATGGAGTGCCGAGTGTGCCGAATCAAAGGTGTTCACAATCGCCTCGGTTGTACTGCAGCAGTCGCGGATAATAAAAATGTCATCGACATAGCGTACGATGGAAGGACGGACTTGCTTGTTGTTCTCATACTTTCGAACTGTGCATGTGTGATATAACCTTCGCTCTTACGACGTTCTAAGGAGTCAGTTAATTGAGTCTCTATTTTCCTTATCACATCTTTTTTCGGTTGTTCTCATGAATGTGTTCACCGGACAGTATCTTTGCTATCTTGTCAACAGAATCGATTCTGTTAAAAAGGGTTATTCCAAAATTATGGGTACCCCCAATGGGGCGATTGCTGTTCCATGTGGTTGTCAATAACGCTGTTAAAACCATACACCAATGAGCTTAGGACTAAGGCTTTCAGAGCGCAACTACTGGCAACAGGAAGTGGTGCTCCAAGATGTAGGATCAAGATCCTTTTGTTTTTTGAAGCACAGCACTTCAGCCACATGTCTCATGGTCGAAACCCGAACTATTAGATGTAGTTTTCCAACTCAAATAGCATATTGGCACCGTTTTAACCAGCACTTCCTGTGTTCATCTTTAAAATTGAGAATCTCTTCAGGGTTAAGTCTCGTAGTAAACACAGCTTTCCAGAAATATATCGATGAAAAACTGCTTTGAGTCGCAGGTTTCTGACAGGTCTGTGTGCTTGAGGGTGAGGTAAGTCGCGTGTAAAACAACGAGGAACTAGGCTAATGCATAACATTGGGCAGCGAAGGGTTTCCTGTTCTAGATGTTCCGTCTCATTTAACACAAGTCAGACACAAGTTTCGTCAAATTTGTTCAACAAAGCAACTGATGGCGAAAACGCTTTATTTTTTCTCTTAGTCGTTTCAGTTTTATTTTCGGTGAGTTGGTAGCATAACGCGGTAATGCATTTTCTATCTTAGGATTTGGTCTTTCGGGTGACCGTTGTAAGAATGACTAAAATAAACTGTTATCCTAAGCTGGGTGTGCTTGTGGCCAGCTCTGGGGGTACGCCCTCTTCGAGGGGGGGCTGTATACACGCATATATATATATATACATGCATGCATTACTAGGTTTGTATCTTACACCTCTGGAATATTGTCCCAGATTTCAAACCACTGCCTGAAAGTGGGTTTGATTGATTGATTTTTCCATTTTCTGGTTTTCCCCCCTTTCCAGCTCGCCCTGCATTCCTCAAGTTACCTGCTGACTGCGCCCCCCGATGCCTTAGTAGCGAAGAGCATACGTTCAGCTGTGAGGTCGACTTGCGTCCGTACGCTATGGCACACGTTATCCAATCATGGGATTGGAATGGCACGGATATTTCAGTGCTTCGTGGACAAGGTGATGCAAGGGCGGATTATTTCCAAACGGAAGGTATCACGGTACGTTGTTTGATACACGTGACATATTTATGTCGGTGAAGCTTCCCCTCAGCATCATCCACGGTTTATAGTAGCCTCTTGTGCGTCAGGAATCGGTAAGCTTGTCGCACCTGAACTGACCAAAAGCTGATGTGACCGCCTCCCCGGGGAGGGATCCTCTGAGGATAAACCACACATCTAGAATGTCCAAGGCATTTTTTCGACCCCCAAGCCATTGTATACGATCCATTTAAGGGGGAGCACCTCAGGGGTAGGCTGAATACTTTCTTCAACTGTGCTGATCTCCTCCATGCTCACAAACGAAGTTTCAGCATTTAGGGATGCATTTTAATCCCACAATAGCTTCATTCAAATCTCTAGGAGCTTGATCATCTTGATTTGTTGTATCTAGCATTCTCCGGGACGAAAAATAAGCTGATAGGAAATGATCAAGCTAAATTAATTGCTGAGTACATATCCCAATGAGAAGTCACTGTAGCACAGATTGGATGGTGGAAAAGAGGTAGAAAAGCGAATAGGCTTCTTCATATCTTTATAGAAGGGCATGCGATTGGAGCGTCTCTTATTGGAAGCTTACGTTGAGGGATTCTCCTCGAACTCGTATGTGATGTCTGTGTAAAGTACTCTGCAAAATGTCTGCCTCTAGAGCCGTCTGGTTTCGAATACGCACCTGGCGCCGGCAGACTTGTGGCCACCAAAGCTGTCTAACGCAAGGAATTCGGTGTTTTTGGGAACCAAAGACTCGACTGGAACTAAAATAGCAAGCTGAAAGCCTCAGAAACTCCAAAGTCTTATGCTGGTTCGTTTGAAAACACGTTTTTCTTCATTTGACCAAGGATTTTCATAGTACTTCGGTAACGAACGCAAAATAGCAGGCGACCGGTAACCAGAGCGTATGTAGTTGGTTGACGTTCGTTCCGTTACCTACTGCATCGGCGAAATAGTAGAATATGTTGTAAAGCAAACTGACTGGTGAAACTATATGTACACAACATTCGGAGACGGTGGATGACAAACATTTTGAAGTTCTCCGTAAGGCGACTTAAACCCTCGTCGTCAAAACGGAGATTCGTGATCTTCTCGACCGCACTACTCGGGCTGTGACTGCTTTTTCGAATGTTCTCCGCATCAAGTTGGATCTTCCAGTTTTTTCGGCCTAGTGATTCCTAGGCTCTGTATCCGTATTCGTGGACCTTCCTCCGGTTGGCATGCTAACCGGTGTCTTCACCCTTCTGAATTCAACGAAAAGTGCGATGACTCTAGCCAAGCTGAGCTGACGGATGAGTTTGCACTTCTAAAAGTGTAAGACCGCTCAAATACTAGAGTTACCTTATGACCCTTTGTTTCCACACTGCTTTATGTTCCCTGTCTATGGAGGAGTTTTTAATCCGCATACGAACAACTGCACAATTTGGATTTCCGTATTTTCAGCGAGTTTGTTTTTTCCCACCCTCTGCTACGGCCAAATTAGCTCCGACTGCTACCAGTGCGTGACCCATCGCGTGTTTCACTGTTCGCCAATTCGCATGTAACCTGTCGTATCCGAATCTACTACAAGGCTGTGCAGGCCGCATTGGGTAATTCTGAGAACGTTGAGCGCGTACTGCAGGACTCCAAGTGGATCGTGTACGACTCCAGGACTGACACAGAGACACGGGGTCTCTCGTCCAAGGTGGATCTGCAACTGGATAGCACCAGGTCCACAGGTACATCACTCGAAGTCGTGGTTCGCTTTTTTATCGTTTTTTGTTGTTATTTTACCCATAATAATACAATACCTCTCAAGTCTAATGACGTCTCACTGTTGCCGCTTCAAGAGCGGATGAACCGTTCCAAGTCCAGCAGATTGCCAGCGCGACCTGTATAACCAAAAGTATACCTTTGCAAAAAATCTGTAGTGCCTTGATATCACACCATCGCCGGTGGTTATACTGTAGAAAGAAACGCAATTTCTATAACTGTCGAAACAGGGTGAATGCCGCCAGTTTTGTTGAACCGGATTGTTCAGAATTATTATCAAGAAGACGTTCTTCTCTTGGTTCATCATTTGAAAACTGGTGGTGTTCCAGTTAAAAGTAGGATATTCATATTGCTCAAGTGTGAACTCGTTTAGCTGTTGAAAATTGATGGTCCAGGTGCGTCCTGTATGTGTTGTTGTGGTAGTGGTAACACACTTGCATCGCATGTCAGATATCTGGGGTTTGAATCACAGCGTCGCCAAGGATACGCACTACTGATGAGTCCAATTAAGAGCGACACTCGTTTCTAGTGCTTTCTACTCTTTGGTATGGGCTAATCAGGATTGTTTCACCAGGTGGACTGTTCGGACGATTGTCATGAACACAACTACAATTTCTGAAGTTGTCCACACCCATCCCTACTTTCGAGCTGACGGTCGGTTTTCATCAAGCGTTTTGCAGGCGACACATTTTCGTATTTCTGTAGCGCATGCATGACCGCGACTCATTTTTCCACTGTTACTCACAAGCTCCATGTTATGTTTACCATCATTTGAGTTTCTGTTTACCCTACTTTACTCTTTATTTCATCAATGTTGTAGATGAGAGAAATGGGTTTTCTAGTTCATAGCTCTCAAGTTCGAACCTGAGAAGTACAGGGTATCCTTTGTGAGGGACCGTTGTCATAAGGCAGTGAGCTAATAGTGCTCTCTTCACTTCGTCTTACACAAAAGGACCGGACTTCTGCCGAAGCCCTACATCACAGTAACCGGTACACTGAGCCACATCTTGGGTGTCCAGCTGTATTCTTTGAATCGTAGTACACGACTACATCTCACACAGAGACAACTAAGATGATGCGGTTTCTTTCGGTTTCAATCCACCCTCGAGGAACCAAATCCTCCTTTCCCCCAAGCAGAAGACGCTTTTTGATTTCCAATAGTGACCTGCGGCAGAGGGAAAGTACAACAGGCACTGCCAGGCACTGCCATTGATAGCGCATTACAATTTCTGTGTTAACTCTTCCTGATGGAGAAGTTCCAACCATTTGGCAAGAGGGGAAGAAGTGATTTATGTCGAGTGTGCCAGTTTCTGGTGTCAAACAATCATCCGGTCAAAATGGATAACAACGGGACAACAGTTGAATCAGTCATGGCGCATGACGGTAGCTGGTATCTCTTCGACGAGTCTGTCGTTTTGACCGACCGCGTCTCTTCCCGAACATGAACTGGAGGACGTGGATTAAGTAACCTTTCCTTCGGTGAGGCCTCAGAAGAAGTCACGCAAAAGGTTCACCAATGGCGTTAATGGTCTTCGGCTGCCAACTCATTAGGTAAATCCGCGGCAAATCACATATGAGGTTCACGTGTGTACGTGTGGTGACGTCCTCGGTGGCCCAGTTGTTAGAACACGTGGCTGGCAAGCGGGATATCGAGGGTTTGAGTCCGTCCCCTGGTTTACCCTTTCATGCATGCCACATGCGCTTCGATCAGTCGTCTCAGTGATACTTGTTGTTATCTGTGACACTGAAATTGTTTTTAGAGTAGAAATTGTTTTGAGTCCCACGCACAGCACTAAGAGGAGATTCTCATAACTGAACCTATGGTCTTCCTAAGAGCTAGGTCATGTAAACCGAAGTGACACACTTCCCCATGCCAATATTCCTAATATTTATGTGAGTTACAGTGGAAACTAGCATCCAATTGAGAGTACGTGTCGCGGAACACGTAAGACTTATGCTTTTCTCCTTAAAACTCGATGCACTTCCGCCAATCAGAAAGCTGCACCTTTCCACTGTTTTCGCCCTCAGAGGACCACTAGATCACCTACAACCATATTCTCCCAAAGCTCAGTAGCACGAGAGCAACGTTCACACAGCTTTTTGGCCAACAAATGAATACGTCAATAGTCAATCGCGTAACTGAATCAACAGTTGACGCGCTATGATGCTCCTGTTAGTATTCGCACGCGATGTGATTGCCCGAACTGTGTAAAACCGGTTAAGCCAAAACGGACGTGCACAGTGGCAGCAACCTCAATTCAATCTGCATGCGGTCCAACCGGTTCCATCGATCAAACAATCAATCGGAACGTTAACTTTACAACTGTGGGACCTAGTTAACTTATTTTGCTTAGTCTACCATCGTTGCTTGTATTCCGCTGTGTTATACTACCACGCAGACCATTTCGATATAAAATACCAGTAAGGACTCCGCTGATGTCAACTGGGAGCCGTATTTTGCATATCCTTTAGGGAGGTCCTTCCGTTTCTTTCAATTAGTTTCAACCGAAGGCTGAGCATTAAACGTTCGTTGCCGGTATGTCCCCAAAGATATATCGTACACAACAACCCGAAATGAAATCAGTGTTCTCATATTCGTCAGGATAAAAAACAGAGGGAGAAAATAAAAACGCTGTCTGATTAATCTTTCTACCAGTACATCTGAATCCCACGTAAGAGCGAGAGGGTACAGGACGGTTCGTATTAATCCATACTCTATCGGTTACTTTTTTCACCCTACGGCAATAAAGGGCTTCCCACGGCAACCGAAACGCAGGATTATAGCATCTTGTTCCACTACACTGTGTTTTGACCGTAAAATTTCCATATTATGGCACCCGTATTCTTCTCTGATGTTGCTATCAATGATGATGATGTTTTTCGTCTTTTGTTTATGCAGCCAGTGCAGGATTTTCGTGGATTGCTGCCGTGCTGATTGCAATTGTGATTATCATCATCATCGGTGCGCTGACTGCCTGCATCGTAATGCGCAGCCGCGGAGAGACTTATATGCGTAAGTTTGAAGCTTTTCTGTGCGCCTTCTGATGCCTTTGCAGTTTTGTGGATGCTCAAATCACACAGACGATTGTTCTATTTCCTAAGAATATTGTTATCGATCTCATCCGGTGAGAAATGCTCTATTCTTAGCCTTAAAATAACCATTTGTGATGAAGGATTACGATTGTCAGTTTGAATCCCCTTTTAATTTTATGTTTGGGGAAGAAAATGAGATCAATTTTCGATAGTTTTTGTGGAGAGAATCACACTTCCGGGTGCCTTCACCCACCACGTGTTTCTGACTGTTCGGAATACAACAGGCCGGGGCATGAGGTCTTCCGTCTATACAATGGTGCGGTGGACACAATCCGTCGTATTCGCAGTCGATTGCTGGAATCAAATTGTGGTCGATCTTTTAGACGAGTCAAAACATCCAATAAACCTTCTTGCTACCGAACTCTACCACCACGCTGAATGTGACTACATTTGCGGATATGCATATTTTGGGCTTGTCTTTACAGGACATACTGTGACATTCCACGTTGTCGATTCAGCCAACGCGAACGCGTAGATTGCTCTAGCCGTCGATGGTGTGAGGGCATGACCTCACCCTTCATTATCTGGTTCATTACACATCAGAGCTTGTGTTCAGTTCGTATGTCCGTGCACGTTCCAGACAAATGTCGTCTTTTGTTCTGTAACCTGTCGTGATGATTTATCATAGCCGATGGGCTGACAAGTATTTGGAAAATTAATCCTGCTGCAAAAGTTAAGAAGCCTTGGGGTTTTCTCACCTGGCCACGAACCGTTTGAAATCGGCCTCCATTCCGTTGACCCCATCTTGCTAACTGACAGGAGAAAGAGTTGCAGGTCTAGACCAAATATTTTGTTAAATCACGCGGTGAACCATTCGATTAGATTCGCGCATTCCCGCTATGTTGACTCCCAAACTACATCGGTCGGTTAACAATGTCGTAACTTGGGTGCGCTGATTGGTTGTTGCCTGTTTCAGCAGAACAATCAATCATCTGGCGATGATGTTCACCCAGCTGGTCAGTCAAATGATAGCAACATAATGAATGACTGGCACCGAGCTAAAGCAAAAGAGTGCACTGAAAACTGTTAACTTTGTCCGGATGCTGACGTAAACCAGGCTTTGATTGGGCAGATTCTGGCGTGCAGTACACCGTGGGGAAGCACGGAGTAGTCCATGCTTCATCCCGACTTTTTCCGTTCATGGCGCATAACCTTTGGTGTAACTAGTTCACTTTCCGTCGACACTATCCTAATCCGGTGTTGTAACCCTGCCGGGTTGTGGGCTGTACTCAGAATGTCCCTGCCGGACACCTGCGACA
>SJOL01006840.1:182618-203669 GCA_004794785.1 Opisthorchis felineus | reverse complement strand
CAGCCTTTGCTTGTAAAAATGCCGACATTCAGAGCGTTCAGAATGTTGCATAGTCTGGTCACCGTGGTTGTTTACTGCACTTTCATGTGCACGGAAAGACAGAGCTAACTCAATTGGATATCCAATTAATGCGACGGTTGTCCGCGAAATCTATCAGAAAGTTAAGCCACCTTTCCCAAGCACAGTTGCCCTTTCGGTCTAGCTAAAAAAACTCCACCATGAGGCTTCGTTGAAAAGGGATGTATGACCAGAAATGCTACTGGATGTGAGTTATGTGACTGAAGTATGCACTCAAAGCTACATTGGAGCGCTGCAACTTTCATTGTGGGCTGAAAATCTCTTCGGACGGCACCTCTTTTACAAGGTTTTTAGTCAACTCCTGAAACATTTACCAGGTGGCGCTGCACGGTCAAACATTCTCTATACGGCCCATTCAAAGATACTTTGCAGTGACGAGCTTTAAAACGATCAAAGTTCATATTAGTCTCTATGCGTCTGCTTTGTTTGAGTCCATTCGAAGCATTTCCAACATGGTGTTGAACAGTGTGAGGCGATTTCTTTGTGAAGAGGTTTCCTGGTTAGCGAAATACACTCATTTGCAACCACATTTGGTTTTTCGAGAGACTCACCTGGAACCCAGCTGAATCTCTCGTTTGTGGTGTTTCCAGGCCACTGATTCCTGGTTTGTAATTCAGCAGTCTTCAGTTTCTCTTCGTTTTCCTCACTGAACCCTGTGTTCGAAACATTCCATGTTCACACTCTCAAACAACCCTTGAATCCTTGCGTGTTTGTTGTCTATTACGGACAACGCACGCGCATCCAATGGTCTGTCACACGCCTGCGCACGCACGCACCATGCTTGCGAGCGAAATGTTCACACCTAAACTGTCTGTCATCTACCCTTTAGTTGTCCTGATCGGCCTTGACCTTTCAGTCAGTTGCTTTGACCAGTCTGTCCTATCTGCGCTTTGATCGTCACAGCGTGTCTAGCGTGTTTCTCGTGACCACACCAAATGTCACTTTCGTTCCGTGCCTTCCAACGAAAGTCCAGTTGCGAGTACCCAGCCTGGCAACTGTTGAGCTAGGTAGGGAAGGATATTCAACTTCTGTGATCCTTGGGTGATAGCCTGCGATATTTGGAATGGCGTACTGCAGGGAATGTTGCACTGAAAATCTGAAATTGAGGCTAGAAGACCTAGAGGGCGATTGCTTGAAAATGTAGTACCGAAGTGACTCTGTCAGGGCATAAAAATGCTGAGTCGCCGATCAACATTCGGATGTAAAGTCCGACTTATACACTCATCTGCACACCGATTTGGTTTTGACGGGAGACTTACCTGAAACCCACATGAATCTCTCGATTAAGATGTTCTTCAGCTAAATATGCTGAACCAGGCTGCCTCATGTTTTAGTTGGTACGATATTCGAGATATCGCGACACATTGTATAGACGTATTGCTCTACTCAAGGCTACTGAAAACCCTTCGACAGCCCACGATCGGATGTGAAGTCGTCCGTATGCTTCGTCTGGGTGGATTGATGTGGGTATCACGGTCGACCAGATAGCAGCCGCCAAATGAAATGTGAGGCTGCCTTTATGGACCATATTCAATGGGTGAATGGGGGCGAGATGGCTCAGTGGTTAAAGCGCAAATTTACTGACCGGAAGGTCCGTGGTTCGAACCCGACCTCTGCCTCTCGACTTCCCCTGTCTAGGTTAGGGCAACCTGTCAGTATCCCAGCCCCCGTGCTTCCCTCGGGTGGCATGGCAGCTAGGCACCGAAAGGGTGTTACAGCTGAACGATTATCTTTATCTTTTTTATTCGATGGGAGAATATCCAAAAAGAGAGATTCAGCTTGGTTTCAGTTGAGTCTCCCGTTAAAACCTAATTAGTTTGCAAATGAACGTACTTTGCGAAGCGCGAACAATTCGGGTTCAAGTAGAACATAGGGTTGACGGCAAGTCGGGGACCGCACCTACCTGATACGCTTCAAGAAGGGCGGACACAGGTCGTTGGCTGTCGAAGAGGTTTTAGCAACCTTATGAGTAGTGTGATCCGTTTAACGAATGTACACTTTTATCAGACAAGAGACAATTCTATTGGAAAGGTTTTGACTGCTACCTCCAACGTACAACATATTTCAGCAAGCAACAAAACGGGTTATCCGGACGAGCAGTATTTGTCTGGACTGGGCAATAGTGCGCACGATTTTCCGCAGATGTTTGTACCATTTAAATAAACTCTTCTTGCAGCGACAAGCAACGTAGAGCCGCAATCAGCAATGCGCACACACAGGCGGAAACAAGCCATTCTGGTTTATAACGAGTGACATCATCTTTTGGATTATCTGTTCCTCCGTAATTCACATGTGTGCAATGGAGAAAAGCTTTGAGGACTCGTGTTTGCATTGCGCATGCCGAGTTATCGTTTGCTTAGAAGCGTATTGACTTCTTTGCACATTTGCTATGAAGAAGGAACCGTGACTGTGATGTGCCCCGCGTAATCTTATGCTTGACTGAATTGGTTGCAACGTGCTTGCGATGTGTACCTGTATTCGTTGAGTGACTGTCTGATGGTCTAGAATTTCAGTAATAGGCCGACACTAGGTCCCTCCGGTTTGCACATCTGCGCTTTCTTCAGCGGAGTATCGATTTTCCCTACTGAAGAGACCGGTTTGCTCGTTTTGGTGTTCTTACTGTTGAGCTGTACGCTCAAAACGGGGTGTTCAAACCCATTGTTTTTGTTTTAACTCAGCCAGTTGTGAACCATGTTGGATTATTGTTCCTGGCTACGGACTTCCTAAATGGGTAGTTGTACTGTTTGGACTTTATCCATCCATACCCACGGTCAATATCACATCGCTTTGGCTGCCAGAAACATTTCTGTACTAACAGCCATCTGATCATGTGTGCCGGTGTTTTTCGACCCGAGCGCACGTTTCGCACGCCTCTGTTGACCGAATTCGACGCCCCTTAGCTTATATCGTAATTTCGCTGCGTGTAAACATTGGATTATGCGTGTCACCAGCGCTTGTGAAATCTCACGCTCACTAGTTTACAAGCCGTGTCTCTGAATGAAAGGCCATACGAAATACTCTACCATCTTGTCTTTATAGTTCAATGTTCTGGATCTTTGTTTTCGTACTGTTTAGCATGACCAGTTGTCCGTAACTCGCCCCACTTGTAGTAGGGAAGCTATACACATAGAGAGTCAAACCCTCGTTTATATTTCGAACGGATGCGTGGTCTACCTCACTCCCAAGGTTTGCCGCAATCCTTAACATATTTTCAGCTTCTCACTAGAATGTCGGTAACATCTGCATCTGGTTCATTCGGTTTTCTAATTGTTGACGCGACTCCACTCCGTCGTTGGATCCAATCAACTCCGACAGCGCTCGGAATTAGGGTCGTTAGAAGGCCTAAACATTGTATTTGCGAAGCCCTAAAAGTGATGTGGACAAGGCAAGGATCAATTGGTTCAAAAAGGTGGGCTGGTGACGAAAAAAATGCTTTCAGTATAGTCTTAAAATGTTCACAGAGCGGTTAGAAATACTCCTCTTTCGGAATGCTAGTACATTGAGTGAGTTGGGCTCCAACGTAATTCTTTTCTCTGTTGCAGCTACCTCTACAGGCTAGCTGACTCAATTCTTTGTTACTCTTAGATTCATTCTCAAGGTTTCCGGAACCAAGACTGTGACTCAACTTTCCCCGTTTTTAGAGTAGACTGCCAAACTTCATGTTTGATAGGATGCGGCTAAGATTGACAGTAAAACCGACGATATGATCGATGTGTGACCGGACAAGACTTGCGTCTATCTGTTTTGCGTTGCTAGCCTACGGTCTCCACTGTGAATTAGTCGTGTAGAACATAGAACAAATACGAAGGGATCGAAGGTACGATGAACAGTACAATATTGTTTTGGAACTAGATAACACATTTGGTCCGCTCCGTGGGTTTTCCGGACTTAGTTGTATGTTTGTTTTCATTTCTTTCACAACACGACAGAAAGGTCATTTTCTGGAATGATGGGTGCTACAAGTTTTCGTGACTTGGATTCAGAATCCGCTTTGACCTATGTGCGTTGCACTTCAGCTATGCACAACTTCGTTGTAGATTTCGCTGTCAATTTTGACTCACTTCAAGTCTATGCAAAGTAGATTCAAAGTCGAGATATCAGTCCAGTTCAGTTCAGTTCGGTTTGTCAGAAGGTAGGCGGTATGCTGGCAATCGGAGTGCATGTCCTAACAAGCGTAACCTATGAAACGTGGACGCTGTCCGATTCATCGTGCGTACAATCATCGGCAGCACCTACAAACCGCTGGTTCTTGCCGTCCCAGTTTCGTCCATCGGTGATTGGAAGAACGAGAGTGAATAGCTGTGTGTTGGAGGCAACAACTGCGAAACACCATGACTTGCAAATCCACTTTATTTCTCGAGTACAACTTCCGCAATTACCATTATGGATCGTTGAGACTTCGCAGATAAATGGCCAGAGCGACATTCCACGTGTCTGTCAACTTGTTCTTTCCCTGCATATCCTAAGACACAACCAGCGGACTATCGAAAATGAACAGCGACAAAGTTTTATGGCCAACCTGATTTCGATCACCAAATGGTTGAAAGCACCGATTTTTCATCTGAGGATATGTGGTTTCAAGTAAAAGTTGACAGCAATTTTGAAGCGTGGAGTTCATTTGATTCACTTCACCAGGACCTAATTACCGGGGTATAACCATTAGTTTGCTCTCCTCAGCGACTACGTAGAACGTACATTTACATTCTTAGTAGACTGGTAGACTGGTAACGACGTTAAGAACAGTAGTAAAAAGTTACACAGAGAGGTCAACAAAGGGTCATGTCCAGGTTAGAAACATTGTGTGTCATCAAAAGAAAAGAAACGTCTGACTGTCGGCTAGTCGCTGGGGTTTTGACTGAACGTTGATCGAGTGACCTGTGATTATCAAATGCCTGCCTATCGTTTTGAGACCGGTTCATGGTTGCATGGGTTTGTTTGATGCGTTGGTTGTTGTCGAATGTGTCACTATCTGCTCTAACGTTCTTTATGCTAAACTCCAACTTCTTCTACCTTGTATGAATGATTGCATCTGCAAGGACACTGGTACATTAGATGAGACGTAGAGCAATCAGGGAAGCAGGTTATAAAGCGGACATAGGTAATTGCTATCCGAAACGAAACCTTCACTCACGAAGCCTTCACTCCCATACATGATTTCCCACAGTACAGGGTGTGCTTTATGAAAAACTAAGACTTTTCTGTCTTATTTTCTGATGGTTTTTCTGTCAAGACAGAAAACTACTCGTTGAAGATCTAATCCGGTCGTATCCACTCGGCCATCCAGGCTGTGACCTACTCGATGCGACGTGAGCGGACATAAGTGTGATCAAGTTCGTCTCCATTGACTTAACTATCAGAGCTGGTCACACGATTGTCGGAAGCTTGCGGAGTTTTAGGGGTACTTCCGAAAGATGATGTCTTATGGCTACTAGATCGATACATCAGTAGAGTAGTTTGCGGTAAAAAGAGTGGCAGTGACATACTGCATGTTTCCTTAGAGGTTTCAGCGCTCGGACAGGATCCTGGATGTTGTTTATATTAAAGTGTTCCATCCTGTCCGGAGTGATCGGTGAGACGCTAGGTAGCTCAGTGGGTTAGAAAATGAACAACCGATCCGGAAGTCTGTGGTTCGTGCCCCAACCTAGCCTTCCGATCGCCCCTGTCCATGCTTCAGCCTGCTACCTGTAATGTGCTGGGATTCGTATTGTAGCCCGTGGTACTGTTACCAAGGTGCCAAGGTCCAGTTAGAAGTGCATTCCTAGATGAGTAAGTAGATGCCGGATTTTAGACTGGAAAGCACCTTTTGTGACGCGTTCGTCACTTTTGTGATTAGGTTTTGTCCGACTTTAGGTTGCGTTCCTAAAGCGTCTTGTGATCGAAGCTGTAGGGCTTTTGATAATTTATAAGTTGCCTTGGCTTGATCATGGGCGCCGTATGACAGTTGGTTGATTTCCTGGGAAAACCCTGTTTTTTGGGCAATGCACAGTTTAGGGTAGAGTAGATTTTGACTTAATGGCGGATCGTGAAACATGTAGTCGGTAAACTCAGCTGCTTTGGTAAGTGTCGTCTCCCTAGATGGAGACCCTGAGTCAGGACACAACAGTAATTCAAACGCTGACAGCCACACCCCTAATGGCGTGTGTGCATGCAATCCATCGCTACCGTTTGGTTCACTCTGCAGTTATGCCGTTTATTACGTCCGATTTGTTACGATCCCTTCCCGTTTTCCACATCACTGGTGCTGATTGTATCTTAAACTCTCTCTTATTTAAAGAGGTCAGTTGAGCTGTACACTATAGAGGATAGGATAGATTCATACTGTTCTTTTTTCGTACAATTTTGCGCACTTTGCACAGGGTTCTGTGTATAGTCGATCCCTTCCCTTGTTTTATTTTCACACATTAACATACAGTCAACAAATAATCGCTTACATATTTGTTCAGAATCAACCGTCACCGCTAATGTTGTGTTCCCTTGTTCCAGTGATCTTCCTCCTCTACGTGGCAGCCGCTGCTCCTTGAATGATTACAGTGCGGAAATCGGTAGTGATGCCGATGGGGAACTGGATGACTACAACCTTGACCCAGGTAGGAAAACCTCCTTCGGCATGAATGGTAGCCGTTCATAGCATTTATGCTGTTTCAACCCTATCCAGTAATCACGTTTATTTTAAGGACGAACCAATGGTCTGTTTGACTTCCCAGTGCACGCGTTCACATCGGAGTTCTGAATGTCCTACCATATCATGCGTCGAGTAGGCAGCATCCCGAATTCGAGGTTTCAGGGTCGAATGTCCTCTAGGAAAAACGATGGTCGCTCCGTGTATCAGTCGCCTTCACCCAAAGAGCGTCATCAGCGAGGCCGCTCGATATCTGTTCGGTGTGCTTCTATTGGAGAGAGGGTTGCACTACGAAAACATGTTTTTCTTCTGTGCCGAGCTTCATTAAAGCGTCAGTTGAGCACTAAACGTGTGAGGTGTCGCCTCGTTCTTTAAAACTGTATGCGACAATGCTCCCCAACGTGATCCTGTTGTGCTGCTGGACGGGTATTCGGCCACTAGATTTCACTTCATTCCCAGAACTGAGCACAAACAATCTCCCCCGATTCCCGTCTTTGTTTCTTGCATTTTACACAAAGTTCTTTAAGTGGTTGTGGACGCCTTATCCATTGTGGAATTCAACAACTTGCTGACATGTTTCGAATATTTGTCCATTGGGCAAGGGGATTGAACAGTTACCCGTCAAGTCGAATTAGTCTAACGAAGAGCATGTTTCTGTTAGCAGACTATCCATCTGGTAAATGGAAGGTCGATGGTTGGAGGTGAACTCCTCGGTCGTTTCTTTTTTACTTTTACGATGTCCACTTGCGGTCTCAAGTCCAAATGTGTTTCTTGAAAGATAAGGGCTTTTACGACTTCATTTCATTGTAGGCACTTTAAAAACATCCATGTGGGATTCTACCCCGAAATGACTTTACACGACCTGGGCTTGGATCTGGTAAACTTGGGTTCCGTGCTAGAGTTGTTATTTGTTCTGACAAAGCGCGCTGATTCAGATAATGAGCCCACCTTTCGGTAGCCAAAAAGGTCACCTTTGTTAAGGTGACAAAGAAAACAACCCGGCTCGAAACACATCTCCGTTTCAACACCGGAAAGCACTACCTCCCCCTACTGTGTTTTCTTTGTCTTTGTAATCCGTTTTTGCCTAATCGCGATTGACAAGAATGATGAACGGTCACTGAAGCGTCACACGCTGTGATTTGCGGTGCTCTTGTCCAGTGTAATCCTAGATTTGCCGGATGCCTGACGTCCATTACGTAGTTCGTTCGAATGGTGAAATTCTCACACGATCTATCGTCGGTAATTTTGTCCCAGGAACAGTGGATACCATCCCAGTTAGGTACGTGGAAGAAAGTCCGACGATTCCGAAACATCGTCACTCAAAAGTAATCTAAACGTGTACATTTGAGACGGAAATAGTGGTGGCGCAGACAACTCTAAGTGACTTGCACTCATTTTGGGCATTATATTTCGATTACCGTCTTTGAAAACTCGGATGGTCTTATATTTAATTTAATTTAATTAATACCATATGGTTTCAGTTTACTGTCTAACAGTTCAGTTAGTGAATTTCCACTACACTGATCCGTTTTTTTCAGTTCCTTTGATTTGCTCTATTTGAACATCTGTGCTCCATTCATCCACGCTTTACGCTTTGTTCTTCAGGCAAATTCAACGAGGAAGGATCGTTTATCGATCAGTACACGACCGAGACACACTATAAGAGTACCTCCAGACTGCCAACTCTATCCGGGCAATACCAACCTCTGGCATGAGAATTCTTCGCAGCGTTCTATTCATCCGTCTCATCTCGTATTTCAAGGTAGCCGTTTTCGAAATCATTACGTACATGTGACAGTCAGTGTGCTGTTTTCGACTCCAAGACCGTGCATGCGTAATTACCATTTGCATTTTATCTCCGTGTTTCCCTCTATCTGTCGATGTATCTCGGGCCTCAGTTGTTTTTATCATCACCCTCTTATTGGTTCTTCTCTCTCTCTCTCTCTCTTCATAGTTGTTTGTTTTTCATGCAATGAGCTTTTATTTTATTTTGCTTTTGTATAGTGCGACGTAGCACTCTTAACAAAATCGTCGAATGTGCACGTTTGTTCTCTCCCTTTCTCTCCAATTATGCGCTATTCGTCTCGAATTCCAATCAATTCCGCGTGCGTGGCTTCCCTCATTATCTGACTAGCTCCATTTTTTACTCCTCAGTTTTTATTAATCCATTTTTCCTACCCATTTGTCAATTCCCTCATTTTTTCCTATAGGTTTGTGTTGTCTTTTTGGACGTCTCAGGATAGGATAATTGTATAATGAGAGACATTTCAGATGTATTCCTTTTCTGTGTGTCCCGATGAATATTTTTAGTTCTGAAGTTGCGAGTTTTTTCACTGTAGTGTGGGAGTAGCTTTTGAGCAAATCCGTGCCTACGGTAATCAGAGAACGTTCCAGCAAACTCTGCTGATTTCTGATTTAGAAACAAATCGAACTTGAGTCCGCACTGTACAAGTTGACCCTGTCAACAACACTCACTTTCTGGCTTTCCGGGTACGTTTTGACTTCTTTGTCATTATATAACGTATAATAAACTAGAGTAATCGCTCAGCTGTGACACACTTTCGGTGCCTAGTTGCCACGCCACCTGAAGGAAGTACGAGGGCTCAGGTACTGCCAGGTTGCCCAAGCCCAGACAGGAGCAGTCGAGATGCACAAGTTGGGTTCGAACCATGGACCTTCCGATCAGTAAGTTTGCGCCTTAACCACTGAGTTATATCGAGTTCGTATGTCACATAGCTATCGGTTGGAGGTTTTGGCGTCCTAAGTAAGGATTTCCCTCTCTGTAGTGCCTCCCTCTAGGATGGGGCCGTTGGGCTGTGATCGGTATTCCCGGGTATTAGGACATTCGCTCTTCATATCATGATCGTCCCCGATATAAACGAATTGGCTCGGCTTTTTTAGGTTGCTTCCTGAGTACTATTACCGTATTCGGATTCCAGTAGAGTAAACTCATTCTACCAAGACTACTCCAAAACGGCCGCTCGAGAGTGCTGGGCGCTAGTGGGCGTGGGCGTTAACTAAACTGCGTCCGTGTGTAATGCTAGATGAGAAGGAGTGTATTTGGTTGATTGGAGACATACTCACTTCAGCCTTTCCTATGATGAACGTGTGAACTAACTATTTTTAATAGGGACATTTTATAGTGATAGAAAGCGTCTTTCTACTATCATTTGGGATCGGACTAAGCACGCGAATTACCTCAAGTAGGAAGTTGATGACTGGAAATACATTTTGGTTGCTGTCAAGGACTGTGTGGGTAACAAATCGTCAACCAGAACGCAGGGTACTGTATCACTACAAGGTTGTGGGTCACACTGTCAGGCGACATTGACCGAGTGTGTGGATCGGAGGGTACCGGCACGTAAATGGGCGGATAGGGTGAAAGTTGCTTCGTACATAGGAATAAACATTGTGCGCATAAAGGACGCTCGCAAGGTTCGCGACACTGTCTGTTAGACCCCATGGTAGTTGAGTTCTGTAGAATATGAGCCAACTTTGTGGAGATGCGTCATCTTTTTTGGAGCAGGATTAGTAGATTTTTTATTGTTATGAGCTTTATACAGTTCCTCTACGTCCGAACACTAACCGTCATCTAGTCAGGATATCGTATGGTGATCTCATCTGAAATTACTTGTCGCAGAAGTAGACAGCGTCCATAAGACCACTCTGATTTTTTTGTTTTAGGTCACATAGTTAACCATGTCAAAAAATATGTGGAATTCCGAACAGTCATGTAGTTCCTACTCCTGTAGAACAAATCGACAAGATAATTCCATGAGTGCACGAGTGACAAGCGTCTATCATGCACTAATTTCCTAAGCAAAAGATGCAACACGCTCGGATGATTTCAGATAGATCCTGGAACTGCGAAGACAACTAAGCACATCTATTTCGAACGCATCCGCTTTATGCGATCGTTCATCCATGTGATACGGAAGTGCGTTTTCCGAATTTGCAACCTGATTCTGGTCCTGTATTTTGTTGAAATGTAATCGTACTACTTCTCAAACATATCCACTTAGTTTACATCCCCGGTCTGCTTGTTATCAGAACTAAAATTGTGTTTCTTTCACAGAATATATGGCTCTTGAAACAAGATATCATTAACCTTAAAGAAGTGTCTAAAGTATCACAGGTAATAAACGTTAGGGAGCCTCATAAGGTAAGTCTTGAAATCCAGCACGCTACGAACATTTCCGATAAAATTACCAGTAAATATAGTGCACCGTAAATCAGCAAGTGTTCTTTGAATGTCCCTCCTGTAATATGACCAATCATTCGGGTAGCAGACTTCGTTTGAGTCTGTGCATCATCATCATCATCAGCGGAAGTCTTTTTCTTACAGAGGTTCGTCTAACGATTTGTCCTAGGTCTCTCACTTTGGCGGCTGAGCATTGGCAGATGAGGTCCAGAATTTACAACGTCCGAATAAAAATGGACATTTGCAAACTACTTTGGCGTTATCGACTGATTCAAGTGAAGATCGTTTCTGATATGCTTCAAATAAATGTGCTGCACAAAGGCCGCCTCACGTTCCGTTTGGCACAAAATTTCCGATATCGCAGTGGGGCATACTACTCATAAGGCTGTTGGAAATTGGGGCACTGCTCCTATCTGACGTTATCCAAGAAGGAAGGAATGGATTGGGGCTGTCCAAGTGTCTTCAGCAACCTAATAAGTAGTATTTCCTGTCGGCAAAATGGATATGGTAACGGACGGATTACGGGGGAAAACTGCCATCATTCAACGAACAACTGAAGGTGTGGGATCCTGCTTATTTTCATGGTTTGGGGCATAAAAATGCCACAAACCGGAATGCGCTTTTCCTACATAAAAGTGCAGGAAATTATGGAGTAATTTTCAGCGAAGGCTTTCAACTATGGACGGGATAAAATTAAAGTACGGTTGGCTATTGTTCCATAATTTTGGACGCAATGTTGGATAAAGAGCAGCCACACTACGTTTGACAGTTATTGATTTGTGATCACGTAGTTTGTTACAGGTGAAGCATAAGTAATGGAACTTTTGGTAATACCAACAGTTTTCATTGGGTGAAGATTTTTGTCGTTAATTCCCATGTTTTAGAATAGACAAACCTAGTCTGTTTATTTATGTGGCCAAACATTGTCAATGATGAGAGATTTAAACTCTCCCATCTCGACGAGTTTGGGCACTTTCAGTGGCGATCCTTACGCTTGGAACACAACTTACTCCCACAGTTTAACTATATGTTAAATACGAAAGATCATTGTCCCTTTTTCTATCGGTCCGAAGGTTTGCGCTTATAGTTTTGTGTACGATGTCTTACCTTTGGATGCACACATTAGTACAGTTCTTCCTCTCTACTGCAAATTCGAAATAGTTAGTCGGATTCCATCTTGTAAGGGAGCCGATCAAGTAAGAATGGATTGATTGATGGCTTGAAACCGGGCAGTGTCATGCAAAGTCGCACGGTCACATTGAATGAAATGTTGCTACCGAAAGAGATGTCTGTCAGAATATTTGTTGTATTTTTGGCCTTTACGCCACATTGAGTGTTGTTTAGATTGGTACTGTTTTTATTCGCCTCTACTTAAAATATAAATCGATCCGGAACCATAGATATTTATAAACTTGCGTTCGAATGAACGAGGAAGCCATACACAGTCGCGAACAGTCGAAAAATCGACAATTCGGTGTCGGTAGCTACACCTTTTCGGACGTGTGATCATACGGCATGCCGCAAAAACATTACCCACAGACACGCGTGTTTGCACCATGGTGCTTCCATTGGAGAACGGGACAAAGTTGTCCGGCTTGTTTTACATGATGGTGACCGTACTGCTTTCAACATATGGGTTGTCGCACTACTGCATTCCAATGACGACATTGGCAAAATACCAAGTAATGTCATATTGTATTCGAGTAGAAAAGTTGCAATCAAAGTCGTTGGAGCAGATAAGACGAGAGGTGCAGTGAATTATGCACCGATATTTACGTGGGATCCCGGACATCTATACTTGTCCTTCAGAAGTGACGGTGTGTAGCGATTCATCTGAATTTGCCCACCCCCTGTTCCCCAATAGTAATAACACCAGTATATAGTGTGTTCTTAAGTGTATGGAGCAAACAGGTAGCACGGCCATCACGGAACAGGATTCCCAGGCTAAAAAACGACGCGTGTATAAGCAGTGGTAAGGTGTCAAAGAACATTTAGCCGAAAACCCTTGTGTGTACTGGTAACGTCATATACTGAATTCGGCGGGGAGTCCACATAGAAAGTTGCTACTCCTGGTAGCAGCTGCTATCAGTGTGCCAGCCTTTGATATCGGATAGTGATAAAATACCGCCAGAAGTGAGGTGTATATGGTTGACTTGAGTAAGTAAACCTAGGAAATGGAATGGAACAGGAAGACAAAGCATCCGGCGACGCTCTCTTTTGCTACAATTGTAGACGATACGAGCTTAAAAACACCATAAACAAGAGGTTCGGCTAGGTTCCAGGTAAGTCTCCCGCAAAACCAAATTGGTTTGCAAATGAGTGTATTTCGCTAATACGTGCTAACGTTTAACGGCCAACCATAGTGTGTAGAGGCGTTAGGAAACGGGGTGAACACCTTCGCCTGGAACCGAACTACTTATAAGTAGCTAGCGTCAACCGTGTTTTTTTCAGAGGCACCTATCATGCTGATTCCGTCGGGAATAGAAAATTCGAACTTCGGTGGGAGATTTTCACTGGATAGAACGCTGAAAAACACTGTTTCTTCAACAGTTGGGATGCGCTGTCGTTATGCCATGCCCCGAGGAAAGACAACGCTGTCTCTATGATGTAACCATTACCAGTAACTAAGGTAGTGCCCGAAGCAGACACCATAACGTCTGGTGCGATTCCCACGCAACTTGGGGAAGTAGGACGAATGATCAAGTGAGGATACCACGAATAGCGTTTAAGGGGAAAACTTCGACAGGTACTGTGTGCACCAGGCATAAAATTCATTGTTGCACATTCACATTGTTAGTCCTTTATGCATCAGGTTTTATGAAAATTTACCCCGTATTTTCGAACCGCCATTTTGCTACTTCCAGTTAGCGTTGTGTGGCTGCCTTTTGAATATGAGGCTCTCAATACGGATCAATATTCTAGGTGACCAATATATAGTGGAAGCTACTCACATTTAAATAAAAGTATGCAAGTGGGCCACTAAATATTGACTTGCGCCGGAAGACCAGGATCCGTTCATGCGGGACCCGAAAAGAACACTGTATTATACTATTTCATCAAGGGACTACTGGAATACTGTCGAACGTAAAGACTTGCCATTCATGCACACCGATTCGGTCGTTCACAGTGTTTGCTCGATCTTTCCGAGTCACCTAAGCGGACTTTTTTTTTACAACGCGCGAGTAAAATTGGCTGGCATCCAAGTTGGACAGATTTCGCAGACAAATATGCAAGCAGGTACATCAAAAGATTCTTTGATCCCCACTTCTTTTGAGATTACTTTTAAGGCCTATGAAAACTCGATAGCTCACTACGGGAAGAATACCGTGAACAGGAGAGTTATTTGAGTAGACGGGCGACACCGTTGCAAATGTGTTTTCCACTCCGAATCACACCATCTAGTGTGATGAAACGTAAACGATAATAACAAGAAAACAATGGCTCAAACTTGCCACCCTACTACCACTGACCGCGGCCACCTGTGATCAGAAAATACGTTAGCTATAAACTGGTGACATTACAGACAAAGTATCATTTACTACATGCCATCGGACGGAAACTGCAGCTCTCCTAAGACCTCTCAAGGAATCCCTTCATATGTTGAATTATCTGCGTCAGCCTTCTTTGAAAGCATCCCTCACACAAACTTTTATGCCGGGACCCTACAACCTTTTGGTTATTCTCACAAGGTCACCAGAAAAACTGTTCAACAGAAAAAGACTGAAAATTGAATGATGTTTTCAATACACATTCACCTATTCAGCTAGCAACTAATTTTCCGTAGTACCTTCATATACTGAAAACTAAAAATAACCCATGGCTCTGACCATGAAATACTCGCACGAGCTGGCTGTTGTGTAAGAATATGGTAAGGTCTTCGTACGTCCCGAGCCCTCAACTTTCACGATTACCTAAAGAAACTGCTATTCCCATGCCGTATCTGCCCATGTTGCATGTATAACAACAAACAAAGGATACAAATGATAGGGGAGGCCGCTTCCGGGACGTCACACAAAGCAGATAATTCGCAAGTCTATACTCACTCTGAAGAAATCAAAATCTGTAATCCATACGATTTGGTCAGAAAACGTTGCATACTGTTAACAGTAGTTCCACTAAATATTCACATTGCTATAACTGTGTTTTATATCATTTAATTTGGCAAGTTCACCTCTCTGGCATTAGGTGGAGTGGGGAGGCGACCGAACATTGATTTAATCGAATGTCACAGACCTACCACAACACTCAAATGCATTGGCACTCTAAAAACACGAACCGTCACTCATAGAATAAAAATGGTTACAATCCTGGTGTCGTTGTATTCCTATCGTTTCTTTATTAATTGTCTGTCATTTCAAATTGTCCTACAAATTGGTGGAAGCAATCAAAATCGAACGAAAAATTTCTAGCAAAATTTACGAGTTTTAGCACTAACCTGTCCTGTTTGTTCTTCTGAATACCACAACGAATGAGGGTAAAACTTTGTAGGCAGAATGAAAAGTCTGAGGGTTCCTTTGATCCCTGTGACGCGGTTATAAGGGTGCGAACTTGGAAGTATAGCATGTGGTCAAGGATGTCCACATACTCTAGGGTTTGAGGCAGTAAGTCCTAGCTCGACTGATGATTCACCCTGGTAAAGTTCCCACTTGGATATTTAACCTGTAATTTGGAAGGTGAAGCAGGAAGAAATGGGATGTATATTTCTACTGAACCATTTGGGTGTGTTGATTCGACTGAGTGAAATGCAGATAAACTTCTCATGACATTTCCCAAGTGTATATCTCCAGGGAGACTACGTCTGTTCAGCTCAAATATAAGCTGCCCAGGTAGGAAGTGGACCAAAACCAAAGCTTCACGATTGAAATTGGCAACCTTACACTGGGCTACGGCTTTTGGACATACTTATACAATTCATCGCGCAGAAGATGCTCTCGTAGTTTTTATCAATGATTTAACTTTGCTTGCAACCCATTGTCGTTTAGAAAACTAAATTTTCAACCTTCATATTACAGAAGTCTAATGTCTTCATTGCACCACTCTAGACCCGACGCAGTCATGGGGAGTAAAGACTCAGCTAACCGCTTTTAAGACAAGCATTATGGGGGTAGGATGTTTTAGATCTTAACATAGAGAGTGGAAAGTGCCAAACACGCAGATGGACTAATCGGTCCACTGTGTCTGGAGGATTGTTCCGTACCGAGCCGATTTCAATTAGTGATATCAATTCACATCGCACAAGGTGGACACTGTGAAGCTGCATTTTCAAACCAACTGTGAGGCCGATTGTTGAAGTTCGATGACAAATGAGACGAGGAGAATTGCACGGCTATGCATTTGATCACCAAAACTCTGCTTACTGGATTCGATATCTGAGTGTTTCAAAAAACAAGCCGTCCAATCCAAATGCCTTTTGACCACCAGAATTTCATAATTTGTCAGTGTCAGAGGTTTTGCTGCTGTTCGCATAAAAATATGACTGTCTTCCTAGAGAAGCAGATAAATATGAAGCATGATGCATGCAGATATGCGCAACCACGGTAGCGAGGGATGTGGTCTAACTTGGACAAACTGACCAAGTTCCATATTCTTCAAAAGTTTACAAAGGATGATCACAAGGGTCGGTGACTCAAAAATATCCTGGTCATATCGATTCCCACCGTTATTTTGAAATGCACACACACCTGTTCCAAGACGAAGAAAGTTCTAAGAGCGTATGTGGAGAGGGGAAAAAGGTTGAGTAGGAAATCTTTAGGCCAGCCACAAGCACAGTAGGAGCGGCGATGTGGATATCTTCTCGTTTACAAGAGCTAGCGGGGCTGCAAAGCGACAGAAACTCTCGAATAACCTTAGCACAGAAGGATATAAAGCCGAGAAATGCATCGGAGAAAAGGGGGTTGGATTTGTGAAAGGTGCCATGAACGGTCTAAGTAGTTTTGCAAGAAGATTTTGGCGTTTGTTGCAGGAAAAATTTTGAAAACCTCAGACAGAACATATGTCATTTAGCACTGTACGCTTATACTAAAACAGGCTTTTGTTTCTATCCTAAGTATCAAAACAGAATCTTCAGAGAGCCTTCGGTTCTTGTTTGAAGCTGTATTTTATTGTTTACTTATGGGTTTAGGACAGTAAGGGCGTCCTGGTGGCGTAGCTCAACGTAAGCTAATTATTCAGTCCCGATGGGCTCTCCGAAACTCGAACTCATTCGTCTTTATGGCGCTGCTTGAGAACCTGGGTGCCAAAAAACAGGAGGGGCCGTGGGCACTTGGTAGTGACTCGCGCTCCATGTCCTCCACATGGAGACCAAACAGCCTTGGCCAATCAAAGGAGCTCGAAGTTATTGTGAGACTGTGTCCCTTATGGTAAGAAAGCATAGGCGGTGTTGGATTTCCGCTAAAACTGCTGCTCCTAAGATTACATTACAGATCACTCATGGTCAGCAATGGTCTTCGGTTACAGTTCGAGTCAATCGGCTTCATCACTGAACTAGTCCTACCTCATGCCCCATCGTTCTAGTTTTTTGTTCTCCAAAATTTACGTTTACTTATCACGTGATAAGCATGCCTCCCTGGTTTTTCCCTTACCTTTGTGTTGTTGCCTACCACGTACAAATTGTAACGGCAAGATCATACCTCGGTTGGTATGCTCCACGCAAGTTCGGAAATAAACAGATTATTATTGAGACGGAGGAGGCCAGTCTCTCTACTGCTAGTCTGGGGTCCTTTGTGATGGATAGAGACCCTAGACAACTACACCTGTATTACTGAATGGGGCACCTGAATGGGGGAAGACAGCTTTTTGGACGTAAAGCCACAATAACTCCTGGTACCCCATGAAATCTGCAAGATCTAAGTGGTGAATCATGTTAGTCTGGTGAATGGAACACCGTACTGTCATCCGTAGAGTGCAGGAAAAGAGAAAGAGAAACAAATAGTGAGAAATTGCTACCCAGGGAAATATTGATCAACGTTTGCGGATGCAAAGGCTTTGTAATTAAGCATGGGGTATCTTTTGGAAGAAAGAACTCCTCAAAATAAGTGAGCAGGTTTTTTCAGGGTACTGTATGGCTTGAGCACAAACGTTTTCGCAATCCGGCGAATAATAACTCCAACTACGTTATGACAGTGTCCTGTAGTGTCTAGTCCTTGGATCAGCCACCACCTTGATCCCGTCCACCATTCGCTTAGTCGTTGAATTCAGCGTACCTGGATTCCTCCTCGTGACACAGCAAATTCCGCCTTAAAATTGAAGGAGGAGGGCGAGTTTCCTATGATGAGCAAGTGATGGGTGCCTATTAAGACTGTCGTGCGGAACAGATCTGGAAGAGGAAGCGTTTTTCGACTACGGCAAAACATTTGTTTAGCATTCCGGTTTGGCTCCGCCGCGCTGCAAGATCCTCAGGTGAACACACCGATTCCTTTGTGAAAGCTACCGGACTAGGCCTGATCAACCTGAGTGGATGTGAAGCTGAAGGTCTATTTCACAGCGGCTCCAAAACGCTCGTGAATCAGTTTTTCTTTTTACTAACGTGCTTGGAGGAGCTCCATCTTAGGAAAGTTGTTACTTAAGCGCTGACAAAAGCATATGACCTTTTAAATAGCACTTACTTGCTCTCTCCATCCGGGAAGCTCAAGTTCGCGAAAATAATAAAGTCATTGAAAAACTTTGGGGGCGAAATGCATCTCAGACGTGCTTGTGGCACGTGAAATGCCAAAATATTTCGATTTCCAAGGTCCGATTATCAGAAGTGACCTTCAGAATCGCATGACGGTTTAACGTAGAAACAAAACGGTTCTTGAACCCGCAGAAATATTATCAAACGTCTTGGCGAATGTTTTAGCATTGGGGCTGCCACGGTGTGGCCAGCAATCCAAAGTGCAACAGTTAGGCGGGCTGCTCCCACGAGAATTGCACTAGCCATTTTGCTTGGCTTTATGCTGTTGATTTCGGACTCATATTTTGGCTGTCAGTGCTCCTCCAATATTACCCAGCGAACCAGTCCAGCGATCCCATGGTTTACCACACGAAACATTCTTGTTTAAACTGACACCCCTTATACACCCCACCCTCAGCATCAGCTCAAATGACGTCTGACTAGCCAATTCCTTGGGCAAAACTCTCGATCCTTCGTCGAGTCAACAAAGCTGTGGTCACTGACAAGAGAGACATGACAGCTAGAATCAACCTGCTCTTCCATATAACCGAAACCCCCTTCAAAGCTCTCTTGATAAACTAAGCTGCTACGGCAACAAACCAACAAATGATTTAGACGACTGTAATCCCATTTTCCACAACATTGCGGTGTTTCCAATAAAACATTAACATCATAACCATGAGGCCATTAGTGGCACAATTCCCTTTTCAGTCTAACCTTTATATAGTTTCTTTGAAGTCAGTTTTAAGGGAGGCTGCCACGGTTTCCCATCCACATTTCGTTGCGCATGTTCCCCCCTAAAACAACCGGCCCACTGTAAATCCTTTCGATGCTGTCATTCAATCCGGTCTCTGTCTAAAATTACAGAGCCCTGCTTCCCCTCCCTTCTGTAAGCATGCTGACACCGGATCCCCGCAAGGTTGTGTATCAGTCAACATGTAACCACATTACGTAGTCCCCCACCTCTGTGTCACCTCGGGCTAAAAACGATCCCCTAACAGCACAGACAGGCCCTCAGGTCCAGGATGCCAAAAAAAGTCCCTGACACAGTCACATTCCGTCGTCTCCTCGGATTGACCTCCACCCTCTAGAATTTCCAAGCAACGTCACCACTGAGGACGGGAAGCATTTCATCCAAGATATCCACCAGTCTACAACAGCCCGCGGCACTCCAGGTGATCATGACTCGCCACCGCGTTCCTCATAAACGAGACAGAAGCCTCAAATCATCGATGTCCTTCTGACCAAAAGAAGCCTCAAAACGCCCGAGCGCCCTTGCTTTTGTCCTTCACAAAAACCGACATCAGTTACTTTTCTATAATAACAATGGTGTTTATTCCCAGCTGGTGGGTAGCATACCGTCAGGCATGATCACAATGGTAAATTCAGAATAGACGCTTGGCTGGTGGGATTTGTGGGTACTCAGATTGCGCTAAAACGGGGCGGTCACACAGATAGTGGACATTACCGAAGCAGATGCATTCATGCCTAAACTGGCACGGTCAAAATGCGTGGACGCATACGGCAGAGAAAGTTATTAGGAGTTGACTAGGGCTGCCTTGCTGTTTAATTTCAGAAGGAATCGATCCCTCTTACCCTCGTGTGTATCAAAACTCCAAACACCCAATGTGTGGCACTCTGCTGCACCTCTGTGCCTGTGCTTTGCAGGCCTGCGATTCAGTTTCCACCCATTAAGATAAAGTCTCTCAAAATCCAATCTTGCTACAGTTCTTACGACGATGATTCCTCCCCCATTTACTCAACGAAACGGTTTCGAGTTTTATGTGCACCTAACCCAGTAGCTCATCCAAGAATTTTACTTGGAAATTTGGCTTTTTGCTCGGCATCTACAGAAACTTGTGCTTCCTTCGGGGTCAATTATAACGAAATTGATTCTTGGACCATGTGCTTCGCGCCGTTGAGTGTTTCCACACACCCCACTGAGCGCAACATTTTTTTGGACGACATCCTTGTACCTTATTCTCAAAACTTCATTCCAACCTTGAGTTTGCCAACTTCGCTGGGATTATCCTACACCTCAGGATGAGGAAGGCGTTTTCTTTACCCTTTCTTTGTTTTCACTACCCAACGTTTTTGGTGTGCACACTACTATCCCGGGAAACCACAGATATCAAAAAACAAATCAGAATGTCTGTGGGTTCTCAAGCTGAGCATGACGTGTACTTTTGCAATCGTCCGTAGCAGCTGGATGGCATCACCATCATATTCACCAAAAAATTCTTAATTAGCGAGCGCCCCCAATCCCGTGGGCTGATATCAACCAACAAATATAATGTTTTCTGAAGTGACTTTTTCTCTCCTGTAGGCAAGATATTCCTGCTGACTTATTTGCTGTTGGCAATGCCTCCTCACATCCGACCTTCCGCATTTAGTATGCCGCGGAAGAGCCTACCATAGCATTGGGCGCTACTTGAGTTGTATCCCTTTGAGAACCACTAGGGATGATCTTGAACATGAGACCGCTGGAGATTTATCCGGGGG
>SJOL01006840.1:136708-148051 GCA_004794785.1 Opisthorchis felineus | reverse complement strand
TCAACAGCTTCAGACTTTGGGGTCTGACTAGGATGAGCGCACGCACTCTCAATATGTTTTAGAGACAGCAAATCGGGTTTTGCACCTGATTTAAACAGCATCCACGCACGTGCAGCATTAAGCAGCAAAGCCAGAGATGATATTCTCGGTTCAATTTCCTTTTTCTAGCCTTTTACAAGACGGTAGCCGAGATTGCTCGCACCTCCAAAGCTGCGTCAATCATTTGGATGCTACAAAGTGAGTAATTTTGCCCCCCAAATTTTTCATTTGTAGTTGTTCTTCTTCCGAATGCTTGAGTAACAAGTCAAGTCAAGTCAAAAGGAAATTTGTGCATCGAAAGGTGCAATTTTAGAGTACGATGTTGTGAGGAGTTAGAAAGGCGTATAATGTGTGAAGCAGGAAGGGAAACTCATTAAATGTAATGGTACATACAGTTTATCAAATTTGGAGCTGTAGCACAAGGTTGCCTGCCAAAGAGGTATTTTCAACCAGTTATTGTGTTGACACTAAGTAAGCCACAACCACAATCGCCATTACTATTTGTAGGACGCTGGAAAAGGGTTACCTAATTTGTATTTGTACCTCATAACAACCTGTAACTGGCCAAAGACTCCTGAATCGGTATTTCACTCTGTAAATGAAGTCAATCTTCGCCGAAAAGCCGGGAGCTAACCGAAAATCTGGTGCGTTCTGCTTTCGGTTTCTTAGCACCTAAAACAAGTTCATGTAGGCCAAATATCAGACTAGCTTCAGCGAAACACCCGTTATCCTCCTTTCAGTTAGTTCTCTTTATAGAACAGGAAACTTTATCCAACCATAACGCTTCTGTCAGCTGTGGACATCTTTGGTTCATAACTTCAATTTAACACCTCACGGGACTACTACGTTCATTTCTAACTCCAATATAGACCTGTTAGTTACATCCTTTTGGAAACAGTGGGACCGTTCACTAAGGAAATGCATCTTGACTCTTTATTGCTTAGGGTGACCTATCTTGTTTCTCTGGAAAGAGCACCTTGTAGCTCTCAACAAAAATGGCTTCTTTGGCTCGATAGCCTCTGGTGGGGTATCTTAGTGAGGATTGTGCGTACTTCATTGCTCTCTGGGGGTCCACTGTTGTATTGGAGGAAATGGGTTAACTGGCAAATTGCGTGTGATCACTCTGAGTCCGTTACTCAATGACGTTCAGTACCATAAACATTGACTTTCAGCTTCTCCCAAGGAGGATATGAAAAACAAGCAACGGATCGACGAATTCAACTCAATCCTGTCAAACTCGCTGTAAGTCATTTAAATGCATGTTGCATTTGGTAATGCAGGGATAAAGAAATCGAATTGTTTGCGCTGAAGCATTGGGCATGAGAGCCTGGTGTTTGTTAGTGACACCACTAAAACGAGTTCGTCTAACGACTCGATCGGTATAATCTCATGTTATTCAAGCTTGTTTATGGCATTCTGTTGTTTAAAGTAGGTTGTATACTCAGATAAGATATTTTTGACGCATTAATGCATAATTAGTTGTAGGTGTTCGAATAATTTGTAGCAGCGAGTCCCTCAAAATAAGATCAGTTACTCTTTCGTAGCAGTCTTCCTAGGGAGAGAACCTGAGTATGGATCTTTTAGCTGACAATGAAGAATTTTTCGCCGCTGTCCAAGCGCTCAATTAATGCAACAATACTTCAGCATTTGGTGAAACTACGTTCATTTTATCTGACTATATCTGTTGATTCCGTGAATCTCCTGAGGGGTTATAAGGTGGTCCGAATAGTTGAAAAGACTAGCTAGCTATTATGGTATCACCCTAATTCCCACCTCAGTGTTTTGAAGACACACCACGATTGATGCAGACTGACTGGATGGGTTACCGGTACGTTGAATAGTAACTAAAACCCTAAGCGACCTTGACTTGTCAGGGATCAGTAAGTGCTTATGAACCAAATGGCCGTTGATATCCCTCCCGAATTTCTCTCAAAATTCCTCTCTCAAAATGGCAAGGACTCCTTCCACATGCACATGATAAAGTTGAAATACTTTTAGTGGGCGGGTTTATCGGGCTCTAACTAAATCTTTATTAGCAAAACTCGAGAAAAAGTGCAAGCTCATATCTTGGTAATTATGGTATCCTCCGTGGGATAGGCAACGTCTTTGGAAGAATTTAAACCCAGTTAGGTCACGTGACTGTCTAAACAGGTCACTAATTTTATACCTAAAGGGAATACTTATCTGTAAGTAGCTGGGTCGAACATATCATCAGGGCCAATATTTATGAGGTCATGCACAATAATTAAAGAATCATAATCTGGTTTCACACCACGACGCAACACAGATATCAAAGTGACCAAACGGACCGCAGTAAAACCATAGCAAGCTGACCAGTCACAGGGCGGATAAGAAAACGTAAGCACCGTAAGGACACAAACGCGGACATCGGAACACCAAAAAAGCTAACGGCGTCTCCTCCATTTTCGACAGTAAGACAAACCTGCAAAGCAGTATTGTACGAATAAAGCACGATGTCCGGATAAGTTAAGATAGATTTTCGATAGATATTTCGTCCTGGCATTTCACTCCTTGGTATTTGCCTTGCAATGATTGACGTGCTGCCGCTGGCCGGGGGCATACGTAGCCAAGATATTATCCAGTTCGGTTGCGAATCCTTGCGAAAGCTTTTGAACTACCATATCATACGCTGGAAAATGGCAAACCCTATTTGTAACAAAAGTGAGGAGTGGACTAGAGTACTTGACTTCATCTCTGCCGGTAAGCCCAGATTTCGGATGACCACTTTCATTAAACCATCGATCACTAGTCAGTAGTAATTTTATTTTTAGTCTACCCACATTGTGAGAAAAGTTCTTTGGGATTATTAGGGGTATTGATGTCAGTTTAACCTGAGACTTGGAGGCTTCGGTAGGGGTCACTATAATTTTATACGTGCTGTATGCATCACCAGGTCACCTAAGTCAGTTTCAGAGCTTAAAGGGAATTTTTTAGACGGAGGTCACGATGCAAATGACGAAAAACCTGACTTGAAGCTACGGCAGTCCAAATGCAAATTATCTATAACTCTGTCAGATGTATAGATGATTTATCTGAGGTTCAGAAGGTGCCAACTTTTGGTTAGCACGTTAGTCTGGAAGACACACACAGGAGTAGACATATTACGAAATTCCTAAGACCAAAGTTATTCCACCCGTACATTCTATTGGTAGCATGGTAGCATAGTTTGTAGCCCACTGTCAGTTTCGCCTAGTTTAGTGCTGATCGTAAGGGTTTAGCGACGGAAATCCGAGAGAATTAATTCTCAGCTTAGACAGTAGTTTGCGCTCACACGCATGTTGGGATTTCTATGGCCTCCATGTGATTCCCTGCTTTCGTTACCATATCGCTGCTCTTTTGTGTAGCGTGCAGCACAGACTATCTCGAGATTTTGCTGTGAAACTACGGGATACAGGTTATTTTCTTTGATTACCGAATACTTGTAAATATCGTACGACCGGTTTCTACCGAACAAGCCCCAAACGTATAAAAAACCGGTAACTGGCTGTCTTCCCATCTCGATCAATCCTTCCGCATCAATTAAATCCAAAATGGGGACGTATTGAATAACTACATCACGGAATCTCGAGGCACTCTGTGTGCTGCGAAAAAAAATGTCGTTATATCATTGAATAAGGTCCTCTGTTCCAGCACGCCTGAGGTGTATGTATCTTAAAATGAATGAACGGATGTGGCTCTAGGGCTGACCGAGCAATTTGTCTCTTTCTTCAATTCCCCTAGGTCAAATATCCAGAACCTCCACCTTATGAGTGTTAATCGTCTCATTGAAGAGAACCTTGGTGGGCTCACTTGCTCGAACAAAAGTATGTCATGCATTAACCGTTATAATCAGTCTTATGTGATGCTTCTCCTATTCCCTAAAGTGATTTACTACTGTCTCGACATGCTTCACTACTCGTAAGGTCGCTGAAAAAACTTCAGCAACCTAATATCGCCTTCGCTCTTCTTTGTGTCAGGTAGGTGTATTTGTCAGGTTTCCAGCATCTTCATACTCTACTTGAACACTAAACTGTACGCCTGTTTTAACGGGTGATTCAACCGAACCTTGTAATATTCTCCACTATTAGCCGTAAAAGAGCAGGATCCGTTTATCTGCTCCGGCGTTCAAAAGACGGGGTTCAGAGATTACCATTCCCTAATGCGTAGAGATGATCGTTGAGCTTAATGATTTGTTGCCATATCTTCATGTCTTTGAGCCCTATATCTGTCCCACGAGTTTATTACGGGGAGCCAGGATACAAACAAGAAACCAGAACCCTAGGTCGCTGTACGCGAGACGTGTGACTTTCATATTTCGAACTTTGATTGATTTCACTGCAAAATGTGTATTGTCACACTGATATGGTCAGTTTGTGTAAAGTGTATGTCTGTAGGCTGAAAAACTGAAGGAACGAGGATGCGAATACAAAGGCTACCAATAAGTTGTTAGGTCATTACTCAGTCTTTCCAGTTTCAGGGTTCAATGAAAGGATTCGAGGTGATGTGAAAAACAAGAAAGAAAAGGGAGGGGCAGACTGCTTTTACACGTAGAATAAATGACTTCCACACTGTGCTCGCGTCAATTCCGAATATCAGATTTGACGGTATCAACAATGCTAAAATGGTCTACTGTTGGTCAGTGGAAGTACTAACTGATGTACATCACACAAAAAATCCATTTCGCATCTAAACGTTGACTCTGTTTTACAAGGTTTCGACAGCTATGTGGGCCAGTTCCATAACTTTCCCTCTTATATGGCAAACGCAACTCTGTTCTGTAGATGTCGGAATTCCCTCCAAAGCCCATTTAGTCTTATCGAATCACAAATGAATTCTTGGTCAACAGCCATCTCAGACGAATCCCTGCGGAATATTTCGCTAGTGAGATTCTCGTAATGAATATGCTTTTCAAAGACCGCTTCATATTCCGTTCCGAGTGACATTGTAGTAAAGTGTATAGACGGACTGCACTACCCACAACGACGCTGAGACCTCTTGGACAACCCTCAATCGCTTTTGTTATTCTTGTGACTGAATGAGCTGGCACAGCGCTGAAGTCTCCATCAATCTGTTGTTCTACTTAAACGTCAAGCGGTAAGCAAGTGCTAGGGTACACTAGTTTGCAAATCAAGTCGGTGCTCAAGTAGAACATGAAGATGCCGGAAATTCGGGAACTGTGCCTACTTGATGAGCCCCAACAAGGCTGAAACCAATCGTGGTCTGCCAGCGAGCTTTACTTAACCTCCTCAGTAGTGTGTTCCATCAAAAAAAATACTGCATCAAGTCTTCTTGATCGAAAATAGGTGATGATCGTCATCTTTAGTACTCTTCGTGTAGTGGTTGTAGTTTCCACGGTTCGTTCACCGATGGCCTGGGGAGGCGGCAAATGATATAATTGTTACGTCAACACAGAGGTACTAGTGTGCTTTCCATTGGGCCAATCAGAAAAGGAGACTTTGAAGTGAAGTTAACAGATTGGGTGCGTGCATGCACTTGACCAGGCTATGTCTGACAATTTATTCAACCGATGACATGTCCCGTTTCGGGATCTCGATCCGGGAAGACGACAGTGACCAGCGCAGTTGAGATTGCTGGCAATGACTTTCATACTTCGCTGCCACGTCATTGTTTAACCTTCTCTGGCTCATTTCAAACCTCCGTGTGGTTGTGCAAAAAGGGCTGTTTCGAGAAGTCGGTTGGCTGACATACGGAGCACATTACAAAGCCAGCGCATCCAATAGAGCGTGATCAGTTCATCCACCCTGAACGGGTTGTTTCTTTCAAAAACCATTCGAAGTACTTCAGTAATACTGATCCGGCGTTCCAGCTAGATACGGCAATGCTTTAAAGACACTGATGATCAAAGACGGAAGATATTTTGACGTCCTCAGGTTTCAGTGGGTAGGCTTCTTTCTAACATAACAATATGGAGTTGCACTGTAAACTCCACCCTCGACAGATAAGCTGGTTTGCCTACACCAATGGTGGTGCAGGTCCAGAAAAGTTGCTCTGACCTTCCAACTCCGGATGGAAATGTCGTATTTGGTTGGATCACCGAGACTCATACAGCTGCCCAGGTGTGAAGCGCATGCCAGACCGGAGCTAGTATTATTCAGATCAGTTAACGTCGTTTGCATTACGATGGCGTCAGATTTGAGAAAAGCAATTCCATCTGTGCACTTGATGTATGTAAGCGAATGTCCTGGGAGCATTTCGATCCCACAGGCCTTGGAGGCTGGTAGTAATTGCTCCATAATTGTAACGTTCACGAGTTTGAAGAGCAAACGTAAACGAGGACTGACTTGTCTGACACTTGATGTAGTGAACTCAGGAGAAGGCTTTCCGTAGACCTTCATGACTTCGCAGCAGTTCGTGTACATTGTCTTAAAGAGGGTCAAAAATTTATAGGTGTCGCCTTTGCTCCGTAGACACCGCCATAGTGCCTGACGGCCCATACAGTCAAATGCAGCTTTCAGTTCAAGAAAGGTGCTGGAATCAGCATCGCTGTTTCAGCATCTACCATGTAAAGTGTGACCGATACATCCCCTTGCAGGGTGAAACCCAGCTTGGTTTTCACTGATCTGTCTCCATCTGTATTAACTCAACCGTCAAAGGATAAGATGGAACAGCTACAAGGTTACTGACACAGTGGTTTTTACATAGTATTTTTGCACCATTTCTGAAGACAGGAAGGCTGTCGATGTGCTCTATTTTCCCACTACACATAATACCATTAAATTGCGTCAGATAAGTCACCAGGGATTCTTCGCCTTCCTTGACATTTTGCTCCTGGAACATAGACCGTATCATTTGGTATAGGTCATGGCTGCTTCCAGCGGAAGGGTATTTTTCATCTCCTCAGCTTCAAAGCTCCCGATCTTTCCGTAAGCTTTTCACTACTTGGCGTTTAAGAGACTTGCATGAATTGTCGTTATCGTTGCCGGCTGGTACAGATTTTCTGGCCTCAATCAGGACTAGCAAGCTCGACTATATCCACTGGTCATCTGATAGTATAGGAGAAGTGTAACAGACAGCGCTGAACCTCGCTAGCATAGCTTCTCTCACATTTTACCATGCTTCATCCATGTTCTCGCCATCAGTACAGTATTGGTTTACTGCAGAAAGTAGTTGAGCTAGCTCAGATCGATACTGCTGAGCTATGGTAGCACTCCGACGATGGTGGATTAGCATGTTTCTTGCTGACATGCGAGGGCCCAAAAGTGAACAAATCGTCAGGCGTGCTAGCACCTTGGCGTGATCGTAATCAGTTTGTGCCGCAGAAGGAACGGTAGTCTTGAATTGTGGCTTTCAACCGGTAGCTGACGGCCAGGTGTTCCAGCTTGGTCCACGGATGTTTTTCACTTAGTGGCCTTCAGGTTACGCGATACGAACGCTTACTCTGAAAGTTCGCGCTGGCCAGGAACAGTTGATGATCGTCACGCAAATGAAGGAGTTGCTGCCCGTTGTCTGTGCGATGAGTACCAACTCCAAAGCGTCCGCAAAGAATGTGATTCCAAGGTGATCGGATGACTGATTTGTACATTCATATTGCCTGCAATGATCACAGTGTCAGTGCTTCTCGCTTGACCAATGGATAAATCTTGGTAGAAAGTATCCTTATCGGCGTGCAGTCCGTTGGGGCATGTGCCGACATTACAAACAGGTGCCGCATTTTATCTTGAGTAGCGTTGAGATTGGTTGAACTGGATGACCGAGTAGCTTACAAGCGACTGTTCACTGAAACTCAACCCAGCCAAGAGGGTTCAGCTCTTGGGCTGAGTGCAACTACCACGGCAAATATTCCATGAAATTTTGCTTCTGGATCACTGGACACAAGGTGAGAGAAATGCGAAAGACCTGGGTTCGTCCTTGACCTTTTAAGATAAATGACCACACTTGAGTGTTCCACACGTGTTTCGGAGACATCGTACGTCCATTTTAGGAAGGTGTTTAGAAAAGTGTCGTTTTGTTCATTGTTACTGGGCAGCGGAGTGATAACGGCCTATAAAATGATCCTGGAACGTTTGCCTCTATGGTGGGCAGGAGTTGGTGGGGTATATCGGTGTATAAAGAGATGTGAGGGCAAATACTGCTAACTGGCCATCCAGGCTGAGGAGGTGGATTAAGTTAAGGTACCCCACATTCAGTCTTTGACCCGAAACTCTGACCCACAAGGTTATGGGGGGATATAGGTCTTTTTTGGGGGATCCTGCTCCAGCCTCCGACTCATAAGTCTAACCCATTAGGCAGCGGATATTAGGGTTTTTTTATGGGACTCTGCGCGCAGCCGGCGACTAAATATTCCTGCCTGTTCAGCTTCAGGGGACTGGCCTATTCCGAGGTCGCAGGCAGTTGTGCCTGGCTTCTAATGCGGCTGCATACAGCAAGTATCTTTGGTTTTAGGAATATTTCGACAGTATTGAATACTCCACCGGCGGTCGCAGTCAGCCGTTCGGCGATCAGAGTGTACGGTATTTGAGGCCGGCCTTTTCTAACCCGTGCTTACTTGGGGGAAGGCAGCATCGTTGTCTCCATGAGTATGGACATGCTGGTCGCCAGGGGGAAACATCTTACCGCCTTCACACTACCATCGCAGAAGAAACCATGGCTTCACCCTCAGGATACCCTGCATTTCGATTACTCGTAGTGTGTGGTCTCGCTGCTCTTGGTCTGCATTATCTTTTTAGCACTCAAGCCCGACCGCCACATTAAGGTTTTAGCGTTTAGATCGTAAATGGATCCGAAATGCTTATTCTGATACAGGCATATTCGGGTATTCTGGCTTCAATCTTAAATCACATCAGATCACCATTGTGAAAAGTCACAACATTGTCCTGATTTCCCAGCGCGAAGCACGCGCTTGTATTTTTCTGTTTTTAATAGCATTCTTCGCTGAAGCAACGTTATTATTTCGATTGTGTTACCCCATTTCATTTTTAGTGGCAGCATCGTCTATGGTTGCCTGGTTCTCTTATTCAGGACCAAAAATTTAAGGGCAAGTTTGCAGTGAACCGGTTATTTAGCTGTTTTGCAAATATCTTCGTCAATATTGTGACTTGAATAATTTACTTATAGGTGTTAGAGTTATACTGATTTGTCATCATCGCACGTGTACAGCTGAGTACCAAAAGAACACGAACTGATAGGTACTCAGGATCAGTTACTCAGTCTATACTATCACTCGAAGGAAGCACATGAGCTGAGATTCTGCCAGGCTGCCCAAGCTAGTCAGGAGCAGTCCAGATGTTTGCTTTGGATTCGAACCACAAACCTTCCGGTCACTAATCAAGGCCCAAAGAACAGTGTTCCTTTGCAAAAGTTTTCCTCTAAACTAGAATAACCTAAAATACTGCCTTTATAAACACGCTTTCTGTGTGCTTATTTGGTTCATTCCTTATTTGATCCCAGTTTGCAGCTCCTATTCAAAAACGGAACCAGGACAGCAAGCCAACAAGTCAACGTATGAGGTGGGTGCAGCTGCATTTGAAGCTTGTTTGCATTGGTTTCCCATCAATAACTGTATGAGTTTTATCGTCAATTTTGTGGACTTGAGTGGTTCGTTTTTGCGATTGTTACTGCTATTTTACCGATACCCTGTAGTTAACCATTCCTCTTTGGGTTCAACAGATGGGAAGAAAATGTACAGAGAATCAACGAGGATACATCAGCAACGAAATCTAGTTATGAGCGCGCAATTTAGCTACTAAAAAGAGCGTAGATGATCATAACGATTCAGCCTCCACTGCGATTGTCCTCGGAGAGTCCACCCGAATTGGTGAACCACAAGTGACCGCTTCCGAGGGTGCGGTTTCTCCCGACGTGAGGTCAGCAATCGACGGAATCTTCAAAGGTTTGACCGAATGGAGTCTACTTCAGTGGCTAGTCTATACTGACGGTAAAACCTCAAAGCGCAGAGGACGATTTCACTTTTAACGACAAGTGTTTGGATCGCTTTGTCGGCAGGTGCAACATGCGCTGATTCTTTCGGAAGGTAATTCAAATTTACCAAGCGGTGTTAGTGATACTTGCAAACTGTCTGCTGATAATCAAATTCAACGAATCCTTCCGGGCAGACTAATGAAGACAGTGCAGGTTTTGTACAGCAACCGGCTGATTGTTTTGTGGCTAGTTCCAGACGAACGAAGACCTATCAAACTGTTGGTGTAACCAGTCAGTTGCCAACTAGAATGAAATTACCAGGGCAGCCAAGTGAATCGTCTGTTTTTATTGGTCTCCAGCTGAATGAGTCGAACACTGGCTTTTTCATATTTCAGATGGGGCCATACTGCAACTACCAGAGTAGATTCCTTCCTATGGCACTACATACAAGGCTGATGAAAACGCCTAGTGTCCGCTGCTGATTTGAGTTTTTTCCGAGACTCATCAAGTAGACCTACTCCATAAATGTTCATTAATTTTATTTCATACATGAACACCAACTTGGGTGCATGTGAAGACGAACACTCATCTGTAATTCAAAGTGGTTTTAAAGTGGGATTTGTCGAAATCACTGGTGCATGGTATTCTGCAGCTCACTGTGCTGAGTAAAGACTGTCTTATGGGACGATAGTGATTATACAGACTTGTTTTCCTTCATAAAAAACATTCATTTGGAACACTATCACAATTTTTAAGTGCTTTTGTCCCTAAATATATTTGATTTAATGTTTAGGTAAGCCATAGGATTGCTGGGGATTTGGAGACTTAACCCCATTATGGCAAACTGACATCCTGTGTGTCACGGCTTCCCAAACAGGGAAGACACAATTGTTGATCTGAAGATTCTACATATCTACATCGAAACCATAGCCAGCAGCTTTCTCGCAATTCAGTGGGTTTCCGCTGCAATAATGTTTTGCACAGCCTTTGTTGTTCCAAGTCTGTTTCATTTTAAGATACTCCAGTGATTTCGCACGATATCGTAGCAGTACTCTAAAGAGGGCTGCGTGAGGCGTGAGTGTCCAGCGGTAGAAATCCTAGCATTGCTTGGCGTGTTCAAAAGGAGGAGACTAAAATATGAAACAATGGACGTACTTCTCTACAGCGTAACTCCACAGCAAATCACTTTGAAATTTGATTCGTTAAACAGTGTGTTTCCTGGTTAGCCACCTTAGTTATATGTGGAAGTCATCTTTCGAAAAGCGCCGGGGTTCCCCTAAAAACAGCGAAAAATTTATAGCACCTATCACCGACTTCTTCGTTAGAAATCCCCATGACCTATTTTGACAGAACTGGAGTACACCACTGTAACCGCCAACCATCTGGCGGGTTGGACGGGTTGTAACCGGATGAAAGTAGTTCTCT
>SJOL01006840.1:84212-118212 GCA_004794785.1 Opisthorchis felineus | reverse complement strand
TTTCAACGAAACGTCTCCTTGTGTTTTTCGGAGTGTAGGTTGTGAACAGTTACATGTCTGTGCGGTATCTCGTGTCGGCCTACCTGTTCCTATCTGCTTTTGGCCACACTTGTTACTTCTGGAGAAAAAATTCACAAGCCGATGTTGAATCTCAAGTAAGTCTTTGTTACTGGAAGCCTTCCACCACGGTGCATCGTGAAAAGGTATCTTTTGAGTATTGTCTTCAACTCATTCACGGTGTCCCTTTCTGATCTCATTAGTAAAAGTAGTTTTTACTGGTGATCACTGTTCTCGGCCAAATTTTTTATAGGGCTTCACTTGAGGGTGTTGGAATGTTAAATTAGAACAATTCTTTCCGAAGGCAGGATATTACGAGAAAAGGATGAGGAATTTTGCCGTAAGCTCTAGCTAATAAGGAGGGCCATTATGGGCTGTCCAAGAGTGCATCATCTATTTTCTCTACAGACCTGGCGGCGGAAGCGCTAACAAATCGATTGATGACTATTTTCCAGAACCCACACAATTATACAGTGACCCTCAGAGTGGCAGACATTATGCTATAAATGGTATTCTTAACCGAATCTGGGGTTTAATCACACTTCGAACAAAGCTTTAATAGCCCCACTTATTGAGTAATTTCCATCTGGATTTCACTCTAATGTGGTAACGGACCACTGTTATACAAAAACCCCCGTACAGCTTGGCTTAATACGGCGAAATTCATTTTATGATGGTCAACTTCTTTCCTGTGGAAACTATCTTATTACATACCCTATGTTCTGGGTAGAAGGAGTGAATGGAACTCTGAGCTGAATTCACCCTAAAGTAATCAAATAAACCGTACCTTCGCTTAAAATGAAGGATCATTCAAATGTTACAGTGACGCAACAAAAGGATTGGAAACCATGGACAAACAGGTGGACAGACTGGTGGATGGATGGACAGGCAGAAAAACAAATAGACAGGTAGCCAGACAGACAAATGGAGGACTTGTCTGTCAACCGTGAGAAAAGCCTGAGCCAGGTGAAAGAAAACACATCTAACCGGAGGATTCATGTAGTCCATAGGCAAACTAAAATTCGTAAAAGAAGCCACAATACCAAATGTGCCGCGGTTTTTTAAAGAAAACCGAAAGAGTTCAGAGACAGACAGCATACGAAGCACTGAGAACTCTACGAACTTTAAAACGGTTGAAGAAGCAGGGGCGGTACTTTTCGCCGACTTTGGAGATAGGCTAAGTATAATCGGCCGTATAAATTTTGGAGCAAGTGAATGAAGCCGTACCAGTATGCAGTATAGCCTCATCATAACTTGAAGGTGAAGTATTCTGGTGCAACGATTCAACCGACAGGAATTGCTATGTCCTATCAGAGGATGTCGAATTTTCTAGAGAACTCTGCTAGGGCACTGAGCCCGAGATAGTTTTGGGTGCAGTGGAATGAACGGAAGCCCTCTGTTTAGGGCATTCGGTTACGGAAAATGAGTGCCCCTTAAAAGTCTAAGCCAACCTATAAAGCTGCTAAATTTCCCGTAGCCTATTAATTTGTTACAAACTATCATGTGGGAGCCCGGAGCCGATTTTAAAATGTCTTTTCCGTCGCACATCTAACTGACCGAAGTATTGACAGTGCGCTTCTTAAAACTGTGAATATGCTATCATTCTGTCTTCAAAGTCGTTCGAGATGCACGGAAATTACCAGCCAGCGTTCTGAATTGAAACTAAGTTGCGAATTCAAAATCCAAAAGGGAAATTGCCTGCCCGAGATACCAGGAATGTCTTCAAAAATGCTACCCTATCTGGTACGGTTTGGTGTTCATAGACGTATCTGTGCATGTAGACCATAGAACAACGATAAAAAAAACACAACTGAGGTATCGGATGCGCAAATTTAAGGACGAGACCTATCCGTGGAGTCAGTGTATCTACGAATATTGTGGATTCAGTTTCTGGTTGACACATGAAAATTTGTCAGATCGTTTGATATGATTAAGAGATTACAAGTCATGTCTGATACAAGACGGGAGAGAAAATCTACCCATCGAATCCATCCAGCGCCAATTCGTCGGAAGGGGAAATATGCAGGGCATTGAGCAAACGTTTGCGGAAGTACTACCGGGCAAGTGAAAAAAGTAAACATTGAATAAGAATACTATAATACCGGAAGCAGCCGAAAATGGAAAGTACGCATCCCGGTTCGATTGTACATCAAACAACCGAGTCCAAAACAAGTGCGAGATAAATGGGATTATTTGCTAGTATCACAAGCGCGTGAAAGCGTTTCACTTCCTGCACATAGATCTGTGAATCATCAAGTTTGAAGACGAAGATTTGACGCTGGTTGAAAACTAAATGTGTGAACTAGACATCTTTGACGCACACTTAACAGATAATCACCCCAGGAACTCTCACGATTTGTTACTCAACAGATTAAGTTTGAGGGAAGCGAGGAACTGAAGAGAAAATTTTGAGACAACGCTTATTCTACTAAAACATAAACTAACAAGTTAAGACGCGTTAACGTAGGATTGATTCCTTGTGACTAGTTCTGTGGGCAAGGATTAGATGGCGGCATCAGGTCTTAAAGCACTCTATATCCTGTGCTCTCATTTTGATGTAAGCCGGTTTTCCTAACCGATGTTTGAAGTACGCATTGTCTAAACTGTTACCAAATTCAGGGGGATTTATCCACACCAGCTCCAGTGAAGGGCTCCGGTATGCAGGGGGCACTTTGTTGCGATAAGTAGTAGCCTATCACTCGAGCAGAGGGTGAGGTGGTTCATTAGTTAGAGCGCCAATTTACTGAACGGAAGATCCGTGGTTAGAACCCGACCTCTTCATCTCGACTTCCCCTGTTTAGGCTTGGGCAACCTGGCAGTATCTCAGCCCTCATGCCTGCTTCGGGCAGCCAGACACCGGAGGGGTGTTACAGCTGAACGACTTTTTTCTATCACTCAAGAATTACTCCTACTTTGTAGCGAGGAGAATACTTCTTTGAGGAAAGTCATGATTCGAATTCGGTTAGCGCGAGTGATTTTCGCTCGTAGGTTCTTTCATCTGCGTATCTGAACTTCGGTGTTTCGAGAGGTTATTCAAAATGACTGCATTCCATTTGGTAAATGTCATGAAAATTGGGCTGAATTACGTAATTTTTTGGTGCTATCTTGCCTTCCCTTATTTTCTCAACTTTCAGGATGACACGAACTTGGATTTCAAATGTATCACAAAAATATGGCCACTAGTGAGGCGGTATTTGGAGGTAATGCAGTTCATGTACATTTTGACAGATATCTGCTATCGTCAGACCGAACATTTTGAGGCTTTCCAGACAATACATATTTCCAGTCATGGGCTTCGTACAGAGAATGATTTTCACTTTGTCGAATGCATAAGAATTGAGCGTACGTAGTTAAGCTCCAAGTATCGATTTCTCTGCACCCACTCACGGGCAACAACAAGTGCTAACATGCTTCAGGTTGAACACTCTATCTTTCGTTGGAATAACCTAGGGAAAATAAAAAACCGAGAACATGTTGAGCATTACATTACAAGCACACCCCAGCTTCATTCCGGGTCTGCCTACCCAAGTGAAATTAACTAATTTCCCGCAGCCATAGATCTGGATCTCGAAAAGGAATGGTTGCACATCAAGGAGAGAGATGAATGGCGAATATCTCAGGGACTAAACCCACCAGACGTGTCTCCAGCAAAATGAGGTCTTTCGGGATGTTTAAGTATTTTTTCATATTATTCATACTACTTGCAACACACGTAGTAGCTCATATGATTTGTGGTTGTTCAGCTGTGTCCATCCGTTTCACTGGTTCAGCCAGAGGCCTGGGAAATGGAAGTGTGATCGGCAATGATACTGTTTATAGCCATTGATCAGACAATGGAATAGCGATAATATATCGATGTTACCTGATTCTTTATTTACCTTGTGGTGAATATCAAGCAATTTTGCAAGCCATATCGCGTCAACGTATATATGGAAATTGTAGTATTAATTGGGAGCTCATTTGGACTGCGTTAACACTTTCATCTGTAAAATCAAGGGACTTCGATCACCAACATGAGGCGCATATCTCAATAGGAGATTACTTAAACTGACCCAGCAAACCTAAAAGCCAGACAACACACCACACGCGCCTCGACTTCATCCACGACACATCACGCAGTGAAAATGGGTTATTTGTGTCACCTGTACGCACCAATCACAGTTGTGCTGAACAACCTGACTTGCACGATTTTTCAACTCACCTAGGCTGTCCTGGTCAGGCAACGAGTTCGGTCGTGTTTGCACAAAACCTGTTGACTTGAACCCTATATACATTCTGAAATTTTCTCCCCCGATTTTCATACTGCTCTCTTAACTTTCTGTCCCATATTTGTTACCTCATGCCAGATAAATAAAGGGATGAACTAAGCTTGATTGTAATGGCCAAAAACTAGATATGCTGTGGTTCCTGTTTGCAATACCTGGTTGATATGGTTTAGAAGACAGGACTACTAAGCATTTAGCGTGTTTTTGATTTTTACGCGCTAGTATCAACAAGAGTCTTGGACGACCGGATCGGTCAACCCTGACAATAACATGGCACGCACGCGGCTTTTTCCAAAAGTCTTTACAGTCATAGCGTGGGTTGCTATTGGTTGACAGGCAGAAAATCGATAGATTTAAAAAGTAGGTATCCAAATACTCTGCTCAAATCGTCCCACACCAAAATGAAAATTCAACCATAGGAGCTTTTATAGAATGTTTTAGTTCTTGTTTTTGTATCCGATCGATTGATGGCCATTTGAAACACTGCTTGCGTGAGAACATCAGCTAGGTCGCAAAAATTGATGGCTATCGACTAAAACATGATTAAAAGCAACTAACCGCCGCAGAATCCCAATTTGTCCGCTGTTTGAAACTCATAAAGAATGATGGAATATTGGGCACAACAAAACTTCAACTTGAAGCATATTTCGGCCCAAAAGATAGAAGACTGATCATTTTGAGATCCACTGTAGAGTCATGCGATCATATTTTCATTAATCATGTTCACTGCTAAATTGAAAAATAACAAATGACAATTGTTTTTTAAGGTTGTCATCGGCCGTTCAGTATACACCACATTTTCATACGAAAAATGGAGAGGCACACAGCAAACTACGATTGCTAACTAAGAAGAAGAAGAAGGGAAAAGCCATTCTGTCCCATTAAAGTACCAGTGCACATGAGCACTTCCTGTCGATTTCGCAGATTACACTGCGTAGAAGGAAGACCTGAGGTGGCAGATCTACTTTTATTATGGTCTGTCCTTGTTCCAACTCATTAACTATCCTCAGAAAAGGCAACATGGCTAATACCATTACCGGGAGTTTGTTCTTTCTATTCTGTTGAATGACTTTTGAGCATAGGTAACGTGGAAGGTAACAAGCCTTTCTTCTCCATGGCCTTTGTGGAATGGCTCTTAGATCTTAGCTTAGAGTTTTCCTCCACGAACGTTTCTAGGAACCCATGACTTCAAGAAGTTTAGGTATTTCGGCAGTGTTGTTTTAACACATCTTTCTAGCTGTCCATAACGAGTAACCAAGTAGGTCTCGCTCTTGTTTCAAAGGATCAAAACTGCTGAAGTCCTTGTATTGTCGACTGCAAGTCCTCCATGTATACAGTGGACAGCTGCCGGTGTTGACCTTATCTAGGGCTGTCTCCTCATTCAGATGCATCTGTGAAGCTGTCTACTTTTGTCGCACGACTCATCAGCTTATCATTCGCATCTGTGAATACGATCCAAAACGCCTGGCCGGTAGCACTACAGGATCACTTAGAAGCGTCATCATTGTTCACCTGATTGGCACAGGCCACCGGGGGTAGTCATATTTGGTGTCATTCACCATCCGTCCAAATACCTGGAAACGGCTTAATCAATTTTCATTTGGCTACGGACACTCAGCCTTTGTAAAGAGACAGGGCCAGCCAAAACTCTACTGTTAGCCTGGCCACATGTTCAGGATAGGACCGATGAACTATCGAATCAAACATAATTGGGAACATGAGATCAGTGTCCAAACCCCAATGCGCACGGGCTCTCGAATGAGGCTGAGTAACGTTTCTTTTCCTTCTTAATTCGCACTAACTGTTGGTTGCGTTTGTCTCTCAGTCTCTCATATAAAACATTATTTGCACGAGGCCGTTAATGACAATCTGGGAATACATGTTAACCTATAATTTAGTGTCCTCAATGAAAATATGGCCAAATTCAGAACACTGATACAAGAATGATTATTCCGTAGCACAGCCTAAGGTTATGCTTTGCTTCCCTATTTGGGCTAATAAATGAAAATCGAGCTGATAAATTTAGTATGAAGGTGAAATTGAAACTTCTCCAGACGTCTTGCACACTTCATATTCCACTTTTAATTATCTTGGTCAAAGTGGGCCTTTGAATTGGGAATTATAGCTACTTAAGACCTTCTATATTGCTAAAAACTCACTCAAAGTGATCACATGCTTGCGTTGTTATTATCATACCACGTTAATGATAGTCGACTGTTCCAATTTATGCTGCCTTGGCCGCGTAGCTAATCACAGAAGCAGGCCTTGTTAACTGCACAAATATCATCCAAATAAACTCTCATATTTACACTTTCTGAAGGGGTTTCAGGAAAAACTTGGGTGTCCTCAAAATGCAGCTGATGAAAAAACAACCACATTTGTAAGATACGACAGCTAAGGATAATAGAAGACGATTAAAACTGACTACAAGCAGTTCGCAATTCAGTGGGCAGTAGGAACAGACATATGGGGGCGGTAGATGCTGCACTGAGAACTGGTTCTATGAACAAATGGGTTACTAAACGTCGTGAATTAAGCAGAACATATGACCAATAATAGCGCAATCGGTAGGAGCAGAAACAGGGACAGTGAAGTATTTGGGCTTTCTAGAAGCAATAGCGAGTAAGTATCAAATGATATACAAACGTATGGATACGGGTATTCAGATGGTGTAACTAGGCCGTATACAGAGACAACGGCGCAGAAAACAGTCAGTACGTTCGGGATGTAGGGGAAACTGTCTGGAACTGGTATCGGGTGAATTTGGCAGAAATTAAATGCACCTACAATTTTTAGCTGAAGGCGCGAATCAGCAGCTCGTGTCACGCGTCGAATCGGAGTGCTCGCTTAGGCCCGTTCAAAAAAATACCAACAAAGGCTACCGGGTAAGATGAAATACAAACGTACTACAAGAATAGGACTGCCGGAGAACTGGGGTTGGCGCGGTGGATAGCTCACCCGTCTCCTTTCCGAGGAGTTGGATCCATGGTCGGGCGGCTTTTCCGTCGGAGCAGTCATTCGAAAATAGGTAGAGTTAATATTAACTTGCGGGCGAAGATGGCCAGGCAACGCGATCTTAATTTTAGTAACTAGGGTGTAAGCAGACCCTAAGACGAAGCAGAACCCCGGGGAATTGAACACAGATGAACCAAAACGGCATTATAAAAAAAGGCGCAAATCACACTACTCGCGAGTAGTCAGAACAAATAGAAAAATTACCACCGATCAACGTTGATTCACAGGAGAAATCGAGAACATCATTTCCGCGGAGCTAACGATTGTTGCTACAGTGACCCACGAAGAATGCAGCAAGAAAGCGCTCAATTTTTGGTGACTGGAGGGAACTGTGAGGATGCCGTTCCACAATTTAGCAAATCGAAAATGTTTAATTGTATCACTTCAGGCTTTGGATAGGGAAAAGAAAAAAATGGTATATTGCGACAAATGGTTTTAGGGCCGCAAGAATAGTTGAACTAACCACGTTCCATACTTGCCATATAAGACGCGTTATCCGCAAGGTTCAAAAGACTGTTCCCCAAAAACCTGACTTTCTGCGGAAACACTTGCTGAAAGTTTTCCTATTATGTAGGTCTCCTCGGCGGAAGATAACCTCTCCTTTACATGAGTGCAGAACAAGAATGAGTGTGTAATGTTTTTGAAAACTTATTACTGCAGACCAAATCAGATACCTCTAGCTCCGGGTCAGCTATTTTATTCAAGGGGTAATAGTTAGTAACTAAATGTCGCCGGATTACCTAGAACTCTCTCATGACTGGGGAATCACGCGACGGTGCGTTAGGCACTACCCACCAGCTTTGCTTCCAACATTTCAAACTAAGGAGGCGTTTTCATATACTTTCCATATCAATATACGGACAGCATGACTTGGCAGAGAGGAATTAAATACGTTAACAAATGCCTCGGTGCTACTGACTGAGGACGTTACTACGTTCGGCTGCGGACGAATATTGACAACGGATAGTACTGAGGTGTTGCCAGTATTTGTTTGGACTGTGTTCAATGCTCATGGCAAGCTAGAAGAAGGTCTTTTGTCCGTGCCGTTTAACCATTCTTTACAGGTAAAATGACAGGGGTGAGTGGTTGTGAGGCACCACTGTTTTACTTCAGGTATTGCTTTCGACCACGAGAGTGCGGATAAGTTATAGGATGGGTGTGAAAATGAGGTGCATTTACGGGTATAAAATCTTAGTACATATAACAGAATCCAGCTCATGTCATCATTTGGCTGGATTTTCTGCTTTTACTTAACTAGATAAATGATTTAGTAATGTACAAAAATGGCCAAGATGGCCCAGCCAGGTGAAGCAATCTACACCACATTTACTGAAATGGCAATGAACGCTGAAGGAAATGTTGCCATTCGTTTGAAAAATGAGAGTTGCCTCTGCAACTTGAGTATAAGGAGGAAATGTTGCCGAATATGAGGCAGATATATCCTCAGGATCGGCATTTCAGGCAATATTGCTTGTAAAGAGGATTGAGATCCGTAAAATTACTATCCACATTACCCTCTTTTCAAAGTTCGTTTGTCGCAATGTGATATGTCCAACTTGCATTTTGTTATAGTAAAGGCTCAATATGAGTGCGTACGTATTTGGACAAATTGGGGACTTAACATCTGCCACTCTCTCGTTTACTTGTTTCATTATCAGAGAGATTAGTTTTTGTCTACCGGAATGGAGAAAAATTCGTATATCCAAATGCTAAGCAACATCCTAACCTTCTACTTTCCACTGCAGGTGATGTACCGGATGAATCTGTTTGCTGTGGTCCTCTGCTTCATGATGAACCAGAAGTACATGTTTTACTATTTTGTACCACTCATATCATTTTGGTTCACCTATCTATTCGTCGCGATGTCACTGTTCTTCCAAATTTTGATGAGAAAAAGCGATGTTGGCGGATCAGATATTGACAGCGCCAAATTGTGTCGGTTCGTCGTGAAGCTGGTGGTTTTCGCTCTCCTGATTTTGGCACCGATTGAACTGCTACACCGAATGCCTTCTGTATTTAGCAAGATATTTTTCACCGCGTAAGTTGGATTTTTTTTGTAAACAGCAGCCGAGTCACGTGTTGTGTGAACAGATTAATGTTCACTGTGTTGTAGAGATAACGGGCAACTAGTCTTGTGATTGTACGCGTACACACCCATGCAGTCATGTGTTCAAATTCATACCAGATACCTAACGCAGTAAATTAACCAGACGCGTGAGCAAGTGTTTACTGATTCACCAACCTATTAGTAATCGTTTTGCCCTTAGTTATTCATCTTTTACATTCCTGCATAGTATAAAAAGTCATTACGTAGTAGCTTTGTAGCATGTCAGCTAGCGTTCTCTTTACCCTCATGGAGAGATTTGAGGCACTCCTAGTGATCTTTGGCGATATGTCGAGTGTTAACTGATTCGGTGAATGACTGAAATGTGAATGAATGGGCATAGTAGTATACAATTACCGGAAAAAATATTTACTTATGCACTTCTTCAAGCCAGTTCTACGCTGTGGGCCAAAATAAGGTATTTCTGCCTGAGTCGTCTACTCCGTTTCAGCAAAACTGGGGCATGGAAGTTGTCAACGTATTGACCAAACTTACTCCGTTGCATCCCAACTTTGAAGCACCTAGAAACAGGTTGCACCGGTCGGATCTTTACTTCACCTCAAACTTCCGAACCAGTTTCACATGCTTCATACACTTATTTGTCACTTTCAAATCCAGGTGTTCCGGTACCAGCAACGGCTTTTTGACTGACAGTAGCGCTCGAACTGTTTTTATTCATGACATTCCGGAGTTTGGTTGCCGATTCACCTATGAAGTGCTAGAAATGTCTCATGCACTTAGCATGAGATTCTGGGCTTGTTGTTGTCGGATGGACATAGAAATATCAGCTAAAATGTGCCTCCATCGCGACACCATCGAACGCCCCAGAAAGAAAGTTTCAAGATTACACATGAACTTTTGATTCTATCAATGCCGTATCAGCATTGATGTAGACAGAAACGAATTTCCCATTATCCTCTGTTGGCTCACCAATGTGCAGGACTATACGCTTGAGGATGAAAAGGGCTTGCGCGTACATGTCTAAGCTAGACAGAAGAAAAACTAACCGATAATTAGTTACAAACATGCTGAAGTGAGTCGGCGAGAGTGAGAGAGGAAGAAAAAACGATGTCACAGTGACACCCAAACTATCTGTCTTCAGTAGTTTATATGTTTCTGGCAGCTTGGTGCAGGAATCTAGTGGTTTAAGGAATCTAGTGCTGACTTCACTGATCACCGTTTTTCCAGCAGGATCAGCATCTCTGCTAAGTAGATAAAATTGTGGAGCCGGAAAGCAAGTTCTGGAATCAGTGAGCGTCCTATGGGATGCATCCAAGTTTAACCAAAGAACCAAAGTTCAGTTCTGCAGACTGTCTATCCGCCTGATACCATTACGTATGCAGGAACTAGCGACCACGATGCCAAATGTATGGCAAGTACAGGTTTTTTGAGCGTCGATCCCAAACCTACCGGGCTAAAACAGCATAGTTCTATCGGGTCTTCGTAGAAATACTCCAACAGCATTGGGATGGTCTAGCTGCATACATTTGTTAGTAATTTGGCGAATTACTCCATAGACCGAATGAAGAATCCATAAAAATGGCTCCGGGTCGACATCGACGTTGGCTTTGTATCCCGGTTGCCTCTCCGCAATCGAGATTTTTAATCTCCAGTCTGTCTGCAATATAAAAAAAACCAGAATGGGTCGTCATCTGCGAAGATGCAGACTTAAAGCGAATAACTGAAAGACCTAATACATAATATTTGCATAGCCTCCTTATATCCCGACATGATTCAGCCACAACGAAGCATAGAAAAGTACACGAAATTTGCTTAGCGGGCGCCATGAAACACAATATCATTATTCTCGGAAGTAAACCACGCCTGAAAACTAAAAGACAGATTTGTCCTTTTCAAGATGAATGAAGACACTGTAAGTGAAAATATACTAAGTTGACTTGGGACTCAACCTGGTCTCAGGTGCACCTCTCGTTTATTGTATTCTCCAACTAAACGTACAAGGCAAGGACCACTTCATACTTCATTGAAACGTTATTGGGACATCAACTGTTTCTTTCTGACACAATATTACTCATAAATAGAACTGTCCAGGCAATTTCAGCAACCCTACGGGTACTTTTGTGCCAGGTGAAACCACCTAAGATTCCAGTCATATAGGTTCGTCACATTCCAAAATGATATCCTGAAGGCAATGTCCCGTCGTTCCATCATTCTATCTTTTTTGGTTTGTACAGTGGCACTGGTATCAGTCAGTACTTTCAACGCGATTAGTTGATTGGAATTCTAGTTCTCCTGGCACCTTTTTGTCCATTTTGCTGATTAGTGAAGGCCAACATAGACCAACCCACCAACCTAAGCCTCTTTCGTAACCGACAGTTTGTCCGTACTGAGGGCCTGGTACTCCATAAACCACATTAATTTCCACTCGCATCTCACCATTTCATTTGAAGAAAAGACTTTTGAGTGCATCTACCTATCATAGAAAGCAGCTGGGCGGACTGGAAATGCAATGAAAATTGGAATGATTTTGTAATTATGATGCCCGGCTTCCTTCTCGTTGCAGTATGAATGGAGACTAGTCTCCAGTCCATCCAAGCCCTATCCAAAGAAGTTACCTGCGAGCGCCGCAACCGTCTTTGTCTTTGAAGTAATGATGTGTTGCTAACCCAAATAGCCAGACGGTAATCGTCTGGAACCATTGACTCAATAATCCGTAACAGATTATATAAGTGTTGGTTGCTTCTTCCAGCGACTGACATCCAGTGGGCTGGAAAACTGGACAGAAAGTGGTGAGGACACGGTTGTCAGTAACGAACAAATCCTCGATTTAGGAAGTTTTCACGCCAAGTAAAGTATCAAGATATGCAAATGAAATTTCCTGTACATATCCCGATGATTGAGTCCTATACGTGTGTGTCAAAATTAATGCATGGGATGGGGAGACACTGTGATTAACTGCCGTATTATACAAAAAGTCTGTACTTTACTTCACTTTACTTTACTTGTGAAAAAATCAAAGAAAAATAAATAGGGGGCTGCTGAAAGTCTTTTTCTCACTGTTTTTTTTATCTCGGAATATACAGTCCGAAGAATGTTAGCTACCCAGTAAAGAAGAGGCGACAAACTCATCCTTTGGGAATTTTATGGTTCCGCTTTGGTCTGGTGCAATTCTTTAAAATGTTGATAGTCGATTGGAATAAAAAGCATAAAAGGTTTCATTCAAATCAGTGAAGCTTTTGAAAACGATAAAACTGTACAGCCCAATCAGCTTTTTACGTCTCCAATCCACATAATTGGTGACAGAATGATCAAGGGAAGCTGAAATTTTTTCCTTGGTTTTTAATGCTTAAACTGTCTTTCTTGTCTTCCTTCAATTCTATCTAGCAGGTTTCTAGTGCATTCAAACTTCTGCTTTGCTTGCCTCATTCGAAAATGAGGGAATCTTAAAAAGGTCTGATCTTGAGGACCTATGTAAATCCGAGGAAACTGAGATCAGAAACCTTCATTGTGAGTGCATTTCGTCATTGCGTCGGTTGTTAGGCCAGTGAAACTTGAGTCAAAATGGCGTTCCGTATTGTGCCGTCTACGTCACATTTTGGCTTAACTGAGTTCTCGATGACTCAGTCAAGTTAGCTGCTCGAATAGTGATGGCGTCTGACTCAGCGACTTCACGGCGACGTCCGCGGGGGTCGAAATTCAATAAAATGGATCATCACCTTTAACGATTTAAGGTTAAATGAATTAGCGATCCAAAAACCGGCCCTTCCCTTTATCTTTGTTGGTAAAGTTTTAGGACGGCTATGATACTGTCACGAAGACAAAGCCCGTCGCTGCTGTGCTGCAAACAACAATGGCGTAGCAACGTTCTCTGCTGCTGTTAAGTATAGAAGAAGAATGTGATTTGTAGATCTAAGTAGCTGGGTTGCCTCGAAATTCGGGGAGGCGTACTCCATTTGGATGATAGGAAGCCTTGTGTTTATTCTCACTGGAACTCCATTCAACTCGAGTTAACTTTGAGCTGGATAATTTGGGCTGTATACTCATAGAATGAAGACACTTAAAATATTGCACAGGTGACAACGACTTGCCTCGATAGGCATATACATTTTAATTTTAGCAATCCATTGCTTCTTCACGTTGTCAACCCGGTCCGGTCCTCACAATCAATTCTGTGATGCACAAGGTTTGTGATAACTGGAGACCGTGACTTGTAATCGTTTCCGATTCCAGTCTGTGGGAGCATAGAGTTGACACGAACTTTAATGTGCAGTCAGTGGCGTGAGATGGTTGTTGTAATGCCTCGGTGAATTCGTTAACTGTGTCCTCCAGCTGGATGGTAAGAGGGAAGGAATGCCTCATGTCACGCGTAGATACTCATGTAAAAGAAAATTAAGGTAGTTTACACTGCCTCGTCAGGTGTATTCATGAACCACCCAGATAACGAAGTTAAGGTTAGAAACTCAGTACAAATTTGCCAAAAGTGGCTCAGTTCGGTCACACTGACAGGACAGACGGACAAGTACTTTTAGAAAAGCACCGTATCAAGATTCTGTGACCGGCAATTCACGAAGCGTATCATCATACGGGATATATGGTGTCTGAAAATTTGCCCGGATTGCATTTACATAAGTATTCAACCCATGCTCCTGCTTTTTCCGTCGGGCTTTATTTTGTCTGTTCAGCTTCCAACTCGGACAATTTACACCCAGTGTTCAGTAGAACTGCGCTTTTTCGAACCGTTTATTACACGCATCTCTTTCAAAAGTGTGAAAAATTTGTAATTAATGTACATATCTACGTGGAATCAGGTTTAATGACCAAAAAAAACTGGGAGGCGCAGTATGAGAAACGGATCTCCTCGTTAAAGGAGGGGTTTGGCCATGGCGCAGGTTGGGTGCCGACCTTTGTCTTGGTTGGTTGTTGCTTCTGGTGTAAACATGAGGGACGGTTGGTCTTTCATCGAGGAACAGTTGTGCACACAAAGGTAGTTTGTGGGATGCTCAGATATACAGGGTTTGCAAACATTAAGCATTTGACTTTCTATTAAGTTGCATTTATAATGAGATATCATCTGTGCGTGCTTAGCTGCGTACTGATGATGTATCCTTGTTTGGTGACGAAACGCTTGCAAGTTGGATGCCAAGCTGGGTGAGCAGATCAACAATCATCTGATGGACAACCAGTGAAATTACCTGAGCTACCAATATTCCAACACGCCTAACATATGGATTAAGTGGGCTATCTTCATTCCTACTTTACAATGTCACCATCATATGTCAGTAGTGTTTATTTTTTGTTTCGCTACAAACCAAAGAACGAGAAAATTTTTCCGAACAGAAATCAATTCGGGGTGACCAAAGAGTTCTTCCATTACCCAGAACTATGTTACTAACTAGATCTTTGTTTCACCGAAGTAAATGGATGAATCGAAGGGATTGTAGTGGTCTGGTGTTTATCTGTGTGCAATGTTTTTTTTTCCAATGGCAGTCCGTTGCGCGGAATATTCACCATCTATGAAACATGGGATCACAAGAAATCATTGCAAGAACCCTGGTTATTTCGCTGGTCAGTTGATCGATACACTCTCGTATTTGGAATGCTTTTCACCGTTTGCCTCAAATGGTGCCAACAATGTCTCGGAACCAACGTCTTACCCAATGCACTGGCGAATACGCCGCGTCCTCAAGCGACTAGTCACAAACACTCAACCTGGAACTATGTCGCAGCTGGAATCACAATCCTGGGACTTACAGTCACAGTAGTAAGTGGATTTACTTTGTTCATTTGAGTAGGATAGTGACATCCAAATGCAGGCATAAAAGAGAAATCAGGCAAAACGGGGCCGAAACGGAGAAAGGCAATGCTGGCCTATTATTGGAGAGGAAACAGGTAAGTTTTTCGGAAAGACCATACAATAAAGCGGGACTAGTGGGAAACGATGCCTATGACCAACGATCACCCTGAAGATAATAACAACCTCCGATCGATTTTCCCTCGTCTAGATAAGTCCCATGGATTTTCTTCAGTTATTCCCTCAGAAAGAATGCATGAGTCCCATCAGACGTAAGTGTCATTGGCACTGCGTTATACCCAGACTGACAGGCACGAGGCTATTGTCTTTACATCGAAGTGCCAGTGCGGCCAGACGCGATTTATTTGTCAAATTAGGTAGGCATATAGCTAATGTAAGCACCGAAATGGACATATTTACCGATCCAACTTTCCTCGCTGTGTGGTGATCAATTAAGTCACGAGCGCAACATTATTCCTGAGCATGTGACTCGATCGCGGAAGTTTCTAACCCAACGTGAAACTCGGAATAAATTCCTCACGTTCGAGTTTTTCTGTAACTTTGACAATCCAGCTAATGAGTGTTTAGCACACTTCATATACTTGTCATTCTCTGAGGCAGACAAACGACAGTGGTATTCAGAGTAACATCCGGGCTTCTAGCAGACTGTTTTACCTAATCCAGAACTCAGTAAATTCTGTCACAAGCATTCAGGTTTTCAGTAGTAAAAAACTTAGCGTCATTTACATTGTGAGCTATCTGATCAACAGCTATATAAACAAAACCTTGAAGGTCTCCCTAGATTGGGTTTTACCTTTTTGGACCACTTTGAGGTGAACCAAAACGCAAGCACATTTCGCAGAAAAAAAACAGATTTATGGTTGGTGAACCATATCCAAGGCCCGAAATTCTATGGAAAAGCAACAATTGACGGACCAATCAACCTTTACAACACGAAAGCACCCGGTTTTGTCTCCTGTGGAGACGCTTAGATTTGTAGCAGCACTGATGCTGGTTTCACACCAGGAAAATCCAATAGGTTCAATGAAACATTTCAAGACTAGTTTGTTGGGAATGTTCACCTTCAATGTATTGTGCTTGCTTTCTATACGGAGTTCGGGATATCTACAGTGTCCGTGTGCGAGTATCCCGACGAACTGGCTGTCTCTTAAACAGAAATAGCCTCGTGGCGGAATTTCTTACTGCGAAACATGAAATGGATGCCACCTTGGCCGGGTCGAAATTTTCGTGATCTGGTTTCCCAGTCTTGCGCACTCGCACTGTTGTAAGGCAGCATTCAGGGACTGCAACCACTGGTCGTAAACACAGCTGCGCGTGGTTACTAACGTAAGTAAATGAAGGCAAGTCACGATAATCCTGGGGTTTCCTACAAGGAGCACTTTTGTACCCTTGTCCTGGAAACACCTTTAGACAAGATGCTCAGACATTGGCCCGGTGATTGCCTCAACCGCATAATAGATTCCCAAGTTGATGAGCTACTTTTCATTATCACCAGTTTCAGCTTTAGTTTTAAAATGGTTTGCCATTAGGAGATCAGTGAGCAATATGTCTTCGGGCAAGAAATATCCACCGATAGTGAAGAGTACGAGAGTTGCAGATGCCCAGTGTTCGGTGGAATATATTTCGGTTTCTCAGATGCATTTGCTGTACTTGCCTTTCAGGGGTCTGGCGATTGTCCCAGTTTTAATCCCCCAAGATGAAGAGTCATGGGACCAATCATGGCTGGTCTCTAGTGCGACCAGCCCAACTAATGCTTCCAGAGTTGTGTTCTTCCGTCCCACTGTCTCTATCGATATACGACAGTTTGGCCAAATTTGATTCAAAAACCAATAAATTATTTGCAGCATCCTGAACCCTGGGGCATCCTGTTACGTTCCCAAAACTCCAAGCGACCGAACAAATACACCGATCCCGTGAGCTATGATCGGTCGAACTGTGTCCTAACAGTTCTGGTCAAACTTGAGTGGATACAGAGTTTGTCAGTATGCACACGTGCGTATCGCCCATTGCAGAGAATTATCAGTTCCGCTTCACGTATGTCTGATGTCTACATCTGTGCGAATTATAACTGGGCTGGAGTGTGCTCGTCGGGGCAAAACAGATTGGGAATTCGGTCTGAGGATGGGGTACGCCAAATGAAAACATACAGAAATCAAAAAGCACCGTGATTTAACTAGAAAACCTGCAAAGTTGTCGTTAGGACGACCTGAAGTGCTCGAAAGAAGCTAGTATAAACTCTTGAACTTAATGAACTCAATAGATTACTGTCGACCTTTTGCAACTCCCGCCCGCCCGGTCGATCTACTTTTATTCAGCTGGCAAAAGTTTCATTGCTGTTCCTGTGAGTCTTGTGGCCGTCTTGAATCCAGGCCCGCGGATATGCACCGAATCGCCAATATCAGCACAGTTGCTCGAACAGCACTCTTCTAGTGACTGTACACCGTCCTAAGACCATTGGCACTGCATGGTGTCTAACAAGAATACGTTCGCTCTATAATTGTATTCGTCCTACATTTTTCCAGGACAGAGAATACCAGACATTCAGAGTTGTTGACCAGTCTATCAGTTTATAAGGTGCCGTGGGTCGGAAGGTAAACTGAGCCAAATTATAAGGAGAAAATGCTCAATGGCTTACCCACGTAAGATGACTACTGTCTATTGTGACGGGTTGTGGAAGGTTCTGTTCACCCCCAAGTCATTTAGCTTCTTAGAAAAGCTCAGAGTAATGACTTCATCTCGTTGGAGCCACCCTTGCTAGATGTGCAGTTCACCTTCTTCCATAAAAGGTTTTGCGTCATATCAACATGACACACAACATCACGTACTGAGACCATGCATCTGGCCATAAGCCAAAAGCTGGGTAACCCTATCAACTGAGATGCACTGCACACCTTAACTCATGTTGTACTCATTTTGTAAACATTACCCTGTAACCGGTGAAAGATTTCTGATACATCAACCATTCCAAATACTTCATGAATAAGGAGATCACAAATATATTGAACCCAGAATACTGACATAGGGTGTGTTTGGTAACTTGTTGCCTAAGACATTCGAATTTCGAAACAAACAGTCCCCTCGAAACTGGAGACAAAAAACGTGCTATTTTACTCCTCTATCCCGATCAAATTTCCAAAATACCACGACGTCACGAGATAAACATTGATTTTGGTGCTCAGACACACATTCCTAAAAGAAGTTGTGCAAAATCGCGACAGAAATTTCTCAATCCTAAAATGCATTCCGATTACAAACGTGCAACTAGATTAATATATTACACGAATATGATGAATGTCTTCAACATTTCCAATGATGCCATGGTTTGTCCAACCGAATGATTCGCATAGCAAATTTTGCGTGTATCGTCCAGCTTAATCCGGAAGAAGATCTGTGACTAGTGTAACCGAAAGTGAGAACCAGTCAAATCATGTACAAACTTCCACCGGATGGGCCTGAAGCGGAGGTGGGTTGTGATTTAGCTACTTTGGCGTTAACTCTCATCACTTTTAGGAAGAATGTTCTCTGAATCTGTCAGAAGTACGTGCAGATTCTCCATTTGTCATGTCATCGAAATTGATCGACAGGTCACCTGACAATCGCATGAATCTGCTGAATTATAGGTTGACGGTTGCTTACAGTAGCCAGCTCGGCACAGCGATTTTTTCGTACCTCACACTAAGTCTTAAAATCCTTTAGTCTCTGCACACTCTGTTAATCCTTCATGGTAATGGACTGAAGAAAAAAAGATATTTGGCATTTTGCAGTGGCTACTGGTAAGGATAGCTGTTTCATGAATGAATCATTGCCGTAACTACGGACTGCATCTTCAGTTAGACAGGTTGTATAACTTTTGAGTTCATTGGGTTTCCCACCTAATTATCTTGTTTGCAATCCTCACCCTGGATGAAATTATCCACCTTCATCTGCATCATTTCATCCTGTTAGGCCGTGGCAATCTCCGTGTACGGTTGTCGTGACAAGATATCCGCCATTCTTCTGCATCCCTACGTCTGCATTATTCCAGTAAGTATGCGTTCATAGAAGTTTAATTAGAATGATGTATCAGAATTTGTTCCAAAACGCAAATGCCGACCTTGTGAATAGTCAATGTGAACTATTTACTTTTGAACCACACTGTCTCGTGTTGAGTTATAGTTAATCTGCGTAATGACACCTCAGAATTGTGCACAATGGATGACTGCTCCTGGAGTTGATAGTTGTTGGCGTAACTAGGTTTGAAATGCTACCACCTGACTAGCAGGGTACCAGATTGTGGCTGCTTCTTTTGTGCGTGTGAATGTTCTGAAATATCCGGTTGCCGTATTATATATATATATATATGCTAGTGTGTGCGCGCACCCTCCCTCAGCACCGTACAAGATTGCACTTTCTTTGAAGCAGCCTATTTTGAGCACCGTCATTTACTGGTATTTGGCAAGTAGCATGAAAGTGGTAGTAGAAGGCACATTAAAGTAGTTTTATTTACTTGTTAAAAATTGGACTATCATCACCACTATAGCACGGGTAAAAGAAAAGCCTCTGTGTTTCCAACTGGTCTGTTTAGCAGTGTTTACTGAACCTGTGCAAGGCCACATTTTAAGTGAGCATCATGAATTACGAAGTACTTTAAGTCCAAGCTTTTGCTAGGCCGTCAGGGTCTACCATGACTGGTCGCCGCCCACCTTCAGCATTTGGAAAATGTCTAGCTCCTTCGTGTTTTGCGCAAACACCCCATTCTTCTGTGCGCGCAGGCTGTTTTGAGAATGAGCAATAAAGCTTATCATTATCATTACTCATGTTCTAACCTGATGGACGTCGCAATTTACTGAGCGTTCTCATGCAACGTTGATCAGGTCAGTGTCCCACTTCTGCTTGAAGAAAAGTGTATGTTAAATATACTTCAGTTATCTGCAACCTGTCGACCATGCGTGGAAATGAGGGTGGGCTGTCAGACATCACATTCCAGATGATACTGTAATTTGGGCATTGGTCCGTTACAAACAATGCAGCTGGTATTGTTCACAGTTACCTTATTGTCTGCGCTTCAATCGACCTGGTGTTCACGGCCCCTCCCATCAATTCCAGATATTGGCTTACATGTCCATGCGGAACGCCTTGCTACCGGTTCGAACACGATACAGCGCCTTTTTTGCATGGTGCGGGGATATCTCTCTCGAGGTAAGTGTGCATGGGTAGGTGTGCATAAGTTGGTTGAGCGGGGAAAACCGTCCTTAGTTGTGATGCCAATGCCAGAAATCGTCGCCGATAATGTCGCTCGACGACCCAACGTTCTTTCTGATCTGCTTCTCAGATGTATCCTTCTAAGATGTCCTTTTTAGTCAGCAATATATCGACAAAAGGCGACAAGATATAGTTTGTGTGTTCGTTGCCTGGTTGTCGGCTTGTCCGCTGAACTTGTTACTGTGTTACGATTATTTTGTCATTAGTTGAAAAGACATCTTCAGCGTACGAGTATCTGGGTTATTTCTATCTATCTTTGCACGTTTTTGCGGGCTATCCAATTTCTCCACTGTGATTGGCTAGTTGCGGGACGGATTCCGTGTGTCTTGATTGGTCCGTTTGAAGTTCGATTTGCGATGTTGGCTCATTTCGGGAAATTTGCTTGTTTCACTGAATCTCCTCATGTCAACGGTTCCCTGTTTTTTATTTTTCGTAAGCGTAGTGCACACTAAAACGTAGTGACGTAGCCGATGCATTACAGGCTGGCCCATCATTCAAATAACCTGTTGTATCTAGCTCCGAGGACCCCTGCATCAGCCTTTAGTGAATTATTTGGTCCAGATAGTTCTAAGCCAGTTTTTGAGGAAAGCCCGTGGTTTGGAAGGGTGAGAAGAACTAATGTAGGCCATATGGAATAAGTAAGCTGAAATGAACTTTTTATTTGGTAGAATACTTAGAAAAATCTTGTAAGTGATTCATGATTCTTCCTGCTTTTTATGGAGAAGCGAGCGAATAAATATTCACGTCTGCCTACTGACTAACCGTTACACCGAAAAAGAATGGTCACCTGAATACTAGGAGAGGTTTAGTTGGGGTTACTTCGCATGATTAACTTCGGCCACGTGAATTGTAGCTCATAACATTCAGGTTCACAAAACGAAGTAAGTTTAGTAAAGCGGGTTTGCAATAACCTAATCAAGTGGTCCTCGAAGACTACGCGAAGAATACATTGGTTAAGTAGTCTAGATTCATGTTTATGCAGACCAGATCGTGTGATGGCTATTGGCAGACGTAGCCGGCCTACAGTAGAGATATGCTGTCAGTTTCTTTCCAGATTGTCTGATTGAGCGCTTCGAGATGTAATCGCCTCAGAATGATTGCGATAGGCCAGCGCCGTGTCCCCTCCTCACCCACTCTTTTCTCTCCTATCTACTTTAAGTCTTTAATCATAATTAAATAAACTTTGTAGTCGTGCGGCAGTGAAGCGTTAGTGTTAACATTGATATAACGTTCTCTGTTGATGATGGTGAGGTTGCATCTCACGCCGTTTTTCATTCGGCGGATTCTGAGTTGAACAAGTTGTCACTTTCGTTTATTAACAACGAAACCCTGTCAAAGAGTTTTCACTAACCTAGAAGGAACTGTGTTGCCTCCAGATGAATACTACCTTGGTTGGTGTCCGCATGAATCAGGATCGGTTGTGTTTTCCTCTGCTCTGCACCTCATCATGGCATCCCAAATAAGCGATCTAGATTCCTTCACCCGCTCTAGTTGCTCCGAAAGACACATTCTGTACCAGGCTGCGATTTTGAGCAAATCGATTTGAGTTTAGCCTAATGGTAGTAAACGCCGACCACTGCACATGTGTTTGTTGCAGCAAGATGTTACAGTGTCCTGTTGACACGCTTACAATACCTCCCAGATGGGTGAATTGCTTTTCGATCAACGCGGAGTGCATGAAATGAAATGTGTCGAACAGGAACTGAAAATGCTTCATACAACTAATGAGAAAGGCCAGCAGCAATCCCGATATAGAACAGTGATAAATAGATTTCACCGGTGGTCTTACTCTCAACAATCCTTTCAAATATACCCTTGGCCTGAAGGCATTCCCACATTAAAAAGTGGGCTTGTGTATCTTTTTGCACCTGAGCTGAAAATTACTACTGTGGCTACAAGAAAACCGGCCTTCCTACAAGCCCTAGAGTGCTACAGATGAGTATTTTTTTGTCCCCGCATCAGTCGTAAGGGATTAAACTGAACTTTGAATTCTGACAACTGCGACGGTGTCGGTCCAGACTGGTTCACTGTAGCGTGCTGCGCTCAAGCAAGAGAATTACTCGAACCAGATCGAGGTGGACTGTCATCGAAGTCAATCATTAGGTTCCTGTTTTAGCTAGCGGCAGAGGCAGATGGTGATTTGAGGCTAGAGCACATAAAATTCGCATTTGAACATTCTGATTAACTTTAGGGTGGGAAAATTAACTTAAATGGACCAACTGTATCAGTGGATTTGTGGTGTATTTCTGTCGAGGCGATCTACCGGACACCGAAATAATAGCATACTGCTGGGTACAGCGAATTACAGCGGGCCTTTAGCATCTCCCAAGAGCTTTCCCGTCGAACTAAGGCTACTTCATCACAAAGGTCATATCGTTTTCCAATATCATTTCCCATTCTGACCACAGCCTCACTCTCTGCAATCATATATATCGATTCGTAGAACCCCACTTGTATGCTTCATATCTCTTCCATCTTGCCGGTTAACACAGCAAAGTATGTTTAGGCCGAATGCAAATGCATTTTACCGCATCGTATTAACGAGGTAAAACCGCCTCAAACACGTCCATACAGAACTTCCTGGGTGGTCAGTCTACGTGTCCTTTCCATTCTACAGCACACTTTGAGTTCTTACCAAAACAAGCCGAGCTACTCACACAAATGAACCGATACTTAACCGTCGTCAGGTTCAAAACCTTTTAACGCAGCACTTATGTGTAGCACGCACTAATAATTGACATCATATTGAACTGACCTTTCGATTTTACTTCAATCTCTGGTATGATTTTCAGCTCTATCTAGTCCAGTTTCACGTATGGATGTCAAACAACAGCTATGGTATCCTCTACCTGGTTCCCAATTTTCCACTTGTGAACTTTGCACTGATTAGTGCCACGTTACTTTGTGTATCTCATGAAGTACACTATTTGACGGCCAAGCTTCAACGGTATATTGTTCCAGACAGTCCCGCTGAGCTGCTGTTCAAAGGGCTTTTAATATGGCTCCTCTACCTATTTCTCATTGTCCACATTTGAAGATAAAACCGGTTCGGGTGTCAGCTGCGTACCGCCCATTGATTGCAACTGATTGTTTTCTTGCAGCCTACATTCCGTTTGGCATATTTTGAGCATCCTATCTGTGACGTATTTGTTGAAATAGATCATTTTCCCACAAACTCATCCGTGTTAAAGCATTGAAACGAGGTGACCGAAAAGACTGACGTGAAAATGTAAAGAAACAACTCTAAATGGACATTTGGCACTGACCTATTTTAACTGTTATGTGCTTTTGGATAGCTCCAAGTCTTCTTCCGCTTGATCCTCGGATGCCGGTTCTAATTTATCCGTGGGTTAACCGCACCAGGTGAACTATGTGGAGCGGTAACAAGGGTATCCGTTTTTTAGACTCTTGTCGGTTCAGACCAGTTACTCATAGAGCTCTCATGATAACTGTTCAGCGAATTTATGGTAGACTTGGGTTCGCCATTTTACGTGTTCAAGGTATGTGAGATGCTAACGAAGTCACGTCGGTTTAGACGAAATAATCAGCAATTTTCAGGCTATGCAACGTTGTTTATTCTTCGATAACCAAAATGGACTAGCTGGCATAGTTCTAGCTAAACTGTAGGCAGGTTTCTGTCTTTGGGTACACCATAAACCTAGGGCTCATCTTTTCAATCCATTTGTGATCTCGAAGTATTTTGCCAGCTTCACGGCCCCCGTTGTTGTTCACCCAATTTCTGAAGACGATAATACCCACATGTGTGTGCAAGATAGTCTGGCAATCAAGTACTTGAGACAGGAAAGGAAAATGATACACTAACTACAGAATTTGGCAAGTTGTTACTTCGTTAACATACCATTTTTTTCAACCTTCACTGCAAAGAACTGTGAAAAACGTGATCGGTAACTGTATCATAATGTAAGCTGACTGGGTTTTTCTTCTGTTTCAATCAAATTATGTTGAAATGGAATCCTGACTGATTAATGATACTGTTTTGTGCGTTCTCATGACATTAGTTTTCTTTTTGGGCGGGCAAAATTCATGTCCCATTTTTATCAAGAGCGAACGTCACATTTTTTTCACTGGTGGTTCCACTTTCTCTTGAAGTGACTGTGTCACGACCATCATCATCGACACCACAACATCAGTTTTCAAAAGTTTTGCTGCCGTACACCCATGATTTATTTGAAAGCCTTATTTTGAAAAAAATGAATGAAAACGGAGGGGGAAGGGTCTTAGTGCAAGCCTACCACAGTCATTCCGAGGGGCATACACTTCCAGACATTGAGATAGAAGCTGACAACAAGAACGTCATTGACATCGAATAGCTGTCATATCTTGCAGCCTACCAAGCCAGGTAAAGAGGGGATCACGTGGTCCTCATCCTGGAATGCAAGTCACAATAACTGCAACACAAACTTTGTATGATCTCTTTCATACCCCTCTGCCCGGTCAAAGGTTGACCACGTCTCTCCTTCCGCAACTTCGAATTAAGCACGAAAAACAACACTGTCTTCGGCAGAAGATGGTTCAGCGTGCGATATACACGGCCTAATTAAATCAGCTTCTGGATCTGGACGCAATCCCTGACGGAAGTTCACATTGCACAACCCATCACTCACTTTCTAACTGCCTCGTTACGAATTCGCCGACACCCAACTACACGAACTATGGTTCTAAGACAAGTGTTGTTGAAAACCTGAAGAAGCCTTTGTTCCGTCGCTCAAACAGGCCAAGTCTTACAGCCATACAACAATACAACCCGTACTGCAGCCTGATACACACATCCCTTGAGATTCAGGGATATAAAACCTTGCTGCCATGAGTACCTCAAAATAGAAAACACGACCCGAGCCTTGCACTATCAGTGAGGTCGCGGACTCGGGTCTCTCAGGAGTACCAATTATTTGCAATAAATATGAGGTGGCTCTACCAAAACTGTCGTCACACAACCGACAACCCGATATTTTTTTTTGTAAAGCAGAGCGAATTGGAGTGTAATCAAAACAATAATACTTGAGGACCAATTCAAACCAACATCTTTCCGGGTCAATATTAACTAATAAACTTAACAAGATGGTTGTCAAATTATGAAATCAGCTGACAAGCGGAATACGTGTGTGGCTTAATCAATGACTGCCCAACCAGTCCAACAATTCGACTTGGTTTGCAGATAGCAAACTGGATAATCGGTGCGATCACAATATACGTGACTTTCCTTTTTGGGGTCTGCTAAGGTTTGAACGGAATGATGTGCAACCAATTACTGGGTCCAGGGGCCAGAAAATGTTCACAATTCAGGAAGGTTGTATAAAACATGCTAATATTGCTTCACTCAAGTCTTGGCTCTACAAACACTTTAGGACGATGACTTCATCAAGGTCGGGTTTGTTCTAACAAAATTAGAATGCAGGCGTATTTTGATCCAAACAGAAACGTTATTTCCGGGTCCAATGCTATCTTTGGTGATGACAAGTAAAGCAAATATGATCTTGGAAGCCGCCCCTCTGTCACTAGGCTTGCTTTTTGGACAGCGGGTTCGGAGGCATCTGTACTCGGGGAAGTCTGAAGCGGTATTCAACAGTTCTTGCATCGAGTCGATTCCAAGTTATGTTAAACATCATTACATTGCTGATCTGTACCAATTTAAATAAAATTGGGATGCCGGCTGTCATTTACAAATGAGCTTCACGTGTTCAGATCTCTGGCTGAGTCTTTACGTTCTGCTTAAAGTACATTTAACAGCGGTTTACAGTTGTTTGTGTCTGTCATTCAGGGGCCTTGGTTTTGTCTCCATTCCTGAACAAAAGTAAAGATGGTGCCGGGCAATTTATCAAACTAGTGACTTCAACCAAGATTCATCTTATGGGGACGTAGAACGAGATATAGCGGTGCTACGTGAAAGCGTTGGCCTCAATTCTGGACATGTTTTTTCTCGTCAACCTAATCGACGAAAGCTCTTTGCGTGTCTGCTTTGTGGCGTATCAGTGGAAAATGCTTCCAGAAGGGGGGATTTACGAGGTATTATTTGATGAAGTGCCAGCAAGGAGACGATATCATGGGATTTGTTTTTGCTCTGAATTTAGCTGTCCCGTGAATTAGCCGTATAATTTGCTTGATTTCTGCTACACTACGCTTCAAAATCACTTCCAACAAAATTTCATTCACACAGTCCTTCGCGTGGATTATGGAGCTAATCTGTGTTGCCAAGGCAACATGCTACTCGGTTGATGGGTGCGCACAAATTAAAGGCCTGTAAACTGATTTTCCACACGGACGGAAAAGTGCAGTCCCGAGAACCCTAAAATTATTTGATTGATTGAGGCCAAAGAATTTTTTTAAAATTTGTCTCACAATCCCCAGGGACATGACGTCTCCCTCCGCCAGAAAGCCTCTCGTATTCGGGAAATAACCGATGGTTCTGCAGCTGTCCCGCAGGAACCGAACTGAACAAAATATTTGGTGGAACGACGCACTCGCAGTGACCGTGTTCTGCTCATTCGACTTTCCGAGAAAGAATTCAAGGATCAGATACGCTGTAGACAAAATCGATTGTGAGTATGATTTTATTAGACCAAAATCAAGAGCCAACCGTTTGAGTCGGCGTGGGATTGAACTGAAATCCATAAGTGAACATCATTACCACCGTGACCGAAGAGCGAACTTTAGTCGTCCGGGATCTTGCCGAAGAACAGGGCTCTGTTAATGATCTGGTTAACTTGAAAAGTCTGACTCATATAAGTATTCCAAAATCTGCATTTCGGTAACTAATTTTATGGGTTGTAGATGGTTGTGGGAATTGTGGAGCTCAGATGTGAACAGCGTGATTAGTCTGGTGAGTCCACGCCGAAGGAGGGGAGCACTGAACCCGAGTTCCACTCTGATTGGAGATCAGCAGTGCATATGCTTGGCTGTCCTGAGTTTAAACTCCGAACTTCTGACATGCACGTTCTGGATGTTCTCTCTCACAAGCTGTTGTGTTCCACAACGCACTTGCTCTCTGTCATCCTTACTTTTTTGCGTCTCTATTCCGTTGTGTTCGGGCTGGTAAAACCAGAGAGCGCGTGGAACAATGTTTTAAAGAAGGATGATAAAAACAAGAACGAAAGTGAAAGATTCAGTAAAACAAGTGTGCCTCAGGATATGTGAGCCAGCTCAAACAATGTATTGTAGAGCTGATTTTATAAGTATATTTTGAACCAAAGAGGCCACAAAAAACGAAAGAAAACGACCGCCGATAGCGCTACGGGCAGTGATGACTGGCCGATTTGAAGTACTAGCTGTTCATCCAAGGAATCGATCAGTGGATAGACCAGATTCCTGTTTTCCGTTTTTTATGAAGACGGCTTACAAAGTATAGTTACAAGATTTAACATCAATCTGTGTTCAGATTGGACAAGGTTTAAAAAGCTGGTCACTCTGTATAGTATATCCACAATAGCTTTTCCAAGCATCTTACCTATTCTTTGTCTGCGCATCGTATTCAGTGCAAATTTAAAGCCGAAATCCTAGAAAACTACAACTCGACGACATTCGGCATTTTACTCTACGCATCACACAACATCTGAATTGACACAGTTTTTCGGTATTTTTCAAAACTAATTCGAATAGACAGAATAATTTTCTATCCCGACCAAAGCCGGCTTGCGACAACTTCCTGAATGACCTCACTCCAGGCTCAGTCACACTCTTGATCTGAGTCTCGTGTCTGTAATTTATTCGTCTACTTTTACTAACGTTGATGCGGAAAGCTGGTGGTGACGTGCGTAGAAAGAAGAACGGGGAATTCGAGCTGGATCGGATGGATTTCACAAACTCAAGCCGAGTTCTGTGATTTTGCCAGTAATAACGAACAGACGGATAAGTGTCAGGCATAGCAATATAGAAACATAGTTTAGTAACAGAAGTTGCAGTGGTACTTTTGTTAAGCTGAAACACTGTAAGTTCTCTTCAGCGAATTCCCTGAGACCAGGAATAACGATCGTTGTAATAAGAGTTCAATGTATCAAGAAATCATTGCGGCATCTCAGCACTCAAATGTAGGTGTAGGGCCTGAAACTCGCTACTGTAAATATTTGGCCTTGATATTTCATTTGTTTCGACGTTTCGATGCTCCATTCTCTCTTTTAAAGACTCTTATTTCGTTGACCTCTTCTCTAGAAGACGGCAGTCCCAGGATGTGATCACTGATGTGTCCGGCGTAGGACAGTTTTTTCTACTCTCTTAATTTTCTAACTAATAAGGAGCGCTGACAACAGTAGTACATTTCGGACAAGGTCGCCGGAAGGTCAAGGTACAGCCACCAACATACATACACACACACACACTCGAATGCTCATTGTTTTGTAAATCATCCATAATACGATTTCGTGTCGTGAGGATAACTTCGTTCGGCATGCGAATGATGATGAGTCGGACAAACCAAGTTTCAGAACGACAACAGGTAAATCTTTCTTTCACCGTGCTGTTCTAGCGGGATCCCTACAACACAGGTAGTTTAGAGAGCAACTGGCTTTTGCGTGTAAGAAATGGATCGATTTTCTAACTTCACTTCATGCCCTTATGCGCTATTGCAAATTCTATTAGTGTGATGGACTGGCAGAGACAGAAAGGGAATGGAGTTCAATTAAGCAAGTCACACAGATAATTATCAGATTTTAGTATTTAGGCCGACGGATTTTTCCCATAGAGAGGGGAAAGAGTAATCGCGACCAGAGAAACTAAGCCCTCTCTAGAAATTATTTTCTAGCTTTTGTGAAAAGATGAGATGATGTCCAGTGATATCATGGTAGGCATTACCCACCAATCATAATTAATCGTCAGATGACTAAACCCTGATTCAATTCTAAGAAGGCCAACGTAACCCTAGACAGTTGTGTTGGTTTGCGTAGAATGCCGAACCGTGTATTTCAAGCAGGCTTCTTTCTCTAATATGATCACCTTTACGGTGATATCAGCAGGACTGCAATGAATTTCTGAAATGACAACTTTGTGTTGTTGAATAATGAAACTGCTCTATGCATCACAGCAACTAATCTTACGTAGGTCTTCCGGGGATTCCGGGTTTATAGCACGGGAACTTCACCTATAACATCATGAATTGATTTGCGATACCGTCAACCTTATCTCAGCAACAGTGGCCACCATTACAATGAACATCACTCTGGAGGATATAACAGTTCTCTAACTCGGAGTATTCTAAAAACTGTAAGGTTGAGTAAGAAATAAAAAATTCAGTCAAACAACAAACTTACTTAATGTAGTCGGGAAGAGTGTTCGTGGTGCAAGATTTCCCGAGTACTTGTCCAACTTGGCTAAAAGTTGATGCTACCAAAGTTCCCTGGGGATGCACTTGCTTGCAAGAGCAGTCGTTTTTTGAACACGAAAGCCTTCGTTCCAGAACTCCGTCTTCCTAGCAGTCTTCTTTGCCTGAGGAAGTAAGGTTCTCTTATTATGACGAGCCGTAACTCATTTGTCAGGTGTTACGACCGCCCGTAAGGACCCTGTGATCCAGTAAAGCTCACTGTTGGTTTCACCGCTTCAAATGTTACCACAAAAGCAGGGGTGTGAAGGAGATTCAGATTAATGACATGGTCACTGTCTGCTTTTCCTAGCTGACCGTGAAGAGTTTGGTTACCTGTACAAGCTTCGCACAATGCGCTGCAGTGAGACTGCACCGAGTCACAGTTGGAACTTTACTCAAGAAATGAATGCGCATTCCTAGAGATGAGATCAAATATAAAGTCCAAAAATCTCCAACACTACCATGATAGGTAAGGTAAGTGGATTGATTAGATAACCATTTGGCAGAAAGACTTCGGTTGTGTTCCCAATAAGGCGATGCATACCATTAAAGGCAACACGGAGGATGCATTGGTTTGAGTTAACATGCACGACACCTCCAGGAGACCTCATCATCGTGAGAAAAAGTACTAGCCGCTAAGTGGAGTATCGGTGAAAGAAAGGACTCGACAGGTTTGGTGCCAGTGTGCAGCTAATGTTTCTTAAGATGACAAAAGCTCCTTGGTTCAACATAAACAGCTCGTTGACGGGTCCTCCGTCCCCAGGTGACGTCCGGATGCTGATGTCCATGCAGTTAATAACAAGCAACCAGAAAGTGGTAGATAGATGTGGAATTTGCATAATTTGCTTTCTCACAGCTCTTGTTTAAGCAGTCCCTCTTCTGCTCCGGAGCAATTTTCCAAGTGGTTCCAAACCAACGGCTGGATGTACAAGACTCAAGTTTCGCTCTTAATATAGCTCAGCGGCAATGTGGTGTGGACTCATCTGAATAATTTCGACAGGACAGGAAGAACACGGTTCAAACTGGAGCGGTATGAACGCAAATTTCTCAACTCCCACAGCCACTTACAACTAATCAAAAACTGCCCGGTGGTTTTCAAGCGTCCCTCGCGCCACCTAAGTGGAAAGGACATATGGGTAGGTCAGTCGATCAACACAACCAGAACAGTTGCTGGATCACCGTTCTAGTGGTCGGCATGCCAGTCACATCACTTAAGAGTAAACACTATCGCCTGTCCAGAAGTGATAATTCCGGTGAGTCCAGCATGCGGTGGTGGAGTATGCTGGTTGCACGCTTGCCTCGCATGTCAGACGTCCGGGGTTAGAACCTTGGACAATACCAAATGTACGCACTACTGTTTCTCTTTAACAAGAGCGAAACTCGAGTCCAGTGCTTGCTCTTTTGGTTTGGACTTACCAGAATAATTACGCCAGGGCAGAAGGACTGTTAGGACGTGATTGATTTAAATGAACAAAGTAAGCAAAAAGTATGTTGACCAACCACATGGCAACATTAGTGAAGTAACTGATATCACCGTAGAGAAACCGTCCATAGACCTCATTATTCAAATCATGTGCACATTCAGTTTAAATGGACAGACAGTGTTAATACATGTGTGCTCCAAAAACATTTCCCTTAGATGTGTTTTTCTCATAGTTTCATAGTCTTGGTAGCATACCTATTCTGCTAACATCAAAGCTTGTGTGTCGGTCAAGTAGCCATATTTTTCTGCAGAGTCGTTTGGATGATATTTTCACTGTAGTGTACGATGTACTATCTTGTGTATTAAAGTGCTATCTATCTTGAGGAAAACATTCCGTGAGACTAGTTAATACATTGTTCTCCTGAACCGCTAACTTTTGGATTATTCGTCTCGATTTGTCTGCAATTGGTGCCTGGTTTTGGGTAAACACTAGTCCGTTGAGGGCAAATAACATCACTGGTTAGATTCGCCTCTACCAGCTACGGAGCCGCTGGGTGTTGCATCACCAGCTTGCACCTGGAACAACAGTTAGGCTTTAAAACTCCGGAAAAATATCCGAAGGATTCGATAGTTTAAGTATTGCTATATCAACTCAGAGAATCAATTTAGCTTTGCATTCGGCAGAAGAAGCCGTATGGCGAGGTGGTTCATTTCTGGTCCGAAAAGCAATTGTGTAAACTTTACCTAGGAATTTCTGTGCTCCGTGAATCCGTGCGCTAAATCTTTCACCCAAAATTTTCCAAATTAGTAAACCTTCAAATTCGACGTTCCGGTGTGATCTTGTAGCGCATATCGTTGAGTGCTACACAGATGAACAATGAATTGCATACTTACTTGAAATTTTCAAGCTAAATTGTAAGGAACTTCATAAGAAAAAGGCCCTTCGCAGAAACACCTTAACCGTGTTTTCCACACTGCTACTGAAGCAGTATTTCGCCAAAGGTTCTAGTATGTGTCCCGAAAATTTGCTGCGCTACACAGGTAGGTGTACTGAACCAACGCGCAACCTCAGTGCTGTGGTGAATGCGCTGCTCTTACAGAAACACAATCTGTATTTAGTCGAGTTGTACAAGATAGGCCGGTTCATTTTGGGTGCTGGACTCTGCTGTATAAACTTCCTCGCTCCTCACTTCCATTGTTTCCGTTCTGTGCTATAACTTCACAAAGGTTGCTTCGCGACGCTCGCAGATCGTTTTAGTCGCGCCGCATCAGATATCCAGATAGTAGAGAGGACAAAGATGCCGGATTGTCCTTAAGCTTGCCAACTCTCCAAATCCTCCCAAGCCTCTCAAGCTGGTATAGGATAATCAAGCTACCATACTAACTTTCGTCGTCTCTCGATTGACGTCCAGCAGCTCCTGCCAAAGCAGGCTTGCCGTAATTAGCTGGCCCCGTTTATTGACTCGTTAGGACACGCTTGTAATACGGTGTTTCCATGCCTGAATCGAAAGAGTTCGCCCAATGTTGATCCATTGGAGCTTTGATCCCTTAAAAGCTTGCAAGCTGCAATGACTGAGTCATCCACACCGGCAATTTTAATGAAGAAAAACGGATGATTTACGGAAAAACCGTAGTTAAAATCCATAGACAGCTGACTCCTTTGAAGTGTACCGCTCAAACAGCTGGAATTATAAACTGCAGCCCTACAATAAATTTATGCAGAAGCTAAACAAAAACTTGATGTGTAAAACAGGCTGAGTGATGACGAGACAGAGCAAAAGTTTATGGCAACATCTGAAGACTGTGGGCTTTCTGTCCGCGCAGTAGATATAGTGTAAAACTCGATCCTTGATGAAGACACACCTTTCAGACTGAGAAACATTGCCAGGCACGTCAAACGACTGAAGAATTTAGAACGGACATTGAGCTGTCGTTCAAGCCATTTGACAGACCAGTCAAACCGCTCCAGTGTGAACTGAAGGTCAATAATTCAGGCGCATCCAGCTTGGGCTTGTGGAGTGGTCTTGTTGATCTGGTTGAATTTAAGTGAACTTTGAAAAATACTTCACGAGATGGGAACAAATGGCATATTGTATGGTCAAGTTCCTCGATAAAATGTCACTCATGTTAGACAAAGGAAGTTCAACTAATGTTGTATCCAGGACACCATTTTGCCTTCAGCTAGTTCCTTGTCTGATGGGCACGAGTTAAACATGTCTAAAATTTTCCTATTATTGAACTAGAGAATTTCTGTTTCATAAAAAACAACCAACTGGCTGGCTGAATCCGGTTTTCTAGAAAAGGTTCTCAGTTAAATATTATAAAAAATACCGGATAGTCTTATAACGGCTAACAAACGTTTTGCTGGCAGGAAGCACGAGTACGCGCCAAATACTCTCAAAAGTTATCAAATTATTGGTCCTTTTGTCATATCGATCATGTTTATCTGTTGTGGTTTTATTGACATGGGCAAACGGAGGACTTTCTGAAGTCTACAGTTTAAGCATTTCCCAGTTGGAGGAAAGCACTGGCGTCGACATTTGCCAACTGCTCTTAGAGGCAGTCGGTATATTTGCTTGTTGGAAATAAAGACCTATCATCATCACCTGAATGAAAAAATTATGCAGGCTGAAATTATCACCCATGAAGGTCAGCACCCTTCATAAAGTGGTCGGCTTTCTATGGATCTCCTCTGCGAGGTTCTGAAAGCGACTTGTGCGTTCTGCCTTGTGAATTTTCTATCGGTTACTATAGCGCTCCCAATTCATTAATACTTATCCGAAGTTGAAAGTTTTGCTTTGAGGTTGCTACTGAA
>SJOL01006840.1:28849-79528 GCA_004794785.1 Opisthorchis felineus | reverse complement strand
GAGAAGGTAAAATCAATTTTTGTCACAAAAACTGTACAACTGTCTCACCTACATTGTCAATCATCATCAGTGCGCATTTCAGGAATACCCAGTTGTTTTTCAAAGAACAACTGTGCGCTTAGTAATTGGAGAATAAACCGTTCAATCACAATCGACTAATCGGTGTTGAGCTAAACTCGGTTTCAGTGGACATAGAGCATCTTCCATTCGCGGAGTTCACGTCACAAAGTATCGTGTCAGCTGGTTACCCGAGTAACAGGTCAAATGGATATTTTACTTGTTGTATTAATAGTTGCCAGCGTGAACAGACGTGGAGATGATTTTTAACCAGGATGACACAGCTTTACAATGCTTCGCGGCCATTCAACATCGGGGTAGCTAACCCAACACAAGAGACCTAGATTGAATTTAGTGACTTCCTACACAGGATCAATAATCAGGAAAACCAAATTTCCTTGAAGGGACTGTTACTGTGAACACTTTTTACCGGTGACTTTTCGTACAATGTAGAAAGTGGCGCTAATGTGCCAATGTTTAGGCCCTCTGTCATCCACAATCGCAATGTCTACATTGGCACGGCGAAAACTGTCGCGCGATGTGGCTCGTATTTTATTCGGTGAAAGGACATGCCACAACAGCTCAATGGAAAGCAAATTGCTATTTAATTAGAAAAGCTAAAAAGGGTCTTGTAATTGTGCTCACAGTTTTGAACGTTGTGCATTTCCGAATTTGATAAACAAATTTAAACTTAAACATAAAAACAACAGGTAACGAAATGTTATTTTTGAAAATTTATCCGTCTAAGTGGAGCAGGCCCATGTTGAAAGGCCGAAAATATTATACGGCTGATTTATCCTTATCTGGAATCATCAGCTGCAAACATTGCATGAATCTGTGAGGAAACTCACGCTCGTAATCTGTGCTATATGTTGTCTACTTACGAGTTGCTCATACTGCTTATCAGCCACTGGCGGTCAAACAGTTTGGCCTTCACCAATTGGCCAAAAAGGCACGAGTTTGGATCTTCCTGCGGATCCACAAGATGCGTATTGCTACCGATTCTCCGTAAGGATAAAATAACTTTTTGGTGCTTTTTGGCATTTCGATAGGGCGAGCGCTTGTTGGAAAATGCCAAAAACTCCAAACGAAAGTTCCAGAAAATAAATAATTATGTAAATAAAAAAGTGCTATAAATAGTACCTGGGAGATGCCTGCAGTTTCAACAAGCACAGATTGAGATCTATTATTGTTTTTTTGGATGTAGTCACCAGGTGAATACATATCCAATGGTTAAATTTTTGAGGAAGACTGAAACAAGCAGATACGCCTGATTAGTAAAGTAAATAAGGGAAAACGCAGACAATTGCTGCGAAATGTTATCTAATTGAGTGGAGTAGAGTGGTCTAGATGACGATTAAGCGACTGGTTTGGTCGATGTATGTCACACAACCAGAACAAACGTTGAGTTTGCACGAATCACTTTGACAGTGTTTCGAAACTGTATTCCGACCGCTTTTGCTGCAGTCAAGCAATTATGCTGAATCGATATTGGGAGTCTGCAAACTGCGCTGTAGACAACAAACAAATAATGGCCGGAATATTCCGAAACTAGAAGTAGAAAACTAGTTTCAGATTTTGTGGTGGGCTTAATTTTGTCACCGTTTTTAGAGAGGTTCGGTTTGTTAAATGCAGCCTTCTTGGCGGGAGTTCATCGTTCATGTTTTAGGTCGCTCTGAGCGATATGCTCAAACTCACGTTGACAGGAGAACATGTGATAACTGGCAAAAAACATTCAGTAACACGAATTGTACGAAGAAGCATTCCGGTCTATCGAAGGTTCAATGGTAACATACATGAAGTAAACAGCGCTCTAAGGGGTTTTTCTGATTTTTTTTCAAACCGTCCTGATTATGTTTTGGATAGGGAGAGAAGGCAGTTCTACGAAACGAACAACTAGAATGCGTACCCAAGCTTTCTATCAAGGACGTCTGTGCTGTTCTCGCTCTTACAGCCCTTAAAGTTGAAGCAGAGTTGACCTGCTTTATTCCCAAACTTTTAGTTTTGCAGAAGTGAAGTGCATATCCTGAATGTTGTGGTCCACTGAAATCAACTCCTCCATGACTGATATATCAAGATCAACCAAGGGCGTTGTATGCTATACTGCAAAAGGAGCCTCGTATGGTACAGAAGTCATCAGACAATACACTCAACCAGACATTTTCCACCAAGCCGCGCACCGCTGCTATACCGGTCCAAACAGTGATCTACTCTTTGTCCTGTAAGTTTGGGCAAAAGTAATGCAAAATACGATTCCAACCTTATCTACATCCAAAAAGCTTGCACAAGGAAAAACATTTTCTGCGGCTCAATATCAGGTAAAGTGTGTATCAGCCATCCGTTACAGATTGCGAATAAGCTGTGTATTTTTCCGTTGTTTGCACGATTCGGTTTTAGTCACCGAACTGAGTCGTCAGCTAAAGAGTTTTCCATCCCTTTTGCTCGCCGTAAGCCGTGTAACTCCATCACACAAGGTGTTTTTATCGGAGAGGGGAACAGAATAGTACTGCCGAAGATGTGTCCACAAGCATGCCTCGGCTGAGGCCTAGTAGAAATTCGCCAGCCCGTGTCTTACTGGCCGACTATCTGCGAGTACAAACTGGGTGTCAAACTCGGTCACTGTCCACTGGAATTTGTACACGTAGTTTGTCCAATAAGCCTCATTCTCAGGAGACGCTAACTTTTCATCTTTCAAGTAAATAAGAAGGCATTCATACTGCATTTCGGGTTACGAAAAATGTGGTTAATCGTTGAATATTCTGCACACAAAAACCGCGTGGGTGAGGGGGGTTCAAAACACAACCATAAGAATATCACGACAGCATGGCTGATGAAGCGTATTAACTAGAAAAATATATAAAAATGCTCGGTTCATTTTAGGACAGGGATGGTTGGGTAGGTGGAATAACATGTGTGGTTAAACCGGTAAGCAGCCAGTCTGAAATGATAATGTAAGGTTGTGAGTTGTGGAACAGGGGGAAGGGGAATACAAATGCCACCAAACTGAAATTGGATGCAGGTGATCTGTGTTGCTCAGGGGAGTTATGCATATGCGCGTGTTATTCACTCACGGATTGCTGAGACGGGATAAACTATGATAACAATAAATAAAATTCGGCCTGTAGGGACAATGTAGGTTTTCCGGTGAAACTAGTCCGGAACTCTTTGAAAAATCTACAGTAGCCATGATATTTGCAAGACTGGAGTCACCGAAATGAAAACTGCAAAATGTAGTGGGATCGCTCATTGCTGAGAAGAAATCCTGAGACGCAGACGGTTCAAGCACAGCAGGTGATCAGACAATGATAACGGGGGATCCATGCATAAATCTGAATTATCTTCAAAAAAACGACCAAACCTCCAGGTTGTTGACAATGAAATCCTCGGTGCTACACAGCGGTGGACTGTCAAACGTTTCACATGTTTCAGTTCGTCCATGAAGTAATACATCGTCCAAGCGGAGAGCTGAGTGGCCTCTAAGTATAAATTGAAGGAACAACGACAGCTTCGTTTAGAGCGCTCTTCTGAACCACAGTGTTGTTAAATATGGAATTCAAGCAAACAACAAACGTGCTAATGCCTTGATTCTAAAAAGCAACACTTCTAACCTTATAAATAATTACCCTGTCATGGAAGTATTTTCAGTTTGACTTCATCTGAAGGAAATCCACTTTCAGGAGTCATGCAGGGGTAACCTAGGTAAATTTGTCTCAAAATATTAGTAGCTCATGGGCTTTTACTGGTTGCTGATTAAGTGGTTGTTGTTCTGTTCGCTAAACTGGACACCCAACTGCGCAAAGACCATGACTCCCAGTTTGGTGACGAAATGTTTACAAATTAGTCGCCAGGCTCAGCGAAAAAACAACAGCCACGTGATCAACAACCAATTATTTGGTCACCTTCAAATTGAGTGGCACACAAGGAGCCACTTTTCTCACTGGTGCAGATCAAGCAGTCAACTGAGTTTGGAATAACAACGACCTTCTGGTTGTTTTAGTATTCTAACCCTTCCCTACTGCTCAGTGCAGTCTGCATTCATACTCAGAAATACACGGTTTGCCTCATAAAGCGATACGAGTGACACAGTTGTGGATCATCTGGCTGGTGAACTACACGTTGGCAACGACCCAATCCTCAAATAAGTTTCTTCCTCTTTGAAGCGATTATACTTTATCCCCCATAGAAATCAACGCTTGATCGATGAATTCTAACATCCTCTGAGAAAAGAACCGGAAAATTTTGAGTAATTATGATCATCAACGTGGACCAGGTTGCCTTCCACAACTCGAGAAATACAGACGACATATGACATGGCGCTTGACTTCCCTTTCGGAGGGGAGAGCCAATGACTGAAAGCCAACTAAACCTTTGCTAGCTAAAGCTGGTGCGCGGTTGTGGTACTTTTTAATGAAACCCATAAATGGATGTTTCGTTAAAAATTGTGGTCTCGTGGCTCGTGTATATTACTGAAAATCACAAGAAGTAGGCTTAACGGCGAATAGTCTAACTATTCTAGTCATAGTTTCGAGCACTCAAAGGAGTTAGAAAGCCAGTCGTTCGAAGAATGCTTAATTTTGTGGCTAGCAGTCAGGTTGATTGGCTCAGTTCTGTGGACAAATACTGCACGATGAACAAAACGGTCTTGTCCCCCACGAGTGAGGCAAAATTGTTTAATCCAATCAAAAGGTGTCGCAGACTACTGATATATATATATATATATATATTCCATCTACGTGTCAGAAACCTTGCCTGAAGAAGGCTGCATGCAAAAAACGGACAAAGGAGAAGGGTTTTGGCTGCGCTGCATGCGTCCAGATTTATTGCATTGTTTCGTTTTGTATGTTCTGTACCCGGAAAATAACTGCAGACCCTCCACTGGCTTCGGCAATGCTGCATATCGCACAGTGTCCATAACCAGATTGTCCTCGGGGCTCGATTTAGAATGTCCAATAAAGTGGGAGTACAGTATTTCGTACCTATTTTCCACGTTACCGGTTGCCCGCTTCTTTTCTCTCTCATTCGGGTCAAGCATATGTGAAGCGCATTGGGTGCAGTAAACCTTTTGAAAACTTAACCAAAACTGTCGCCGTACGAGACTGTTGTCTCTGGAAATGGAATTGACCTATCCAAGTATTACGCATCCAAGACACACGAGACGCGATAATAACACTCGTTGGAGATCTTTAGCATGGACCCACCACCAAGTTTCGCAACCGTATAGTAGGACAACGCTCACAGGGTTGTTGCAAACGCATCCTTTCAAAAAAGAAGCTAATTTCGTTTGGGTACCGGAGAAGCTGGAATTTGACGGATGCCTCTATCCGTTGGGAGACTTTTTCCCTCTCAATCTCTAAGTGTAAAGCAGTCTGCCAAGGATATGGAATGGCGAACTTCTCCCAAGGTGTCACTACTCATTATTATCGCAGAAAGCGCTCCTTGCCCGTCCTGAGAAGCGGTTTTCCAGTTCGCTAGGTGGTTCAGCGGTTTATATGACGCTATAAGACCAGCACTCGGTTTACGGTGTATTGCATGCACTTAGTGTACACAGTTCAATAATCTGGAGGCAGCTGCTCTTCATTATTAACATTATACCCTGCAAATGGCTTGCGTAGTACACCATCTGTGGCAAATTTGAAGAGGAGAACTTCGGCCGCCGCCCAGAAATTTATTTACTCCGTCAAGATAAATGGCCAAATATTCTTTAGGTACTCCAAACCATGACAGGTTTTCTAACTTTTGTGCCGTAATAGTGGAATCAAAGGCTGCGCGGGTGTTCAAAAAACCACAACCGTCGGTTACTTGTGGACATATTGTACAGGTGTGGTTACTACATCCAGTTTGAGCTCGAAATCGGGCACGCCCATTGCGTATGTAGTCTTGACGACACTGACAATTTTCACGGCACTATAGACGCTAGCAGTTTCAGGGCAATGTGGATAAGACTGGTCCCCCAATCATTCCGTGGTCTTTTCAGAAAGGTCAGGGAAGTTATCTACTCTCCACAAGAAGAGGCGACCTGTTAATGTGGACAAACGGAAATAGCACAAGTTATGAATAATTATAACTGATTTTGCGGAGTTGCATATTTGGAATATTGATCATTTGAATTTTGCATTAAGCAAAATGTCTGGTGAATCTCCATGAATGGCGACCTTTATTGCAGATTGGAACCTCCCAGAACAGCTCCTAACCGTCGTCCTGTGCGGGAAACCTCGTTTAGATTACTGATGATCTACAGCCTCGTTTGTATTACAGACAGGGTCTGTGGAAAAAACTTTTGTTCGTGCACAAAATTTTGATTGAAATGACGAACAATCCCAGCACTTACTGAGCACAGCCAATGGTGAGCGAATCGTGATCGCCACGGATAAAAAAGTTGTTCTTCCCGGACCACGTGAATTTCTAGTGCAAAACAAAAAAGCCTGTCGTCATTCATCGACACAAAGTGTAGTATGCGAACAAGATAACTTTCCTCTTACCCCAAGTAAAGAATGGTCCGAGTGGGAGCGAAAACAAGTTACGTTATCCGAATAGAACCGCACGTAATTGCCGTTGAAGTGTAAACTAATACAGTCATGAAAGGCAAAGAGAATAAAACACTGGGAGGCTGAATATGATGTCTTACTAACCCCCTCCCTCAATATAAGAAGCCAGTCTTCCCAGGAAATCGAACTGCTTGAAGTGGTGTCGAATTCTTGTGTTTGAGTCAAGGCTGATTGGTGGATCATTTGCAGGCGCCTTTTGATTTCATCTACTATGGTTTACATTTTAACACATTCTACTAAGTGTTTAACATACCGAAGTGACCAGCAACCCTTAGTCCCTATCTAGCAAGCAAAACTGCTCTTCTAAGTACATGAACACGCTTCATGTGGCATCAACATTCAATGGGGTATTCGAAAACAGGACCATTTCCCCACTGAGTTTACGCTCCTCTCAGTCCACACTTACCAGCAGGTCCTAAAGTTTCGTTGCCTTCATGATGTCAACTGGTCAGGTACCTAACAAACGAGGAAGCCTGGCGCCAAAATCTCTCACGGCACTTCCATTCTGTGTGCAAGTTCTCGGCTACACTGACCCATAGAATGACATTTATGAGGAATGGTACTGAAGCAACTCTGTTTTGGATACTTTGCCTTTTGGTTGAACAAATATATGACCGCCCAAGAAAACCAAATGAAAATTTACTCAATAAGTACAACAACAGTCCATAATGTGAAATTTATTCTATCACAGTTGCTTGGGATTCAGTTTTACCTCAAATTCTGCAGGTGGCTGAGATTCAAGCTTCCTCTCGTCCGCCTGAGCATCATCCGAGACGAACAGTTGACCGAATTCTTCGGAAACATCAATTCCCTTTTCTGTGGACTCGTCTGACTCAATTTCCGACGGATTTTCAATCTCGTGTCCCTGATGGACCAACTTCATCAACTCTTCGTCCGGTATGTGTATCGCGGTTGATTCCTGGTCATCGGTCTTTGCATATTCCGTTCCTGGATGTTTCGTTGCGGATGCATCTATTGTGCTGGAATCTCCGGTTCTCGGAGGCTTTACCCATCGAAGGACGTAACACGAACCATTGCCGTAAAACCGACCACCACTGGCATACGGATGCGCATTCAACATCGCACCAAATGTCTATAAAAACAGGCCAAGCACCTCTTAGGTTAAAGCAGAATAACGTGAAAAAAACAGGTTTTCGTAAGTGAAGAAACAGAATGCTAGGTTTACGATATTCGGATATTTAACCCCCAGTTGAAGTAACATCGTCAGTGAGTCATTATACTCTTAAACAGCAAATGAAACGCTATTATGTCATGTGAAATAATTTACCAAGCCAACCGTCCCTTCTCTTCCGACGTGTAAGAGATCGGTCAGTCGCACCTATTCTCCAACCCTAGCTAGAAACATTTAATGAGCGGATAGTGACATAAAGTGATGGATGCATAATAGCAGAGCTCAGTAGACCCATAAGATTTCGAGGGGTATCACATTGAGGTCTTACTTGAAGTTATGTTCTACCTGACGGAAAACAGGGTTAATTTTGACCCGAAAGCTGAAAAGGAATATCAATCCCTACACATTGATTCGGTGTCCAGGAAAACAACAGTGGAAGGTTTATTCGTAGCCTTGGCAGATCTGAATGAGGTGGGTAGTTTAAGGGCACCAATTGCTAGCGCTAGACTAAAGACGGACCATCTAGTTTCCGTGGTTCAGAACACCAGAAGGTCTAACTTATTTGCAAGCTCCTTGAAAAATCATTACCAGGTTTTATTGCAACTATTAGTAGGCTTCTACTTGGCAAAACACACTACTCACGACGTTGCTGAAAACTTTCGTTGAGGACTGGGACCTAGAATGGTTTGTTCCTATGATAGAGACAGGCAATAAGGATTATTTGCATGAGGTGTGCCATGAATGGACTGAACGCTCACCATTTACTTCAAAGTAGTGAATTTTGCCGTGCAGGCGTGAGTGCGGAGTTGTTACTTTGTGACTGGCAGTAGTAACTTACAAGTCATTCCAAACAGGATACCCAAATTGGGGTCTTGGTTGTGGAAACAAAATGTATTCCACAAATAATCCCCAATAAATCAGTATTAAAAAAGGCCGAAGCTGTGAAACAAAATCCGGTGAAATTCTTCCTCTGCGGTTGTTAACCAATTATTAAGGGGTCGGTAGCAGAATGACCGTGATAGGGACAACATTATTTCTTCTTAACGGACTACACTACTTGTACGGTTCCGCCTTTCTCTGGCAGGCGCACATCATGACGTCTCGAATATCGTACCCAACGTAACATTATGTGGACTTTATGAAGCATCTTTAACCGAAGGACATCATAAACGGGAGATGCAGCTGGGAGTTAGTCCCCCAATAGCAAGTTAATTTGCACGTGAATGCACGACTATGATTTTCCGTCGCCCGTTTCATTCGGAAATCGTAAGCGTGCACTTTTGAAACGTGATTCACGAATGACGTTTTCCTCTTAGTAGGTGTTGTACAGTTCGGGTAGCATGCAACTCACTGTGAAGCACAACAGTATTTTCGCAGAATGTAGTATTGGGAGATAGATATTTGAAGTCATGGTCTTGGGAGTTTCGCGTGGCCGGTTTATCAGGCAATAAAGCTGCGGTCAATTGTGATTTGTATCACTTTTGCAGGATCACGTGCAGCACAACTACTTCGCTTTTCTTAGTTTGGTAGCCTGGTCACGTGCTCAAAATAGGGGTAGTATTTCCGTTATGACGGAATGATCTTCCACACAGGTGGGTCGACATTTGTCACGAAATGCCACGCTATATCACTGGATGAATAATTTTCCTATGCGACAACTATAATCGGTTTCGTTATTCGCGGCGCATTTGCGTGCGATGTGGTGATCACAATCCTGAGATGAACGCACCTCCAGCGATGTGCGACAGTAAGCTAGAATCGCTTCCCATTCACCTTCAAACACTGATAAATGTTTTCAAAATAGAATTTTGAGTAAGGTTTATATTGCACCATCATTCTGGTCGTCAAACTCTCTAAAAACCCTGCGCCGTTTGAAGTCATCACTAATTTGTTGAGCGTGACTTTTCTCGGACAGAAAAAACTTCATTCTTATTGCTGGACCACGTATAATTTGATCCGTTCAACCTTAGATAAAATGGGTACCACGGAAGCGGATTTCTTCGCAGGGAAAAGCAAAATTACTTCAAATATCAGTGTGCTTTTGTTTCACAAATCAATAAGTAGCTGCTTTTCCACCGACCACCATGTCGACTAGAGGTTACTGGTTGCCTACTCAGTCACTGTTACACACTGTGTACCGTTATCATACAGTAGAGGTTTTTTAAAGTCGAAATGTTGAGAATTCGGGAATTAGAAAATCATCCTATCGGTCTATTAATAGGCGATTCTCCAATTGCGCGGTGAAGTTGGCTGTAGAAAAGAGTATATGCAGTTTTAAACAATGGAGGAAGAGGCATAAGGGTGTTGACTATTAGCAAACCAGTACATTTAACAACCATCCAGTTTAAGCATGAAGAACAACCAATCAAACCGGATTTGCTTATCTTTGATAGCTCAAGGGGTGAAAAGTCGAGATAGACGCCATTCGAACCTATGGCCCACATCATCCGTAAAATTTATGAATGGGTGTATCTGGATTCGAAGTTGACGAAGCTCCGCAAACCTCTGACATTTCTCAAACACGAACTCCTGTCTGTAAGGCGAAGGAGTCAATTTAATCCACTTAAGCTTTCACCTGTTTTTTTGGAGGTTTGCTTTCCTGCCCGGAATATTACGTGGGCGTTTGGTAAGTATAGTTGCTCCAGGTGTCAATAGAAGAGCGCCAGTATGACAGCAAGCGAGAATTCTGCGCCGATGGAACTGATAACACTTCCCGTTCAAAAATTACGAGCTGACAAGGGTCAAAAGTGCGCTGAGTTCAAAAACGTGCCGATGTAATCCGGCATACGACTTTCTGTTGTGAAGGAAAATGTATGTGTCGTTTGAATCGAAATTCCTTCGGGAATTTGGTGCGGTGATTCTCACAGCTGGAAGCTGTGCTAGGCTCTACCTTACCTAGTGAATAAAAAATATAGTTTCAACGAGCTATTGGTGATATTCTATAGTATTTTGCATTTCTTCCAGAATCAGTTTTTACACGAGCCAAATAAGCACACCGTACCGTCACCACGTATAATGGTGCTGAGGTGAGGTTTAATCCCCGATTCACACCTTGATAGGAGTGAATTATTTCTTTATAATCCAGAACGACACAAGAATATCACTCTTCTCTGAAGCACTGAAATTGTCGTGGAGTTTGTAAGCAACTAATAATAAGTAGTCTGAACTGCTTTTCAACTGAGTTTGCTACGACTCCATATCTGGCCCGAATAGCACCTCATCACGCAAGGTGGTATATGCACTAGCCACCAAAGCTGCCAACTTTTCCCCTAGAGAACCGGGCGAAGAAAGGACCAGTAAACCACTGATCTGAGGAGTTGATTGAATACCATATACTGGTTCATAGACTTTGAGTAAAATGTCGTTTGGCGACGGAGGACGTATGGCATGGCTTTTCATGAGGTCTGACATCAGATTTATCAGGCGTTTGCCGGGGAGGGCAGAAAATCCTGGAGATTCTGATGTACCCATATCATCACACTAAAGGATTCGAGTGTCATCTGCAAAGACTGAAGATCTGAATTTCTTCGACGACAACGTTTGCTCAAGTTAAACGTATTTCTCTTCATAACAGTCTTACTTAGCCGCAATTTTCCCGAAATGAGTGAATTTGCAACAAATATCCAATGTTAACGAACTCCGCAGGACTGATACCGACAGTTTAGCTCCACCTGTTCGCTGACCTTAGAATGCGTATCGACCCGAATTATGATCTAATCGCCTACAGTGCTAGGTCACTGAAAAAGTAGTTCTGAAACCAGATAATGTCATTCAAGCTATATCAATCACCACAAGATCGGCAATTCTTAAACCCACATGTTGCACCCAGACCAATACCCGAACACGTCGACACTGTACGGATTCCACACCAGTAATAAACTTGAGAAACTACCCTTACTTCACCTTCGCCTTCGACTAATCAACAATGACAAATGCCCACCCGAATCATATGGACCGAAATAACTGTATTAAAATCAAGCGTCCCGATTGCGAGGACGTTTGCATTGGGCAATTCATCGGACAAACCAAGATGTGTTCCACTAATAGGAAACGTCAAACCAACGGGGATCCCGAAAATTGCGCGGAGTGAATCACACAGGAGTAGGACTCAGTACTCGCGCTCCATGCCCGAGTTGGCGGATTTCGGACCAAATCTGACATCTTGGAACGCAGGTGTGTTTTATCGAAATTATGGTCGATCATTTTACCACGTCCATAGTGACTGGCTGTCTGCCAGCTGGGCCAGCCTCCTCAATCATGAAAAGCCAGCCGTGCTCGTGGCTTGGCAATCCAGTATCAGGTGTAAGTTGTCCAAATTGGTTTGGAGGTGTCATTTTTGACATTTGGACATACGAAGACAAAGAATTTTCACTTCGCCCCAACCAACGGTTCACCGAAAAATGGCATCGTCGGCGGTCTTTTTATTTTCACAAGAACAAACTAGCCTACCGGTTAATTAAACATGCCAGGGTCCTTCGTAACTTTAGTTTCCTGCAAAACTGAGGGACAAAAAAAAACTCAGAAAAGCGCAAGTCTCAGCCTGCACATTTGCAGTTAAACTTACGTTTTTCTACGAGAAGAAACGTATGGGTGAACATTTGAAGACGCAGGCCTGAGACACGTTTTATCCCTTGGACGTAATTTCGGGATAATCTATCTTCGGAACTTTCAGTCAAAGCCCCACAGTACTCAAGATAATTGTCAGAGGCATTACTTTGTTCGGGAAAAGAAAAAACCTCTCAAAAAATGAGAAAAACGTTTTCATTGCGTGGAAACATTGTCCCTTTCTCTGGGAATTCCGGCCAGAAAGAGTTAACTTTGATTGACGAGTGGTATAACATGCAAACAAGTTGTCCACAACACAAGCGAAAAACTGAATTCGTGACCCTATGTCAACGAGGGTACTACTGCTTCCTAGTTCACTCTTAAAAAGACTGTAGAAAAGCAAACAGACATTGTTCTATTTTGTTGCTCTCAGGGTGGTTGATCTGCTCCAAAATCACTAACGCGGTTAGCAAAATCCTTACCATACATAACAGATGGAGAGAAAGAGCTTCTCAGACAGCTGTTCATGCTTATTTGCTGTAAGAGCTGTTAGTAATATCCATTTTAAATTGTGCTAAAAGCTTTACTTTTTCCAAGGAACGTTTCACTAATCAGTTAATTCTGGCAAACACTTCCTTGGTGTGCGACCAAGAGCCTCACGGTTTGTGTCCTTAAAACGAGTTTGACGGCATAGATTGATCTGTAGCAAAAACATAACTCCCTTCGCCTGAGCGATATGACGAGATCAGTTTCGGTTGCAGGAATGTTTCCAGCCGGAACACAACACACTGATTGGTTACAAAAATCGCTTTATACAAAACTTGTACGCCCTCTGAGGTGCAAGCGGGCGAACATTACTGTACTCACTTTCATGCCAGTGTGCTATGCTCCTTGAATTACATACAAATATGGTGCACTCAACCGTGAAAAAACTGCCGGTTGATCATACATACCTACTTATAGAATAACCAAGAAGTTCGTTGACAGCCTGAGGAGGTCCCAGAATTTCACTCAAGATTTCTTCCTACAAGTAGAGCTACTCTTCACGAAAGTGCCGAAGAGCAATGCTGAGCTGAATCATCCTTGTCGGGAATCAGCAAAACAACGCACCTCAAGATTCATGAGGGAAATTTCAAACGTCATCTTTACGAACGATGAGAAGGGACTATAGCTTCCGGCCATAGGCGGCTGGCTAGCAGTGGGAAAAACCTGCACTTAGACAGGGTGTGTTGACGCTCATCCATTACATTAGCTGTTCAAATCAGCAAATGATATGTTGAGCGGTTTCTCGATTGTTGTGTTCTATGATAGCGATGACTTCGAAAAATTTTCTTTCTGAGCTGCACATAGCTGCATGACAATGTGACCTAGCCTACCAGACTGCAAGTCACAAGCTCCCTAGAAATTTGTGAGATGTGCACTGTGGATGAACGATAACAAGGACATAGCTGTGTATCATTAATCGGCCTTATGGTACAGACACATTACTTTCAAGGTGAAAGCTCGACTGAGGTAGGTATCTTTTGACCGAGCAAAAAAAACCGCCAAAAATTTACAAATGACCATATGTATTCAAAACTTAAAGCCCTGAAAGAAACGTCGTCCGAGATGCTTCTGTTGCTTACCTCCCCTCCGGATGTACACAAAACCAACAGACATGGATGGATAGAAGAGAACGCTGAGACCTGATCTGATGGTGTGTAGGACGAGGTCAAAGATGTCTGCACACTGTCATCATCTTTCGGATTTAGGGAACACCGGTAGAAGAGAGTTCGCAGGCTGAATCCGTGGAGGCTTGTACTGTACGTCAAACGCCAATCCAGACCTTCGGCATCTGGAGGAAGGTTCCTCATTATCTGGTATAATGGTATAATGGAAATATCGAAGGTGAAATGAAGCAAGGAAGATAGGCTGTGTGCAGTTTTGCGGCGTAAATAACTTGACGTACATCGCGGACTTTGGCAGGATCCAGTATTTGGCTGACACTTGTAGCCTGGGGCAAAGGCAAATTCTCCGGCATCGCCAACTTGAGACTATCCAGAATAAATTTCCGTCTTTTTTCTTCGGCTTCTTGAAGCTTGATCTCGTTTGAGTTTACCAGCTACGGTTAGAGTGGGTGAGAAATAATGTACTGTGTGAATCAACCTTAAAATATCTAAAAATTACACAGCCATAAAAAGGAACCAAAGAGGTGTGAATGAGGGTTAAAGGTTTGCGACACCATTGGCAGTCAAGGCATCGGGTGAAAATAGCAGTTAGGCTTCTGGCAAGCAAGCGTTAAGCAAGCAAAGCTGAGGACAAAATTTCTTGGCCCGTAAACGAGAGCCATCTTTGATTAATTGTCCGTTTTATAACGTTCACCTTCCACAAGGGTCCGGTTGTCAATACCCTACGAAATTAACATGAAACAAGTAAGAAACCATCTATAAACACTACCAAAGACAAATGACTTTTAGGCGTGCTCAAGTTGCGTTCATTCAGGCAAACTGGAGCCCTTGAAGTGGCGTTTTTACTCGCCAGTAATCACCGTAAACCTACTAGTAGCTACTTAGTTCATAATAAAACGTTTTGCTTGTCTGTAGTATTCAGAGTCCTCATTGAATGTAAGTTGTATAGGCCCGTAATTTTTATTGGGATTGTTGCTGACTGAATAAGATTCTCAGCTGTACGATGTGCATGATACATTTTTATTTGAGGGAAGAACCCTACCGACGGACCCGACAGCTTGGACTTTGGAATCGGTCGTTCCAACAAAGTGGTTTATCTTTTTTTTCCGGTGACAAATGCATACCTGTTCTGGATCGCCAATGGCTTCCGCTTTGTTGGAACGCTGGGACTATACGGTCACAAGTGCCCTAGATTTGATTGAAGAGTTTCAGTGCATCGCTGAAGAACATCCTAACTGATGCTGTTATTTGCGATATTCTACCAAAGATCCTCATCTATCGCTTGGTACGGTGGAGACTTTGGGGCCTGAGCCCATTTGGTGAGCCCCAAGAAGGGCAATCGTGGGTGGCTAGAGAGTTTTCACCTTTTTTATGAGTAGTGTAAACCTTCAAGCCCAGGAAGTTCTTGATGGTGTGTGGTTGGGACAGCCTGTGTGCAGGGATGCATAATGGAGTTTCAGGTGCTCAGATCGCAGCAACTTTAGATGTTGTTCGACCAAGCGGAGAGGTGATATTAAGAACTGGGTCTGATAAATTTCAACTTCAGTAAACAGTACTACCTGCTCTGACCCAAAAGACCTCTGAATGCCCGCAAAGTTTGTGGTGATCAACCATATAGGCATTTCGGCTACTCCGACATCGAGTATCTGTCAAAACTACACCGGAATTCGTGTACTACTTACAGTGTTGTGAAAGTCAATCTGACCAACCTAGTGCTAGCAAGCAACCACCATGCGAATGCAGATTAAAAACTGGTTATGGACGGTCATATGGGACTCAGTATACGTAGCAGATGGCCTCATGCATTTCAACCGGGATCACAATTCTTACGAGCTCTGTACGGCTGAGTACAGTGTACAAAATAACCATACCATGGAAAAAACGTTTTTGCACCAGTGAAGGCAACACTGTTAGGTTCAGTTCTCAATTCCATCAAGTATTCAATAAAATCTCTTCAAAACATCTGTAGGTGCAAAACACTTGTAAATCGAAGGCACATGACAGCCTGACCGAAAAAGCCGGACAGAATAATATGTGAATTAAAAGCAAAATTGCATTTTTTCCCTTCTTCCTCACACCCGTCAAGGCTTCGGCAATCTTGAGGTGAAAATTAAAGAAATAAAATTTGGTGCGGAAAACCGTTGCCAAACAAAAATACTTTCACAAAAATGCATGAGCGAGCGTAATAGGGAAAGCAAAGGATATGGAGCACACATAACTGGAATGAGAAATCAATAAATTCAGGGAACATAAATACGTCCGCAGATAAGGCGGTGGGTTGTATCAGCTTTCCGAATTAACCAGGTAAAATAAATTTTCACTCTTCTCCTCTGGGAGAAATAAAATTAACCAGATCGCACACAAAGCAGGCGAAAACACACGCACACACAGAGATAACCCAGCTTACCCAGTGAACGAAGTGCTCCCAAGCGTGTTGGAAGGCTGTGGGAATCCACTGATAACAAATAGGTTGTGCGGCAATTAGTTGGCGTATCAGTACTTGGTCGAATTTGGTAAAAGGCCGGAAGGTAATTACGGACGATCTCATAGACGTGGAATAATTCATTGTTTTTTGAGGTCTGAACATCTATTGCAAGACCTACGCTGGATACGAGTATCTCAGCGGAGCCCAATCAGTCAGCTACACCCACACCATCAACCTTGAATTGTGCACTTCACTTAACCAAAGGCGATTGAACTGAAACAACTAGTGGGGTGTTAGCGCAAAGTCTTGCTGCATGACAACTTTTCAGTTTTTAAAATCTATGGACGTCTCCTCCACTGTCTAACTATCCAGTTTTATGTGACCGGCTGATAAACTTAAAATAAATGTTATGATTTCTAATTTCGTTCTCTCACATTTCTGTATGGTTAGGATGTCTCTCGGGAGATTAGAAACCTGAAGTTTGGTGCTGGTGGCTCAGCGATGCAACCTTCAACTGCCAGCGTCTCAGCCGCAGTGTGAGTAATTTCTAGCCAAACATTTTGCATCCCCACTAATCGTAAAATCAAACAGTCCACATTTTGTGGTCATGTGTGGACTTATCAGATATAAAGTTCAATCGGTTGCAGAATTCTTCTAATTTCTGATCAGGTTATCTCCAGTTTTTTCGGTGGTACAGGAGAATTGTAAACATTTCATTGAAGTGTAATCCAGCTAGTGCTCAGTTCGTGGTGGACTGCGGAGCATTAATGCGCTGTTGTTTCGTTGACATTAGGAGGGCCAGTGAACATGTGGCTATGTGATGTGAATTGAACAACCGAGTGATAAATTCTCCATTCCGCCTAAGTGCCAGTCAATTATACCACTGATGAAACACTCCTGGCAGAGTGCTATGGTACTGAGCTAATTGCTGGGAGTCCACGTGCTCAAGACGCTCCGAGGAATTGTTAGAATCTAAGACGTGATGGTTCTGAACATGGATGAAATAGGTGTACAGTGATTCACGGATTTTCAGCAATGAGCAACCCCATTTTGGCGGCTAAATATCGACTGAACTACACGATTTCCCCCATGCTACCAACAGATAATTAATAGATTATTGACCATATTGGTCCACATGTGAGCCCGGATGCTACAATATTTTGGACGACCCCTTGCTAACTTAGTCAAACCAAATGGCATTTCCATCAATTACTTAGCGAGAATATACATCGGCTGGTTCATTTGACATCTTTACTGAATTTACAAGAATATGGGAAGCGTTCGGAGCATAAAAACTCCATTTATTCTAGCCCGCAGAAGAAATTTATCAGATCTGGCACCGGACCGTAAGGCAGGTAATAGAATCAGTTAATAACGTATTAGTTAATTATTTGATCAAAAATACCAATTTTTGTACCTTCTGAATGTGTAGGTGTACCTATCAGGGGCTGAAACCTTCGGGTCTGGGTGATATCTGTTTTTTTCTGAGGGGAGACGAGCGACTGATTCTGCACCCACAGCTACTTCTACAGGTTTCATAGATTTGTCGTTCCGCCGAGCAGATTTTGGCACAATTTTCGCACTTATGCGCAAATTTGATTATCCTAGCAAACTTTCAAATTTCCTCTGGTCGAAAATAATGAGAAGTAACGAGTTAACATTGCAGAAGTTTTTTATCATTTCCTAGGATACTTCTTGTTTTCAGTTACACGAATTGGAATGTTGCTCCATGCACCTAGCGACGAATCTTACGTGATAGATGATTTTAGAATACTCTGTAAAGTACCAGCCAGATCCTAAATCCACACCCCTTAGAAGGGGGCAAAGAATCACTTCAGTTAATTCAGAAGACATTAGTGCTACAGTCGTCCGAAAGGATACTTCTCCACCTCCGTTGGAAAGGACCTTCGCGCTTTAAGTGAAAAAAAGAAATCACTTGCTTTCGTCATAGGTGAACTAGAGGACGAAACCATTGTATTACTTTTGGTGGCAAGAGCTGCATGAATGTGAAAATCATGGGCATTTTTCATTCTCCACAGTTCCGAAGTCCTGAACTGGTACTTTGGAGCTGGGTTTTTCGGGTAGATTGGAGCTAACGCCGACATCACTTGCAAACTTGGCTAGTTTCGGTGATCTTAGTTTCAAGGTATGGGGGAAAGGAATACAGATTCCATAACTGATGTGTGTTTTTACAGGAGGTGCATTTCAACTCAAATGGACAGAACGTCTTTTTCAATCACTCCTGCAATGCATTATTCTTGCGAGAGTGTTGTATTCCTGATGGGTCGTCGAATTTCAAGGTGAAAAGGAAATGGCCATCCAATATAGTACACTGAAACAAACAACTTCGCTATGTCACAACACGTATCACACAAGTCTTCACTGTTGGTAAACACCCGGAGGAAGCACGAGGATTGGGATACTTCCAGGTTGCCCAAGCCTAGACAGGGGAAGTCGAGAGGCAGAGGTCGGGTTCGAACCACAGACCTTTCGGTCTGTAAGCTGGCGCTTTAAACACTGAGCTAGCTCAGGGTCATTATGTATCAGTTGAGAACAAGCGGAGTAAATTGTGTTTATTGAGCCTTCTTGTTGCTTCCCAAAATAAACCTTAGGTAACATTATGGTATGGATTTAAAATCAAGGTGAAGCAATGTAAATTCGCGAACAAAGCTTAGATAGAGGAATCGCAAAGACGGAGAGTTTAAACGCCTCGGGAGGCACGAAGCCAATAATTCCTCTCGTTATTAGATAGAGCACTGATTATTGCGGTGCTGGAGACAGAATCAAAAGCTGTAGCATCTTTTTGTTGCTTAGATGTCATGCCACCCGAAGTAAGCACGAGGGCTGGGATACTTCCAGGTTGTCCAAGCCTAAACAGGGGAAGTCGAGAGGCAGAGGTTGGGTTCGAACCACGGACCTGCCGGTCAGCAAATTCGCACTGAGCCATCTCGCCTCAGAGACAGAATCAGAGTAAACGCGTCTGTCAATGACAAGTGAATCGAAGATGAGAAGCTTGTCAAGTTTTAGAGTCACATCGCCACAACTGGTAAAACTCACCTCCCATCGAACAGACTCCTTTTTCAGAAGATGCAGTGCATCCTTTTCTTCGTCTAATGTTGGAGTGCTGCGTGCAGCGGAAAGGTTTCGTTGTTTGGAAACGTTGGAATTTGTATCGGTGTCTGCGCCTAATGAACACACACTGTGTGTAGAAGAGACCATTGATTGGTCTATTGCGGTAGCATTGGGAACAATATATTTGCAACTTTGAACTCGACGTCGCCGCTTGCGGCTCAGCCGCGACAGTGCTCTGGAACGCTCGTCTATGCTACCGATTCGTGGAAGGAGCCAGTCATATGTGTTTGGGACAGAAACGAATCCGCCAGTTCCCAAGTTAGTTGTGGCTTCACACAACTCAGCTGGTGAAGTCATGCACTCATGGATCGCTGGACCATGCAAATGTGACTGAGCTGTAGGCAACAATTTCTCGTCAACTGCTTCCTCATCAAATTCACAAGTTTGAAGGAAGTGGAAGAGCATTGGTCCTCTGGAATTGTGAAGAAAAATACATGGTTGTCCAGGCATTTAACTAGCAAGAAATATACCCTTCTATTGAACCACAATGTCATACTTGCTGTAACAAATACGCTTTAACCTAGCTGTCCTGGAAAACTACGATGCCCTGGTCAATAAATCACAAGCAATGCGCGGTGACCCCATTTAGTTGGCTTAGTTACGACAGCTACAAGCAACGTACAGAAAAATAGTGATTTATAAAATAGTTGAGCAGCAAAGAAGACAACTGAAAATGCCGTGGCACTTAGAATTTTCACAAAAGAAATTTATGGTCGAAGCAACCATTGACCACGTGTGTGTTCTTTTGTTTTGGTGTTGTATTCCTACAGCAAAGGTTGGTAGCTAATAAGTACGGACACCATGGATAAGCCCGAGTCTGGTTCAGAATGTAAAGTGCTTTAAATGACAAATGAAGCGGAATCAAAACACCTGAGCGAAAAGAGCAGCAGTGAAACGAACTTCATTCTTTTGATTAATAGTGCCAAATAACGGACCCCTGCTAGTCACTATGTGGACGTGGTCAAAGTTCGTAGACCCATAAAAAATGTGCTAACCGTGATCTTCAACAGTAGTGAGCACCCCAAACCTTGTTCCTTTAGACGCTTATTTCATTGGTGCGTTCGATTGCCAAATGTCCATTTTACCACTCCCTTGACACCACGGCCCCAACGATGAAACTAATGGATATTCTGTATGGTCAACTTTCATGTGAAACCAGACGACGAATTTCACTTTATTCCCGCAGGTTCAAAGTACCTAGTTAACGGCCTGTCATTATGCCCTCAATTTTTATATACTTTGGGACGTACAACACTCTGGCTTACCAGTGTGAAAGAACACCGACAGAAACGTAACTGTATTATGTAGATAGCAGCCAGTGTTTATATTCTTTAAAAAGGACTGCCAAAATATCGATAGTGTACAAAGATTTGGTTGACTGGTGATATCTTTGTCAGCTCGCGAAAATTTAGTCACCATTCAAGGAGGCATCGGCAGTTAGCGCCTGAAGGAGTTCCATACATCTTGTGTGGTTCTCTGAATAAAATCTTGCAATTTCGTTGTCTCGTGCACTGATAGAGACTTTTGGCTGATGGTGAAACCCTTGTGAGTCACTTGTGAAGCAACGCAGACAGAGCAATAAAATACCAGCACTGTGAGATGGACATACTATATTTTGGCTAACACATGTCTGGTTGAAAACAACGTCTACTGTATGGTTGAAAAACAGCAATTATAGCTGCGGTGGGATTAAACAGTATATTGGTTTGACCTTATGGTCGATGGCTACGTGTAACTACTGGAATCTGGATTGGATTCACGGAGATTGTTCTTTACTTTGGAGAAATCTCTTCTGTGGTGGAATTCCAAACAGAGCACTCTCCACAGCCTTTTACGCTTCAAGGACTCAGTGGACGAACTATAATGAGTTAGACAATCCAGGCTTCGAATGGTGACTGGTTTTGTTATGTGACAGACCTACTTGGTGAGCGCACAAATTACCAAAGCCGCCAGTTGTAGAGTGGAAGACGATTGCTTGCTGCATAGTAAACCAATTATAAACATACTGGATCACCAGCCTGGTACATTTTACAACATAGCTTGCACAGATTGATCACTTGCGTTACCATGTGCTTTACGCGCACGTTTGTCCTTGATTCAGGTCAATTTACCGTTCTTGCGGAGCTTTCTTCGGGCTTGCACCGATTCGTACAACACTTAGACGGAAATCTCCAAAAGTTGAGGTTTGCATCATTTTCATATGGGCATTTTGTACATGTAGTACCGCATTTTGTTAATAAATCTCAAGACTTCGTAATTATTGGCTTGTGATTTTGCGCGTCACTTAATTGGGCTTCCAAGAATACATCACGTATTCTACAATGTGCGTGCGGGCTTCACGAAGAGTAACAAATTCGAGTGTTGAACACTTCTTGGTTTGGAGGCTAGGTTTTCGCTGTATTTGAAGTTCATAATTGAATGGGACAGAACACGAAAATATCTCTAACTGCGGTTGCCAGAACTAGAACTGTATCAAACGACTTTCGCAAAAGTTTTTTTGGGCCGACAAAGATTACTCCAACTGTGTCTGACGTTCCCCATGAGAAAGTACATTTTACACCTCTTTTCTGAATAAATTCCATGTAATTCACAAATTTTCACTTACTTCTCCACTGGTATTCGAAACCAATATTCTTCCGACTGCAAAGTGAACCACACTGGATGACGTTTACCAACAGCATCCTCTTTAGAAGCCAGAACGCACAAATATTCCATGGAGTCTGTGGAAATTCGGAAACAGTGATCACTCTGACGGGTCTCGGTTGTTTTTAGAGGTCAGCCATATTGCTACGTACGTACTGATGGCTTTTTCAAGTCACAGCACTAAGCAATTTGTTCAGAATGTTCAGAATAGAAATATCGATATTCATTGAACACGAGTGAATTGCCTTCGGTTCAAAAGCACCTGTTCACTGCTGCATGATGCAGTCATTGCGATACGATTTTAATTTCAATATAAGTCACTAACTTTAACGCTACCCACCCAACCAGCAACAGTATTGTTGATCATCCATGCTTCACGACCACATGATCTCTGACGAAAAATCTGTAAAAGGTGCTCACTGGCGGTATGCGTCTTATCCTGGTAGGAGCAAGCGCCCGCCTTCTGAGCTATTTAATAACAACAGCTTCTACCAAATACACTCATCCGCAAACAAATTTGGTTTTGCGAGAGACTCACCTGGAACCCAGCTGAATCTCTCGTTTGTGAAGTTTCTGTCGTTTGTCTATTGTTTTTCCTCCAGAACAGCCGGTCTCGGGAACTTTGTAACCAAAATTGTGGCCCCTAAAGCCCTACAATTTCCAACATCTCAAAGCTGACCTAAAGTGTGCCTTTACAATCTACAAAAAAGTTGTGTTTTATGGAGAGTTTGGGACCCTGGGCGCATTTTTCTCCCTGCAACAAAGTTGCCTGTGCAGAAAAATACGTAACACATAAAGGGATAAAAGCGGACAAGGCTGCGTACTAAATATGGGGAAAGCATACATCTCTGATGAACAATATCAGTGGATATGCCTGTCTAAAGACCTAAAACCGTATCTATCCTACTAAGAAAAAACGCCTGAAGTGTTGGTCTGAGTTGCCTCTATGTACGGCAGAATATAGATCATAAAAGCAGGACGCTATGAAAAAGCTTCTTGTGATTTACATATTTTAATGGAGACTTCATCATGTAATCGAAGCCAGTCTACGCTGAAAAGCGGAGTAGTACTGTAAAGCTGTTTCACTCTTAGTAGGAATCATCAGCAGTGCGCAGCTCAGAGGAGGAATAAAATTTACCCTAGAAGGAAAGGTTCCATCTGGGAAGTCGTCACTCGAGGAACCAGGCAACAGGTGAGACTGTTTGATGTAAAAGTCATGAATGAAGGGTGACTTGTGCTATATCTTGTCTAAGGGAGAGTTAAACACGTTGATGGTCAGCCGTTCGCGGCAGAATGCCGATGTCTTCAAACTTCTAGCAGGGAGGTCGCGTGTTCGAAACTCCCTGGAGTTTCGTCAGATGCGCAATACTGATGATCTCGAATAAGAATTAAAAAGCTGTGCAGTACATCTTTGTTTACAGCATAGACTGGCTCAACTTGCAGGATAAAATCTCCACTAAAATTCTCAAATTTTTTAACAACAATGCACAATGCAAAACCGGTATTGGGTTACTAGCTTTACTTCAATGTCTTGGATGCCGATCCGAATAACTCCAGTACCGTCCTCCTGCTACAATTACGGGTAAAACAGCCCGACGAACAGGGGATTTAGTCAACGCTCGTGTGAATTTTATGTCGATATAATCCAAACAGGACAAAAAACTTAGTCTTGAAGCCAACATAATTACAGGTGCTCGTCGAATAAATAGTATTGTGGAACCCGGGGAAATTCGTCTACCTGAGGAGCCCAATCGAGACGAAATTAATAGTAGGTCGGCGACGGACTTCGACCAGACGCCTCTGTACTACTCACAAAGACAACTGATAATTGCGAACAGTTAATGAAACGTAATATCTTTGCGGTGAAGTGGCATGCGCGTAAATCAAATCTCCAACTGACTGAGAAATTTCGTGTTGAATGGCTGTGCAAACTAAGCAGAACGCTTGAGTTCGAGCTTTGGGGCTTGGAAGAGAATATGGAAAGCGTATGGCGGAAACACAACGTAACGGAATAAGGCGTTTCTCCCGGGACTCCTAAGCCTTGTAACAGAATATAGAACTCACCTTTTTTTTCTTGGAATTGCAAGCAGACGATGGGCTCAAGTTCTCAAGTCGGCCAGCAGAGGGAGGATGCTTTTTTAACTACATATGTCCCCAGTGATTATACATAGGTTGATTTGCTGCTTACAGTTTTCCCAATACTAACAGTAAAAAACAAAATATCACCTCAAAGTGAGCTGTCGTTTTGCGGTCGCCCTGAAAACGGATTCGGGCTTGAAGGTGCTCTTACACACTCAGCATTACATGTAGAAAAGCGGTACAACTGGCAATGGTGCGAACGGAAATCGAACCTCGGTCTCATCACAGGAAGCGGTTGACATACCTAATCGCTGGATATCCAGAACTAGTCAGGATTACAGTGAAGATGTCACTGTGGCTAATAAACATTCAGCCAGTGAACATCAAAATCAGCAGGAAGAAAAACGCCTTTTATATTCTGTGTAATTTTACTCTACTTGTCAGTAGTTCAGATTAGATGTATAGACTTTGGAGCTCCACAACCCTCTTAAAATACGATGGCCTTACCAAGCCATTTTCTTTCAAACAGAACCGAACACCCTTTTATCACTGTGTTTACTGCTTCTAAAACGCTGTGTACTGCAATCATCTGGACTTATCGGTAGATGCATAAAGGATTCAAGAGTACATTCGAAACGGTTTGGGTCGATTAGGCTAGCGGTGTATGATATCGCAAGCTTTATCAAACCTAACGGTGAATATTGCGCAATTTGAATTCATATGGGCGTATTGCTAGTGTATCTGTCTAAGGCAAACCACCAAAAAAATAATTTTCAAATTTTCGTCTTTACGTAGGTGTAAATATCGAGAACAACAGGATATTGCCCGATTCGATTGACCACTTATGCGAATCAGGTGAGTCATGAAGAATTTTCGTGATAAAATTTCATGTAGGCCTATTGCCAAAATCAAGAGCTCTAAATTAATATTTGGAATAAAATTGCAATAACAGTAAGTCAGGATAGGACTAGGAACCACTCATCCGTATCGGTGTTCATGAAGCGAGCTGAGGTGGATTCGCTTGCGCAACCCTCCGATTAGCAACGTGAGGCTTTCGTCTTCAGTAGGACTGGTATGTAGACGAATCTACGCGCGTGTGGTTTTTGGTCAGATTAGTCGTCACCTCAGGGTTGGCTGAATACTGATGAATAGCTAGATTATTTGGTCGAACATCTGTCGAAAGGCATAGTAATCATTGAGCTTATAAACACTGGCTTATAAACATCCGTTTAAATTTCTGATCCACATCAGGTGTGCCGCGATTGTAGACAACAAGTTAGATAAACAGTTTGACTAACTACCAGTAGACGAATGCTCTACCATATCTCTGTAGCAAACCTCACACCTTTGTCAGGTTCAACGACTTTATTTGTTGGTACTGATAGTCCGCCACGTGAGGTAGGTTGTAATATCAGGCTGAATAATCCGATCCGACGTCCTCGAGCATTCTCTTCACACAGGTTCACGGAGTATAGGTAAAAGGGGAATAAGGTCCAGCGAAGACCTGACAGAAGCGTATGAGCCTCATCACCATCTCACATTATGCCAGCTTCGAGGCAAAAAACATCAGTGACATCAGAGACATTGGCGGATATGACTCAGTCTGGCTCTTAGTGGCGCAAGTGCGGCCATGCAGTCGCATTCAATGAATAACTTCGTGTACCAATTTGCCGATGAAGAGTTTATTGCCACCCTTCCATTTATACGCCTTCATTACGTCCTTTTGCTGAATTTACTGATAAAACAAACCGTGGCAATTACAATCATTGTACAAAATATGCACAATTTGCATACGACGACGACGTCGATTTTGATGGTCTTTTCATTGTGAAAGTACTTGTAATCTTAGGTGCTTACCTGAGTCTGAAGGGATCACAACCGTATTATTTGAGAGGGGGGCTTTCAGCACGGAATCGCCTTGCTGTGAAATAGTTTCATCTTTCTGGTCTACAACCAGAGGTGTGTTGCTGATCGAGTTGTCTGGTAACCCGGTATCCATCAGGTCCGGGCTGGGTGATGCTTCGACCGGCTCAACTGGTTCAGGCAGCTGGGATGGATCTTGGATTTCTGTGTGCAGTGGTGGACTCAACGTTTTGAAAGTCAAAGGGCTTCGGGATTTACTCTTTGTTCTTCCGCTGGAATGCAAACGGGTCGAAACCAAATGCCTTTACAACAAAGAAGAGATAATACAGTCCAGAAATTCTGAAAATGGCGTATTCAGAGAATAGCTTTCATAAATTGTCCGTTTTCGGTTCAAAATCTGTGGATGCTTACGTGCATCATGACCTCAAAGCCAAACTGTCAGCAATAACAGGCTATATCAATGCTGTTTTCATCTCTAGGACATTTAGCTGTTCTTGAGTTTGACCAGAATCATCTTGAAATATGCGCTGATTCTAAGTCTGGAAAACCTATCGGTACTCAGAAATTGTACTCCCTGACGCCTTTGAGATAGTGATCTTAGCAAGAATGGTCTTATAGCTTGGTCTCACAGTCAGCTTGATAGAAGCAGGTGTCCTGTAAATAAGGAGGCACTCATTTGAATGCTGCCTGTTTTTGACGGGAGACTCAACTGAATCTTCATTTGTGATTTTTCAACCGACGATGCTGCACACTAACCATCCAATGTTTTAGGTGGCGCGAAACTCGAAAAACCGGGGTGTACACTATTGGCGCGAAGCATTGCCTATAATGTAGCTGAAAGCTATTCTCACAGACTGTTACTTTCGCAATAACAGGTAACTTGGCTGCATTCCTCATTTATAATATCTTTCAGTTGAATCTCCCTTTAACGCCAGTATAACCTGCTATTTAGTGTAATTCGTCGGTTGTGTGCAAGTAAAACATTTGGTTGAGGAAACTTTGAGGACTACTTCCCGTGATGACTACCGGATCTTGTGAAGCCTATAGTTTGCTTTTGAAAAAAATTTCAGGAGCCTTATAAGAAGTGTTAGCGTAGTGCATTAGATTTCTCCTACGACCGAGATTTATCCATGAGATTTGTTCTCTTTTTGGCTGTGTCATCTGCTCTGATGTTTGCAAGAAGCCATACTCGAATAGATCGCGAAACAAATGCTGTTGAATGCCGAAGGCTTGAGAGCATGTCCAGACATAAAGGAACTCAATTAACTGGAGGCATATTTGCTTTAAACGACTCAAGAGTAGGGAGCACCAGATGTTTTTGGGGCTGATAAGACAACTCAGAAGTAGAAATGCCGCGAAAAATTAAGTTAGTCGATTGCCTGCCGCGCTGAATTTACCCCGTGGGCGTTTTCGCACCAAGGGTGAAACATTTTCGAAAGTGGAATATTAATCTAGGGGCAAGCAGACAGAGGAAGCGCCATCACCCGAAAGAACGTTTTGTGTATGCATGCGAGAACACCTATAAGTATATACTTAAAATGAAGTACTAACTTCGATTAGCCATGGAGAAATGTAGAACAACCACTGAACCAATCGATCCCACAGAGGAGAATGCCGTTTTCTTGATGATTGATTGCGCGCTTAATCGCAAAATTTGACGAAATATGATCTGGCTTATTTTCGGTTGGATAGACATTATATATTGCTTGTGTTCTGACTTCGATCGGCAAATTGATGATCAACCGGTTAACTACAAGCACATCGATAATAGGTTCATCGGATAAAACACTCAACTTATTGACATTCATTTGGTGGGGACTTAGATTTACCAGAGATGTATCGAACCCCGCGAATCGGTAAACTGTGAGTTGCGAAACCACCAAATTATCAAATCAGTATTTTTAAATTCAGGTTGAGGGCTTCCAGGAGGATTCACGCAATAAACTCCCTTCACACAAGTGTCCTGTATTTCATCTAATGAGGACGGTTTGCTATCGGCGATCGTGAGCAATCAGTAACGCGCAGCAAAATCACGAGCTTCTTGAGTGACATCCCTGTGTGTTCGGAAATCAATGGTGTTGTTTCCATCACTCCTGACGGAGAGCTGTGGGGTCATCCAGAATAATTTGTGGGTTTCGGTCAATTGATTTATACCGACCAATATATACGTAGGGGATGCCGAAAAGTTCTTTGTTCAAATGCTTGTTCTGGATTCCTCTGTTACAAACAGCTCACGGCTTTTGCCACACGCTTCTACTACTTTATTGATTGTATTGGGGCAAATTTTCTTTTGTATTGACATCCGTTTTGCTCTTCTTTAAACATATTAACCTGCCCTACCAAATTGTCACACTCCAAACCTGATCGGCGATTCATCACCTTATCCCTTGAACGACCGCCTCTGGGTGTTTCCACTTACATCCAAATTTGTATCTACTTATGAGATCAAAAATCCTGGAAAGCGAAGGAAAGTGTTCTCCTAAAAGTCTCTTGATAGTCACTTTGTTCTTCCCACTTGTTTGTTCTGTTTTGATTTTTTTTTGCGTGGGACAAAACCGAAATTCTGGCTACTATAAACCGATGAACTGCGGCCAAGTCGATATTGAACCGCATCAACTATGTACACCAAAGTACTCAAATGAAGGATGAAATTGTTCGCTACCTAATAACAAAAACCAAGTGGACGACACTTGCCGTCTTTCAGCTGTTCCTTGCAGAGTTACCCAAATATGAAATCACAGTCTTAATGTCTTTTCGTAACCCACGTTCGCGATCGACATTTGATGAGTTTCTCTATTTTTTATTCAGTTCGCACCAACTGGTGTCTCATGCCCTATCCAGACTACAACTTTGATCTTCGGAAGTGTAAAGCCCCAGCCGAGGTAGTTCCTTAGTTTATCGCACAGTGAACGTCTATCCCACTTTGGAATCCACGGCATTGATGTAAAAGTTCTGCTGTTCTGAGACTCATCAACATGATATTCCCGCATAATCAAATCTTCCCTTTTGGGGGCCACTGTACAGGAAAGTCTATGGTTATGATCCTTTGTCGTATTACCTTTGGGTAAGTAAATTACGTGTAGACTTCAAATTTATGTTGTGAGCAAGGGTTTTTTCCACGAATAGGGAAAAGTTGGAACTAACAAATTGTCAAAGCCTTATACTGTATTTTAATGCATCACTGACGACAAAACTTTGGGTTTAGCGGACACCTGAGTACAAGTGCATTGAAAAGGTTTCACTCAGTTTGCAGAGCAAATTGGACACTAGGATCCTTGACTCGGGGATTTAACATGGCGGATACCTGACAGACATAAAATATCGATTTCACATGTATTTGCGTGCAGTAAAATGGGCAAACATATGCTTTGTACGAATGTTCTCATGAAAAATGTTGCAACCCTGTACAGTTAATATTGTTTCATCATCCACTTAGGTTCCGTATAACGTCCTTGACCTTGTTCCAACCTTCAGTAAGCTCGCGATTTTCAGATTTCTATACTATTTGGTATAGTTTTTTTAATAAACCAGAGCAATCAGACAATAGAGCAAAAGGCGCCCTCATACTGTTAACCACAACATGAGCCAGTACTGTTTCATATTCCCCCAGTTTTTTCTACTTCGGGCACATTACTCAGGTTGACCTGAAACAGACAAAGAATAATGTCCTTCGCATTTAAAAAAACGACATGGATAATTAATTGAATGGCCAAAGGAATGAAATTTGGTCCACCGTCGGTGTTTTGAAGTTTTCTTTAATTAAAGAGTAAGTATTCTAAAAGTTTGAGAAGTCGGAGTGACCAGCAAGTCAAAGGTCCGGTGAACTGATGTTCAAAATACTGATTCGAACATCGATGAACCGGAATTTTCGAGGGGTGATAGACAAAAGAATAAACACCGGTACATTCACTTATTCTGATAAATGCAGTCTACCGAACTGATTGAGAACGAAGGGGCTAGTATACCCGAGTTCGATGCTTTTTGGATAGGAACACGTTTTTAACTAAACTGACTCAAAATTAGTCCTGCATGTTTTGGAGAGGTGACACCGAGGATGCTGAGACTCATGCCCTTGATAGACAAACAAGCTTGCGCGACATTTGCGTATCTTCTTCAAGTTTATTGCAGAAATATTCTTAAGCAGGTGACACCTCGCAATAACCTGATCTGACTTTTGACATTCGTTGCAATGACTTACTTTCCGAGGCATAATGAACCATGTCTCCCAAAATCCTTGACATTACTGCCGTCTTTTGCTTGTGTGAGGCCTTAGTGATGCTGGTAGTAGGCTGTTGAAAGTCTTATTCATCTTGTATAATTAGTGGCCACGACTTTGGTCTCTAGGCAACAGACTGTTTGTGATGCTGTAAACTTCTAATCGGTGAAACACTAGCTACTTAGTATTCTACACAAAATTTGGAACATCAGAAACTATACCTCTGTTGACTGTGGGTGAGCGGAGGAAATGCAAAAGGAACGTAAGCACGTGGTCAACATAATTGTGATTGAACTTGAAGAAATGGAATCTGAACCATTAGGAAGACAAACTTACGAATCTCTTTTGGTGAAATAGAGCACCGAGTGATCTTTGTACACCGCGACCGATCGAATTTGGGCTAAGGGAAGTAGAAGATGGTACTGATTCGGATCGGTGGCACAATCCAAGTTTGGGGTGAAAACGAAGCTGTTGGTAGTGATTAGTATTTGACCGGAAATCGAGATCTAGAATGAAAAGCAAAATTTTGGCCCGTTGCGAAATAATCCACAGTTCTCTTTCAAATCTGGTCACAAAACAACAGGTTTTAGTTCAGTGTTCCCCTGACAAAGTTCAATAGCTTGTTGAGTGGACTACCTGCCCATGATCCATGATACAATTCATCACGATGGAGAGAGGATGCAGACTGAAAGGCACTTGCAGTCAGGCTAATTTTCCAATGAAAAAAGTAAAAAACCAGATCCAATGCAACTGTAGCGTCACAATTCCAACAATGGTCGCGTAAAAGATTTCTGAAAGATTGCAAACTACGCCCGATTTAACCAAAATGGTGCAGGCAAAATCTCCTAAGAATACATTATCACCTGCTATATTTTGATAAGTACGGTTTCGGTTAGTGCCAGGAATTTTTGATCGTAGAACTGCAACGGGATATGGTTTGGTAGAAATCCCAGAGCGTCTGTGATTGAGCGATTTTCGATCGGCGATGCGGATTTCCTGATCTTGGTTTAAGTGACTTGATTGTCTTTACATCGCTGAAATTTTTTTGAGTGATTTTGGGGGTTTGACTTTAAGGAAACAACGCAAGTGAGCTGCCGGATAATATTTAAAACGGGTTTTTTTATCGACAAGGCAACCCCTAGTGTTCAGGTTGGACTACCGTGTTTAAGACCAGGAATACGCAGAAGGTGACCCAACTGGAACATAGCCTTTTGCATTTTGTAGACCACCGATGATGGCAAAATATATAACTCTACTGCAATGGGTCCAGTGCATAAAATGATTTGAGAACACCATGGGATTTTACACTGCTTTGTGAACAATCTGGATCCTTTTGCTAAAAAGACTAGTTTGACTACTCAAAATGGTACCAATGAGGTCGCAGTTGATGCATGCTAGAGGCTAAGGTCACATGTTTCACAAATATCTCTCCAAAGATATCAGCTGATTATTCGTGTGACTTTATTGTATCCGATGATATTTATCTTTCAGCTGGCATGTTGGAATTGCTGGAACCCGAAAGCCAATAGAATACTTCGTAGTCATTGGCATGGTGTTATTCTTTCGCAGCATGTGTAGTACACAGGCTGCCTTGAGCTTTCGTTGCACAGATGTCAAATACGGATATTAAAGTAGGGGAATTTCATTGTATACACGAACTATCACATAGACTATCAAAGCGACTTGTGTGCTGCACATTTTGCAAAAGAATATGAATGTGCCACTGACATTTCCAAAAATTACATTATGTCAATGAGCTCAAAACGGTACTTGAAGCCAGTTATGGATTTCACCAGATTACGGCGACGAGCTAATGAACCACAACCACAGGCGAAACTTGTAGTGGGTTACATGCGGATTTTGAGAAATCGTCACATAGGCCTACATTAGCACTTCACGTTGACTAGCGTTAGTATACAATGCGATTTCGAATGTGTTGTTTGCAAATCAGCTGACAGAATTATCATAGGAATAGAGGTGGTTGACATTTTCATAGGACTGATTGATGGAATATGTTCAAATGATTTTGCTGGGACCTAGTTGATGGGCGTTTTGTTGGTAGTTCTTTTCTTACTAGTTCATCTTGCTTTGGTGAGCATTTCATCCTGTACGTGAAGTTAATCTATGCTGAAAAACCGAGAACCACTATACTATACACTATCCCTATTAGAAATCATCAGTAGTGCGCATCTGACGAGATTTCAGAGTCTGGAATAGAAGACTGAACGCTTAACCTTTCGGCCGTGAGCGGCTTATCACTTAGTCTCACTTAGTTAGGATATAGCACCGCTCATCCTGCAATCATGGGATCCACATCAAGTGGTCACAAAAGTTTACTGGCTCCTCAAGCAACGATTTCCAAGATGAACGTTTCAATCATTGATGAATTTTACTTCCCCTCTGAGCTACTCACTTTGTTACGTCACTGAATAAACTTAAGTCTGCTCGCTGTCCAGTTTCCGTGGTTTACGAACAGGAGGTCAGTGATAATTTACTTGTCTTGGATATTTGTTTCATCGAATGTCTTGATGATACACGAAAACGTTCGGTGCAACCTGAAACGTTTTGTCATACTTCAGGCTGATTGACCAATAAGTCCCATTCGACTTTTTTCTCTGGAGCTTAACAAGTACTTCTTGAGAACCTGCAACAAAAATTCCTTACAGAAACAAGGAGTTTCGACAATGCAATTTTTTTCTAAATTTATTTGAGAATGTTGTTAAAAAATCTAAAGTTATAACTCCTCTTAATTTTATATTTTGCTCGTCGTTTCGCCATAGTTTATATCGGAAAACTGGTTTCCGTTATTTTTTTGTGCGCAGAGTTGCAACGACCAGACCAACTGGTACCGCAACGTCCGCAACAGTCACCTCACAGACGCAAATATGAGAGAAAGAAAAAACATTCATTCTTCTGGTTATAAATCCAGTGTTTGCCGAATTCAATGACGTATACATGTGTCAAACAGTTGTGTCTATTTGCTGCATACTAATAAAGGTTTGCTTCAAGATGGCTGCTTTATGGCAGAGAAATGAAGAAACCTGGAAGCTTGCAACTTTTCCAGAATACGCCCTACGTGTGCTGTCCTAAGTTTTTCGTTTTGCATGAAACATTCGGATTAAAGGGGAAAAATGACTGTCATACGGTTTCCTTCGCACAATCTAAAAATCACTGGATACATGAAATCTGCATATTTTGCAAGATTTGAGGCTAAAAGCCTATAAAATGTCTCGCTTGTCTGTGATGTCTACGGAAGTCAAACAAATGTAAACAGTTCATTCACTTTAGGGGTAAATGTGAGATATATATGTAGGTAAAATTATACTGAATATCATCATCATTGAGATCGAAGCCAGGTGAGAACCCTGGTGCCTTAATTCCTTAAAACTATCTCAACTTATTTGAATAAGGCCTTATAATGAAAAGAAGAGAAATATGGGGAAGGAGGGGGACCTAGGGCTGGTCAAAAACAAACATCCGAGCTGCTGACACCATCTACACTCAATCAGACAACATGAACGCCAGTGACATCGATTAGTGGTCATATCTTTCGGTGTCTCCAGCCAAGCACTTTGAGGGTCACGTAGACCCCATCCCGGAAGGCGAACAGCACCAAAATCACCCAGAGGCATGTTCAAAGATTGTACTTTATGCGGTACGACTTACTTTTGTAAGAGCGATGCACATGCTAAAAGACTAGATAGCCTCGGTTAGTGTTTTAGTATTGTTTTTGTCTTTTGCTCTTTTCTCAAAGTGAAAAGAATGATGTCTGTACATTCCAAGTCGACTAGGTTCTCGCTCGGAGAGATCTGAGAACTGAGGTTTGAAGGATCTTCCTGTGTCTGCCTCATAATCTCATCAATGAAATGAGACAAAGATGAAAAAAATGGACATCCTTGTCAAAAGCACTATTCATAAAAAAGCTTTTGAAGAGCTCCCTATACACTCAAATGCACCCAAGAGTATTTGAATGTAGACTGCGCATGATATTCACGAACTTCCGGGGAAACTATTTTGCTCAAGCGTGTTGAAGAGGATTAATCAGTTGATATAATTGAAAGCACTGTCGACGTCAACGGACGTCTACAGGCATGTCGTTGTTCTAACACTCCATGTGGTTCATACATTCCCTTCCGGTCCAGAGTCTTGCTTGCAGTTTTCGTGTCCCGTCCTCACACTTCTTTGTAAGACGGCGTAGAATTAGCGACAGGAGTCAAGATAATTCCTCCGCGACTGCTGCTCGAACCGGATAGTTGCTCTCTTTTCATTCAGAAGCCCTGTGCTCTCGATCAAGAGGAATACGTGTCCAGTGCGGCGATCTATCTGGTTGCGTTTTTGAACATTCACTGGCTTAACACCTGTTGGCGGACAAGTAGCTACCAATTCGAAACTGAGTTGACTTATGTCGCCACAGAACAATGAGGCATTTTCAATTCACGCCATATTGGTTTGGTGTCTAGCCGCAACGTTAACTCAAATGGTATAATGCAGTTGAGAGGCACGAAGCCAAAAGAGGAAACTGTAAACCGGGATGGAACGATTGATCGAAGTATGAGCTACATTTAGTTATGTCAAATGATCTGTAGGCTGGAGAAGAGATGTTCCGTTGTATAACGGTTGCGGGCATCCCTTATTGAAGAAAACTAGACACACTGTACTTCAGCGTTATTGGGACCTTGCAAGCGCCATGCGAATTTCATTGAATGGTAGTTATATTATGGAATAAAGAATAGCTAATGCTGTTATAATACTGTAAAAGTTTGTTGGACAAAGAATCCCTCCAGGGAGGGTTTTTGTTTGAAGTGTTGTGTGTTCAAATACCTGTAGGAATACACAATCATGTGCAGTGCACAGATGATGGCCTTATTGTAACGGGAAGACTAACCGTAACGTCGGATTGTCTCGACCTGTCCGACAGGCAACCGACAAATCGGTTTACATATGGACAACCAACCATCGTAGCAATCATCCACGCAGCAACAGCCATTGGCTCCTTTTATGGAACGTATTTCGTTTGTTGGCAGCCCTATTCTGACCGGGTTTTCATCTTATCCGCGGTACTTACTGCTAATTGGAACAGCGGATTGTGGTATGCATGTGTGTGTGTGTGTATTGGCCCGACAGCTTTCGAACTGCAGTGGGGAAGGACTTGGCCGAGAATGCATCGACCATAACTTGACCTCGACACAAGTTCTTGAACAGCGCCACGTTGGTTGTCTTTCGTGATCCGAAAGCTGCTTTTAATTCTGTTGACTGTCAGAAACTTTGGTGGTGTCAGGCGATCAAAGATGTCCCTTCCAAATTTATATCCCTTTTGAGGACACCGTATGCAAACTCCTATGGACGCTTACGAGTATGCAGAAAGCTTTCCCCGGATTTCACGTCTGCTGGTGTAAGAAAATGCTGCCCCCTTTCCTTACCATTCTTACTCTTCAACTTTGTTATTGATGTGCCGCTTGAAATTTCTACACATGCCCCTGAAACTTCATGTTTAGAAATGCTCCCGGGACGATCAGTCACAGACAATGACTATGCGGATGAGACCGCTCTTCTTGGTTCAGATCCTACAAAAATGCAAACCATTTTAAATAACCCATATAATTCTAATGGACGGTTTGGCGAACGCTTCACACCCCTGCTACAAAACTGAATGGGAACAAACCCACACCTAATACTTGCAGGCGACCCAATCGACGTAGTAGATAAATTTGTTTATCTGGGCAACTGTATAAGTTCCGGTGGACTGGCTGGAGATGAGATTATTTCCCGAATCGGAAAGGCCATGACAGCTTTTGACAATCTCTGATACTTAGGACTCCGACGTGAGGTCAGTTTGTCTGTCAAGGCCAGAGTTTGCACTGCGGTGGTGCGATCCATACTGGATCAGAAATATGGCCTTTATACACAGAGGACATTCGGAAGGTATCGGTGTCTGACCATGGATGTCTCCAAAGCATTGGTCAAGCCTGGTGGGAACATCGGATTAGAAATGCTGGAGTACGCCAGATGGTCTTAGGAAGAAGGGACTCTCCTGCGATAGATGAATTACTCACACTTCATAGGTTACGCTGGTTAGGACACGTACACCATATGCCAGAAGACCGTCTGCCTCGCAGAGCTCTGTTCGCCTAACCCTGTACTGAGTGAAAGCAAACGAGAGGTGGACAGTGCATGACCTGGTAGCGAAGTACGAAAACACTAACCAATAAAATTGGTCGGATTGGCAAGTGCTACCTCCCTGATGGGGATATCGGGACTCAACTCACCAAATGTTATTGGCACTGTCAGAAATGGCCTGCTTGTGCAGTCAATGGCGCCCATGCATCAAAGATATTGCCTTCAATGCGTAGCGACCTAGTTACCGAACTAACTAAACATACCCTCGCCTCCAAAGCATGGCTGTATGTCCCATACCCTCCCATTTTCCAGTGATTGAAACTGTAGTGGCTGGAACCAACGTGCCTATGGTACGCGGTTTATAGCTGATAAATTGAACTGAATTTAATTAGGAGAACTTGCCCGCAGAACATATAGCCGCAGCTTGTTCGATTTGATCTTTTCTGCATAAAAAAGTTCGGCCGTTTTACGCCCGCCGCACATGCCGATGTGCCTACAATCAAAACCGTCAGTTTGACAGTTTTGTGGTGACTTCTTCAAATAACGGCTGCCTTACCACACTGTTCATTTTAGTCAGTGGCTCATCCGGACGGGAAAAAATGTCGCCAGTCAACTGTCTGTTAGTCGTGCTTATGGATGCCTGCTTGTGAAAAGACACCTATCGATATGGTATGTTTTCGAGAAGACATTTCTTATTTTGCATTTGAAAAAGGAATGCCTGCGGACTGCTGGTGTGCGTATTGAGATTGCTGATTTTAGAGCATACACTACGGCAAAACTGGTATTGTTCCATGACCAGTGTTAGTCAGGTTTGTTTATGGTCGGTCGATCAACGTCGTGCGCATTTAAAGATTCACCAGCCACGGGAACGCACCAATGAGAGAACGTAGTAATGCTGAGATTTGCACACATAGCTCCGTAGAAACGTAGCCAGCTCAACTATGGTCTCGTGGCACTAGTTCAAACAAACGGTCTGGTGTGATGATGCAAGATAACATTCCCAAAGTGAGATGTGTAAGGTCGCTTCTTGTGTAAACCGACTAGACAAGGTCACCATGGTCTTCGTTGTTCTAAACATACTACACACCCGTACTGTTTAGGTACACAGAGTTGTTTCGTTATGAAAGATGCGTGTTACAACCATATTGGGAACCTTATACTGACTGACTGACGGTCTTGCCGTATCTGATTTGAGCTTAACCGGATACTAATAAATCCATGTTTTGTTGGGCCTTTACAATTTTTTTCGGATCACAACAAACAACTGATAGGCCAAGTCTAAAACTACAGCAACGGAATGGTCATATGGTACTTTCAGGCTAGGTATCCAGAAGGGACGAATCATTCCACAATTTTGATATCCGTTTAAAATTCGGATTTTCCTGATTCCTTATGTCTGAAGTCTCCTCTAAATATCCCTTCAGTTTAGCGATCTTCCTAAAGATGATGAGAGCTTTGTTACGCGCTAAACTTATAGCCACTGTCTATGCATTCCTGAGAGTAACATTGCTTTTCTCTTCACATAGTCCAGTGTAGCACGTGGTTTATATACGTCGCGCTGTTATTTGAGAGTCCCCGTGGTAAAATTCGTGGGCCGTAGGGTCGTCCGAAGTAGGCGGAGCACATTGAGAGGACGGCTTTTGCAGACAAAATGAGGCTATCTCAAAATTAACCAGTTCAGATCAATTTACCCTTTTTGAAGTATGAAATATTCTTAGCATACCGCATGAAAACCATATTTTCGGCTTTAAAGACTATCATCCGGGAGTCTTTACCCGACCCCTTTTGCGCACCTTCGAATTGTCTGCAGACTCCAATGCTATTACTCCCTATATATTTTGTCTCGGAAATGAGCACCTTAAAAGAAAAGCTTGCAAATGAGCCTGCTTTATTGATGACCAAGGCTATACCTTGATATGGTAACACATCTATTGTCCCTTTATTGGCTACTAAACAGAGCCCGTCGGGTTCCTCAGCCAACTAACACTTTGCTCAAATGGACGTCTATAAGCCTATTAGCTATAACATACCTGGAATGCAATGAGGAGACGCCGCACCCATTACCGGTCATAATGCAGCATATTGTTGGTGGCCTACCAATTGGATTGGTGCGCCGTGAAAATTTAACATGCAATTCAGCCGTGCGTCCATTAAAGGTCTTAATCATAAGTTTTACCTTTTTTAGACTATGATTTTTGGGAACATCGTCATTTACAACAACCTTCTCTTCCCTGTTTATTGTTCTCAACCTTGACAGTGAACCGAAAGATCGCTAGACAAAAACCTGTTGCTTTATTCTATCTTTCTCGATCTCTCCCAGTCTTGTCTATCACAAAAGCATGTTGGAGTAAAAGGGTCCTGGTCCACACAGTTAACCATAGATGCATTAAGTGACCTCCACTTACTTTCAGGTCAATCACAAATTCAGCTTGCAGTTTGAGATATTTGGCGTCCATCGGATCGGCTTCTTCATTTGCAAGTTCCTGCGATTTGGAAGTAGAGCAAAATACTGATTGTATTACGAAAGCAATAAACGATTGGACTGGAGTAATTTGGTATCTCAACCCCAAGAGGAATAAGATGTGAAAACAAAACCACGTTGATAAGTGTTGTGACATCATTTTATTCTGAAAGACGTTAAAACAGTGTGCACCGTTATGAAGACACACGATATATATGCACGTCACGGTTTGCTTTTCAGTAAGAAACATTGACATTATACCAAATCAGAAAGTTCCCAGTTCAGTTCCGTCTGATACGGTAATTATCTTCATCGATGTGCGTCCATTAGGTTCTGATTAAAAATGAAGTCGGTGTAATATGACCAGTGCGGCTCTTAGTCGACAATTTTGGAGATAGATAGGCTTAGATTTACCAAGGTAACATTATCTTTCTTGGCTCAGTAGGCAAGCCAGCAAAAGTTAGCTGGTTCGTTTGTTTGGCCACCAGAGCCAAGTACGAACAATCTCAAAGTTCGCCGACCGCAGTCTCGTATATGGTGATAGCTCTTATCGGACAGTATTCTGACGGTTTGTGTACGCTATGGGACAAGCAAACTATGGTATTCTGCGGTTATTTGGGAAGCGTCTTCACTTGTTCTCAAAATCACTCAAAGCGTTTTGGTGGATTAATTGTTCGTTCTTCTTGATAAGCACTGTTCGGAAACGCTAATTAAGTAGGGGCCAAGAGCACTTCATTCTAATCGCTACTCAAAAGTAGTCTTTGTAATAGTTTGGGGTCGCCTACACAGTAGAGTCTAAATTTAAACATCAGTCGCATAAAATAAGTGTTATTAAGTCAAAAAGTAAGACCCGTGTTCCAATTCAGACGCTACGATGCAACGATGTAGAAGCAGCTTCTGTGGTATGACACTCATGCAAAACAAAGAGGAATGCAGTAGTTAGTTATGCGCTTCTCACCAAAGCTGACCATTCAAGAACATTTTTGCCACTGTTCAGATTCACACTGTAGCTCATAAGATCAGAACTGACAACAGTGATTCGGCTTTTGTCAATGAGATCACGTTCTTTCCGCTTATACCTGGCCAAGGAATTTGCGAAGCCTTTTCGACTCATGCAGGAACCTTAACTCTATATTGCATCTAGCTATTTGTCAAAATCAACTAGCCAATGATCGGATAAGCTAAAACGTCCGTCATTTCGTGAGCTCGCAAGTCGATCCTCGCAGTCACCGAACTTCCAGATGTCTGATGGCATCTAATCACGATATTCAACTGCCTTGAAAATGTCAGACCGAGTGACTTACGGCACTTCAGTTTCCGAGCGGAGGTTTTTTTTATTTAAAAAATGTTGTTTCCATCCAAAGGATAAAAAAGTCAGTTTGAACGTGGTGTACACTGAAATAACCAAAGATACTTCAGACGCTAAGGTTACTTTAGTTAATAAATGCTAACTACTACTGACACTTCGTAAGTAGAGAGGCGTGTTGGGGTAAGTGTCAAACATGCAATGGGTGCCCTTCAAAAGAAAGTCAAAAGAAAGTGGCACATGATTTGAGGACACAGTAATAACCAGTAAAAAGGAGGACAACCACAGCTAGAAGGCATGCTGTGACAGCCGAGTCGAGAGGTTTTTAGACAAAAAGTGCCGAGGTTCCTTGAATGAACGACACCCTTTCAGATGCCTCTACATCGTGTTTTACCGAGGCCAATAACTCAGTTTTGAAGTCCCACCTGTGTTTCGGGTGTACCATGATTAACTCATAGATATTCCGCTGGAATTTGCTAGAGATGCGAGCTGGTCCATTCAATACCCTGATGCAACGAAGTTACATAAACTGGATGAAGTGAGAGTTGTTAACCACCGTTGTGTTCCCTCAAACTGTCATTCCCTGCTGCCTATAGATGGCAATTACTGGTGAACTGGTTAGTCTGTTGCATGCAGAGTATTGTGTTCCATGCGGGGTGTTGTTTCGATCGCGCTTTCTTGCAGTCAACCAATCCATGTCGGTTTACTTCCTGACCTCCACTTATGCTGCCAGTCATTATAGGTTTTAGCCCAGTCCAGGCTGTATGGCATCTCAAGCTCCCTCAGGCACAGTGCGATTCCTTGATTTTTCTTCGAATCGCAGTGTCAAGTTCAATTAAGCTGTAAGTTGGACTTAAATCACGTCATACTATTCACAATTTAGTCTGCTTCTGAACAAGGTCTCCTACCACAATACTGGTTCATTTCATTATCTTCCCCATATCTATTGCTCTAAGTTACATTCCCTGAAACGTTGCAAACTGCTTCAATGTTTCAGACAGTTGTAGCACTTGTGTAATCAAATCTCTGCATCCACTATCAGCGAGCTGATTAATCATGCAGCTTCAGGCAAGTAAGTCTTACATGGACGGTCACAAAGACAATGGATGTGACAATATGTGATTTTAACTGCCCTGAGGAGCTTACAATTTTCCAAACACATGTAAAATCGGATGACTGAGCAGGCAATTCCGAATGTGGTTGCGTCCAGAGAAGAGAATATGAAATGCGACCAATTCCACACTGGAATCCCCATGTAACGGCCTCTCCCTAACAAAAAGTTCTGTTATCATTAAACAGAAGGTTTTCACCTTCCGGAATTTTCACACCTCGTCTGCTGACGGATAAGAACTGGTGTACTCCAATTTCTACCCTGAATGAGTGCTTATTTCGCTGTTTCGTCTTCCTAAAGGACAACTCCAACATACTGTTTATGCATTCTGGTAAAATTACATACGTTTTGGCTACTGAAAGTCTAGGTTGTTTTCATGGGAAGTTCACATTCCTATCTGCAGCTTACTACTCACACTACGTCAACTAATTTACTGCCTCGTCCTGCAGTCATAATCTAACATCGGTGGAATACAGGCCCCAGTATGAATCGATCTGCTTTGCTAGTTTTGTTGTTAACTGACATTGGTAACTCTGCGCACAACGGTCGATTGATCAATGTCATCGGATGTCACTTCGAACTGGTCGATAGAATATGGTCGAAAGCAAAAATCACTGTTGTTTTTAACCGAGTTGACTGTGGGGTTGAAATCTATACATCGATTGGATCACGTGTCAAGTATGTTTCGGCTGTCCCCCAAACTTGATATACATTAAAAACGCTGGAGACAAATGGGAACCAGACGTTTGGACACCTGTGGTTGAACGGAGGGAATTTTGGAAGCTGGACTGGCACTAGTGAGTTTTGAAATCAGGTCATTCAATAAAAAGGCGGAATGAGGGCATCCTGGCTGCCAGCGGTCGCCGGCCTAAATAAAGCGTTTATCCATGGTCCTCAACCTTGAAGTACACAGTTTGTTTCATGAATCCGTTTTAAATTATTTGCTATGCACGAGCTAGCAAATTATCCTTTATAAGCTGCCCAATAGTTGGCGTAAAAATCAAATTTCAATAGAATGTCTAACGCTCAACTCTTCGGGGGAACATTTTGGGAGGCATCAACTTAATATTCCGAGGACTACCAAGCCTCCATTTAAATTGCACGCGGTCTGAAGCTAAAAAGTCAGGGTTAAAAACTTGGAAGCTTGGAAGGAAAAAACTCACAAGCGCACAGATTTTCGCAAATGTGACAAATCCGTTGCTATGGTACTTGACATCTCTGATTGTGTCGCCAAACCTTACTGTCCAGACTAGCTTGCTAACGACGTTTTTTAGAAACGGTGCCTGTGATGACCCCACTCGATTAGAATTCAATCAGGCATGCTTTGGACTAAACACAGTGTGTTACCAAGCTACAGATGGTAAACTTCCAGTTTTCCAGGACACGGGCTAATTCTCTGCACAAAGGGCCAAATCCTGGCAAGAGAGATGACGAAATATCAGTCAGATTTGTTAGTGTATGTGCAGGGCAAACCACACAAAACACAAGCTGGTTGCTGTTGGAAAAGGCCTAATTTATGTGAACTCATACTGGCCTGTGTCAACGTACTTTCGAGCAAATCCAGATCTACGCCTAGCTACGCTCAGTGCCACACGAGTGTGAAAAGGCTGGCTGTGAGAACGCCAAAGTTTTGCTGTTTAGATTTTGGTCTACATGCATTTGTATGCCTGAATACTACGCACCTTTGGATGTTGCTAGCCTGGAGTCTCACAGTTGCAAGTAAGTAATTTCAAACAACTATATCCCATCAACACCGTAAGTAGACAGGAGTTGTCAAATGTGTACACTCCGGATTGACTGACCTTCACCAGATTATGACTAATCAGAGGACATCTTTATGGCGTTCCTGCAACATGGACGGGGTAGCCAGTGGACACAGGCTGCTAGTCAAACTAAAAAAAGACACGTGTTCTGACGAACTGTCCATGGATGAGAGTGAAATTCTCATTCAGTGTTTTCTTAACTTACTTGTTTGTACCTAGGTGAAGAAGAACAATTCAACCAACTAAAATGATTCGAGATGAGTACTCATTCCCAGAATTGTGTCCGTACTGAATATGACAATCACAGAGGAAGTAGCCAGACTCATTAAATCACTCAATGTATGCCGTCTTAGGAGAGCACGTGAAGACACTGCCGGGGAATAGCAAACAGGTTTCTGGCCTAAAAGGGGTCTTGTGCACCGCATCTTTAGATTCTGTCAAGCTTGAAAGCAACGGCATACGTACGATCACTCTTCAGTGGTGTTGTTGTTTGAATTCAAGGGAGTTTTGGTTCTGCAGGTCGATTGGTTCTTCTGAACATGTTCGTTCAATAAATCAAGCCCTAGAACAACACAGTATAATTTGTTCATTGTATTCGCATACTCCTCGGTCATGAGAGTACACAGGGAGTTCTACAAACAATACCGCAAAGGCAGTGATCGTGTCTAGACATGAGCAACCTCGCAATATTTCAATTCTCGTGCTTCTTTCGGGTGGCATAGCAGCTGGGCATCGCAAGGGTGTTACAGCTGAAAGATTATGTGTCATTATTTTCATCCATCAAATTTGCTATTCTAACTGCGTTGTTCAAATCAACCTGATGTTCCAGACGGTCTGGCATAAGAACTGTTTTGAAAAATTTAGTCACTCTATTCAAACAAGACTGATCTTGCGATGAGTCTTGTGATACGGGGGGGGGTTAAATTAGGGTGGCCTTGAACGAAGTGATCACAATCCATATGAATAGTGTGTATTACAGTTAGTAATTCGGTCGGCGAAATTGGCTAGGAGGCATCGAACGTCACAGTGTTTGAAGTAGATAAATTATTTCCAAAATTCCCACCACCCGACAAAAAAATGCCAAATTGTCGATAATTGTGCTTAGTTTGACCCCCAACTTCAAGTTGTTTCCAGCGCATTTAAGTTGATGGAATTGAAAGCGCTCACCGGGTCCTGTGTTTGAGCTGTTAGTTGCAACCCTGAACAATCTCGCTGACGGATAGACCTATTCGTCTCATGTGGTGTAACGCAGATTGATACCCCACCGTATGGAGACGTGAATATTAGCAGATCAAGAACTCAACAAACTTTGACATTAAGGAAAGCGAAAGCTAGGAACATGGCCTGTTCTGTTTAACGGTGAAGGAACTAGTTGGAGGAAGTATATGGTTGATGGATTAAACTGAAGCACCAGACAAAAACTTTGGAGCCTAGTGACATGTAGGTTGTGGTTTGGATTGCACTGCATTGCTGCTCAAGTTCAACGACTAAAACTTGCGCGGTATATATAAGGAAAATCTGATTTATTATTTTTGCGGAATTTATTTAACAGTGACTTCTCTCCAGTCTGTAGCGACTTTCCGAATATACCAATCGAGATCTTTATGGGTTTACAAGTATTGCTTGCAGTCTATTTCAGCAACACCCTAAAGATCTTGAAGAAAGTAACTTTTGCATTAGACTGTATGCTTTTGACGGTGGTCTGCCGTCAAATTTTGTCACGCCACCAGCTTTCACACCAAAATGCGAATCGGTCGCGTGTTGTGTTGAATTGGGGAAATTCAATGTCGTGAGACTATTCTGCGTGGAAGAGGATTATAACTCACTTCCTCGTCTAGTGACGATGAATAGCTCTCACTCTCCGGAGATTCAGACAGATAGGGGCGGAGGATTTCCGTATCTTGCCCGCCATACGGGTCTGTCAGAACATCATCAATCTTGGGTGGGCAGTTTCCTTCGTCTTCCTCGAATCGATTATCTGAAAAAGTTAAAATGGGGATAAGTGATTTCTACTGTAAGCAAGGCGGTTATTTGCAGATGAGCGACACTCCATCAGACCATGATTCTGTCAGCAGATAAACAAGCATACAGAGAGAATTATGTTAACCGAAAAACGGATGGGATGATGAAGATCAGTACTGATGGAAAAAGCAGAAAATTTAGTCTGCCAGTAGCAACCCATTATTATCGTTCTCGAAGACAACTAGAAAGTCACCGGAGAGTACATTGTCTGCACTCATGAGGAGTGTAAAGATTTTTAATCGAGCAGAGTGGCTAGTGACTTTAGTATAAGCATTTATCTGACTGGAGGGGACTACTTCGCGACTCAGGTTTTCGTGGGGTTTTGTCTACTATGATGCCAACCAAACACAAAACGTTCTTCTGGGACGAGAACACACAGGGCAAAAATTCCTGAATTTTACAAGACATACTGTCAGACGGGCTATCTAAATCGAGCGACGCTCCTTCACAGAAATGTCGACGTGCATCAGATTGTTTGAGAACGTTAGTGACAATGATTGGACAGGCTGTTTACATCATCAAAATAGAGTGTGCGTTAATACTTTGACGCATTATCTAGGGTAGCTCTGTCTTCAGCAACATCATCTGGACCACCACACTGCTTGGCGACATGTCACCAATTTTTGAGCAGTCTTTTTAGCCCATAAAACACCCTTTTAATAAGGAGTAGCCTCTCCGTGAAGTATCAAAACGACTTCTGCCACCTTTTTGTAGGAGTTTTGTTATCTTTCTGAGGGCTATTCTTAAACTCCTTAGAGTACAAGATTTCGTTCACTCGGGAATGGCAGTCAATCTATCAGGTTCGTGTGAATGCGTTGAAGGCCTCTTTGAAGCCAAAGTGTTAGGATACGACATACATCACACGAAAGTAAAAAGCTGGACGACAGAAGTTCGTATTGTCCCACCGTTATCACCAATTTCGGACTTGTTCGAGTAATCTTTCATAAATCTACTCAAGACACATATTCTACTGTCAACATCGTCTTGATGTGATTGCATGCAGCGTAAAAATCATCCAACCCAGAAGATCCAAGACAGTTCCACACGAACAATCACCAATTCAACATTTGTAATTGTTTTTGGATAACCACTAGAAACTGCGTCTTTCTTACAGTTACTAAAGCATAGCAACAAAACGTGACACTCGGTTTATAAGCGCTTTCGCAGGCTTCGAAACACCATGTGATGTTTTTCGACGTGATCTACGTTGGAAGCAGCAGAATCCTCATCCTCACACTTAGGAAAGCGAAAACAAGATGGATCTATCATGTGGACGTTGGGCTGAGATCGGGAATGCAACTGAATGACGGCGGGATTTTTGCCCCCTGAATACAGATCATCCTCAATAAGGACCAAATCTAAAACTAGCAATATGTAGCTCGTCCGTCCAAAAACTTTATGGCATGTGTGACCATGCCAGAGGAGACAAGTTTATCTGGTTCTTTTAGACAAACTCAGGAGACTTGGCAGTTGAATACCAGTCTTTGCATCAGTGAGGACCCTGTTCAGTTTGTACAGCAGTCTCCAAACTGAGGCAAGATAGAGATTAGCACCCGGGAAGATCTAACGAGTTGCAATATGAAACTTTCGCCGACGTATCTAAAAGGTTGAATTTGTTGCGAATGGAAGTCCTTAGCAAAACCAATGTAGAAAAAGTTAGATAAACCCGTGTGATAAACTTTCACCTTGCCTCGAAAGCACATAACTCTCCTCAAAGAGAAACCACAGGCCAAAAGGTCGAATTCCTTCCATCTTTTTGTGTTTTTTGGGAGCGTATTGTTTTGGATTGAAGTAACCATGTATGACTCAAGACTGGAAAAGATGGGCACCACTACCTGATACGTCAAATAAGCTCACCGATATTTTGTGGATCAGCCAATCCGGTTTCCCCGCATGCATCTGGCTCTTGTGCGGTCTCATTCGGTGTGGCCTTTGGGACTTTGATGATCTGTCCAGCAAACAGACTTCGACAGACCAGTCGGTTGAGTTGACATAGTTCTGAAGGGGTCATGTCAAACCGGGCAGCCACACTGGATAAAGTATCATCGACTGATACCTATCAAAATAGGCCAAACAGATTAGTGAAGGTCATAGAGCATAAATTGAGTAACATAGGTTAATATGAGCTGCAGGAATAAGTCCTCTCTGTCTGACAGCTTGTTAAACGGTATCCGCGAACCACTTCAAAGAAATAGTTGTCTTGCAACGGCAAACAGATATTGCTCGCCTTTATACCCCCAATTAGGTTGACACTTCCATAACCATCATCCAAAACTATGGGTTGTATTCAGTTTAATCTTTAGAATTGCGTCTTCCGATTCAAAAGTTCTTATGACGACCTACAAAGCCAAAAGTTGCCACCGGTGAGCAGTTTCAGTTGGGTTGGACGTCCAGGACGGTGTCTAGGACTCTATCTGGTCGTCAGTGAAGACATACCTGCAATTTTTACTTACGAAACGTGGAACATATCAGGGGGAGCTCAACATATGATGAGCCAAACAACCGATCTCGCGTTAATGTGCACCACTCCGTCTTACTACTCAACCACACCTTTTTGTTTGGCGTCAGGTGTGTGCAAAACAACGAACCAAGGCTGACAAATCAACCCTACCGGGTGTGAGAATCTTATTGTCTCATTCTATAAGTAACCAAATAAGACCAAATACGTAGAAAGCTCCCCACGTCTCTCTACCGACGTAAGAAAAATAGAGTTGAAAGGTTTCAACGGAAGGTAAAAATTAGAGTCTCTATATGAAGCAACTTCAAGAGTGAGGTGGCACATATTTTCCCTTTTTTGGTTTTCTACAGCAACTCTCAAGCGCAAGGTTCCGGAGGCTTTCAGGACTGATTGTTAATGAGAACAGTAAGCCGGACATTCCTTTTTAAGAAGTAAAATCTTTTTCATCATAAGTTAGTGCTGAGAGGAAGGTCCTCAACTAAATGTGTCGCAGAGAAGCTGTCTCTTGTTTCGGTTGCTATAATATTAAAACTATGGAACTATTTTTTCCCAGACCAAAATAAATTCTAAATGAGCATGTTTTTCCATCTGCGGACCAGGTGGCATTCAGTTTGAATATAAGGTTGAAGAAATTTACGCACTGATTTTATTTGACGAGCCCCCCAAGGAAGCATAAAAGCGTCAGTCGACAACTGAAGAGTTTTCAGCAAACTTGCAAAGTAAAGTCACGGCCTTTCATTTTATCACCCAAGATTGGAATTATCCTGGAGCAAAACTGGTTGCCTTATGCGGCTCACACACTCATCTGCATACCGAATAGGTTCTGGAATCCAGCTGAATGTTTCGTCTGAGATTTTCTCCCTTAACTCGATGTGCTGCACCAGGCTGCGTCATGTTTCAGTTGGTGCAATACTCGAGATATTGCAATACATTGTATGGACGGAATACACTATTCATAATGTTGCTGAAAACTCGTCAACAGCCAACGGATGGTCTCGCCCTTCTTGAAGCTCATCAGGTAGGCGTAGTCCGTGAGTTTGTGTCAAACTTATGTTCTGCTTGAACATAAATTACACGGCCTTGTACGGCACATTGAGTTGAATGAAAATACAATACAAATAACACAAATAAACGTTTCTGGTTCCACTTTATAATACGACGATGAAAACGGGTTGAAAACATGAGTGGTGTTCATTCTAGAGTGTTTTAATCCATAAACCGACGACCAAATTCTGTTATTGAGGAGTAATCAGGTAATGCGGTAAACATTCGCCATCCGAAGGTCAGATCTTAGCATTTTGCATACACCCGTGTGTTACCAGTCAGTAAGCGATACTTTTCTCTGGTGACCTCGTTGTAAACAACTGTGTAAACCATTTCGGGTTAAGCAACCATCTGGATGTAGAGTTGGAAGCGAGTTATCCTGCTTTTTTCCGGTAGTCAGGTTTGGTGGATGTTGGTTCAAACAATAATAGTGTGGGCACAGTGTGGAAATGCACTCGGTAAAACACTTCGCGACTGCAGGATAACTTTTAGATGGAACCAATCTTCGATGTGCCTGTTCGATTAGCAGAGACAAGGATTCCTTCAATAATGCCCTTTTGGCCTATTGATGTATATCGATTTGCAGTCATACGACTTACACTATGAAGTAACAAACACCCGTGACTTGGGAAATCCACGTACGACTTGTAAAGACCGAAGTTGTGACTGTTTCGTCCAGAAAGGTACAAACTCGTCAGGGAATCTTTGCATCCCGAAGATTGTAGGATCGTAATGTAATACGGCGCACCCAGTTCACTTGAGGCCCTTGATTCTAACCATGCGCATAAGGGGTAGTGCCCAAAGTTCCTCACATTAATTTGTACCATTTGCTCTCCCCGAAAATCAGCAACGATGACCAAGTTTTGTAAATGGAATACACTAAATGCTTTATGATGACCTATGGTTTCTTCGTACATACCAAGGCATAATCAGGTAAAAGACTTGCTTTTGAAGCAGGTAATTATTATCATAATTAAACCTTGCAGTAATAAAAAATTCAAAGCTGAGTCAATCGTCATCACGACCGTACCAAGCTAGCTGTTCCGAAATCACACCTCCTACTTTTCTAGTGCAAAATTTGGTAAACTCAGGTATTAATTTTTTTGTGTCTCTTCGGCTTGGTCTCCCTTAGTTCCTCTCATCCCTCACAGACCTCTTGAGAATCACTGGTCTACTGTGAATACCAGAGCTTCTTTCAAAACAAAAGCACGGTTTTATTGTCGGATGGACTCAAGATTTTCTCCCTGTCTTTCCACTGGACCGGCTATTGATCTGGGCCATTTTGGATTAGTTAACTAATCATTTACACCAGCGTGACCTCCTCCAAAAATAATATTGATTTTATGCCAAATTACAGTCATTTTTATCCTTTGACAAGGCCGTACAAAGGTCACCCTACAATTCAACGGTGATGTGTAAGAAATTCCTCTAATTTTGTCCTCTGTCTTTTTGTCCTGTGATTTCCGACATACTGTTGAGAATAAACAAAGGTGACCGCAAATATATATATATATATATATATATATATATATATATATATATATATATATATATATATATATATATATATATATATATATATATATATATATATATATATATATATATATATATATATATATATATATATATATATATATATATATATATATATATATATATATATATATATATATATATATATATATATATATATATATATATATATATATATATATATATATATATATATATATATATATATATATATATATATATATATATATATATATATATATATATATATATATATATATATATATATATATATATATATATATATATATATATATATATATATATATATATATATATATATATATATATATATATATATATATATATATATATATATATATATATATATATATATATATATATATATATATATATATATATATATATATATATATATATATATATATATATATATATATATATATATATATATATATATATATATATATATATATATATATATATATATATATATATATATATATATATATATATATATATATATATATATATATATATATATATATATATATATA
>SJOL01006840.1:7211-28785 GCA_004794785.1 Opisthorchis felineus | reverse complement strand
ACGTAAATGGGCACGGGCATAACCAAACACAGCATTCTCTCAAATAGCCAAACTACTATGCCAAATCAAGCATGTCATCTTAAATATCGGAGGAGAAACGCAACCAAGGACAAGCTTATAAAGCGTGTAGGGTAACGGGCTCATAACTACGGATGAAAAGTTAAGTTTCTTACATTAAAAGACCTGGTTTTCTCCAACTATCCCCAACTCAAGCTGTTGTTTCCCACGTTTCGCGTGTTCTCGTCCACAACAGCAACTCTTTTAGGTCTCTGTCTCACTGTGTTTTGTGAGCAAAGACCGAGTGACAGAAAACCGACAAGCGAGGAGTGGAAGTGGAACGCTTACTAGTACATGAGTATTTGCAAATGGCTGGATTTTGAATGGTACTGAGCAATCGATCCAGGGTGGAGGGAGTTTGTTATCCAACACACCCCTAGATCAAAGTAACGAAAAGTTAAATAACCAAAATAACGAAACTCTGAAAGTCGGTTAATGAATCTCCGTGTAGTTGATTAATCCGTTGCAGTCGTTAGCACGGCTGGATGACTGAGCTGAAATTCCGACCGGCTAGTCCTCGGTCCGGCTGGTAGTTTGGATAGGTGTGTAGTTAATCAACATCGACTATCTCACACTACCACTGAGTAAATTTAACGTCATCTCTCAAAGCCGCATTACTAGGGATGACATTGCACCACAGCATTTTCAGTCGCCTTTTCTCCACGTGATCTTTCGTAAATGTCCTCTAGGTTTGCATAATTAGTCATCTAGGAATGTGCCATGATTGAAAACAAAAAGTCACATCATCAGGGAATACCTGGAAAACATTGGAAGCTGCACGTTGGATTGAAATTTGACGGTAAAACATTAGAAACCACTTTGGAATTTTTATTGTAGTAGATGAGCATGCTTTGCGGAGGTCGATACTGGAAGGAGAACTTTGTTGTCGTAAACAATTAAGCCTTTCTCACCGATGTATCAGGCGCTTACTAGAGCAATAGTGAAATTAAGGGACGGACAGTAGACCCAACCGTACCCAACCCAACCGTATGACCTTCTGGACCCCCATGGATAGTATACAAATGTAGGATTGTAAGGATAACTAAACTGGCCTATCTTTTGGATGGCCTGTCTTTGGACAAATAGAAAACTAAGCCACTGGGTCCTCCATTGGAGTCAGCGTCCATTTCTTGAGTATTCAGTCAATCCGAACGGATACAACAGAATGCTTGTCATGCTCGCCATTATGTTTATTGTCAAAATTTTTACCAGCTTGACATATTTATTGCATGAAGATAGTTCATTCCATCTTATGTTAACAAACAGACACTCAAAGCATGACAACCACTGGTGTCACAGAAACCCACACCAAGACTCACACTGGCCAAGTAGATAACCAACGGTACAAAATTTACTTGTCATGTGTAGCTTTTAGGGGAATTATTTAACCCAGCTGAAGAATGCTAGCTAGTTAATGAACGACAAATCTGAGGAGAGGCCACATACTAGCCTATAAAACTGACTTAAGTCACCGAAAGATGGTAATGAGACTGATCAAGCGAGATTGGTTATATCCAAATTCGCAAGAAGCACTCTGAGATATTTCTGAAGATAGGAGGGAGCTATCGGCTTTGAGGCACCTGAAAGGGTAAACAAACTACGAATACTTCCGGCAATATAACAGCTAACTGGTATATCATGGTAGAATAGCTACCAGACCTGAATGTGTGCGTGAAAACCAATAGTTCAACCCATAACCAATCCACAAAATGCTAGGTCGAGGGATTCACGCACAGATTAGTGCAGTGGGCGGAACAGGATACCTGCAAAACCACGAAAAGAAGAACACGGTTAATCTGGAATTTCTGACGGACTATGGCCCTTAGAGAGTTCTCGAAGACCATTCAGAACCACATGGTTCAACTTGTAATAGCCAAACTTTTCTGACAGGACTATTTAACCGAACATTAAACGGGAAACGAAATTCGGTAGCCTGCTGGCTACCTGTGGGGTCTTTTACCTGCCCTGCATTCTTAAGAACAGCAGTAGAAGGATTGGTTCAACAGAAGAACACCTAAGTACCAAGGGACCATCCAGTCAAATCAGTGCTTCAATGGTAATGCAATCGGGTGTCCAGCACAGATCGCGATATGATGAACTGACATCATCAGGGCGCAGTATGCTTCATGATGAGAATTCTCAAACCCCAGTAGTTTTTAATTCAAAATTTTGTCGCTCACAACTGGAAATATATCCGATAATGAAGAAGCACAAAGTGCAGCTAAAATTAGTTGACAGACGCTGTTCTTATTCCTAAAATTTCTTTATGATGTTAACTCTGGTGTCTTTCCAGGAACCTCGCGAATATTGTTTCATCTATCCAAAACGTAAATTAACCGTTGGCTTACACCAACTTTTTCAGCACACAATGACGCTACAATATGACTTCGGAATTGTCATTTTTCGTAAGTTGACCAGCCGTCACGAAAAACAAATCTCCTACCAATCCTTACGGTCACTGTTGGGTAATTTCGATTGGTTGACAGATATTTGTGTCAACCGTCATTTATTCCAAGGCCAAAAAGCCGTCTTGACAAGTAACAGCTTTGGTAGTTGGATGATTGGATCCCTCTGAATTCACATCACCCACTGCAACACAGTCTGGAACACTAGATTAACGGTTTTTATGAGCTCATTCTGTTATACCCGTTCAAAATCTCTATCCTTCCGTGGGCAGAAATACCAGGGCTTTATTCCCAATCTAAAATCAATAATTATTCGACTGGCAGCAATCAAATGGTGTTGAGAAAAAACAGAGCAAGAAAACATTTAAACATCAACTTGACATCGCAAACACGTTAACTCCCTAATCATTTAGATTCGCTCGTCGCTTCACATGAACAGACCAGGAAATATTTCGACTGATAACCTCCCTCAATGTTCACACGTGAGCCAAAGGCATTGACGAAACAGAGCACTAGAAGATCACGTGGTTTTTCTTCAGCATTTAATTTAATCAAATGGATTGCGAGTTGCCTTGAGATCAGGTGATTTCGATATCAAACTGATTATTGGAATTTGACGTAGGGTTGCGAAACTGATAACTAAGAAGTACAAAATTGCATGGGCGGATCGAAAAAAGACCCAAATCACTTTGAGGACTTGAAACAAACTATTTTTAGATTCGTATACATAAAGCCAGATAACAACACACACCTGTGAGCAAATATGCAACCGACAAGTACCTAAATGTTTGGGTAGTATAGACGGACACACAATCCACTAAAGGCTTAATTATATGGAAATTAAACGGTAACCTATTCGGCTGTTTTGTTCGAAAGTAGACATCAGCAGACTTCTGTCGCGCCGCTTGGTTCTGTGGAATTCTACAGGCAGTCAGTTTTTGGAGCAACAGCTGAGACACCAGCTTATTGATCTCTTCTGCATATATTGAGATAACCCGGTAAACCTCAGAATTTCTAACAATAACGAATATACTTCTTCACTAATCCACGCTGACCACTAAGATACTGAGTAATACCAGCTTAAAAATTACTAGAGTTTGAATTTTACCGAGATTTTTTATTCCTCACTCCAGCAACGTATATCTTTTATCGATATTGTCCTATTGTTACAATCAAAAAATAATCGGCTTTTGAATGCATTTAAACTTAATTTGGGTTGAAAATCTTCATTTGAATCGAGCGTGGAAACGCAAATTCGTAAGTCTCACGAAAACTTACCACATAGTCCATCGTAGTCCTGTTTGGGACCATTTTTTTGACCTCGGACGAATGCTGCCTATTCGGAGAAATTTGTTTCTTATGACCTCTGTGTTTCGAGTCATGACTGCAGCTGGGTTCACTGGACCTTGCACTGGCCGATTGTTTTTCCTTATGCTTTCTTCTTCGGCTTCTTTTGTTCTCTTCTTTGGCTGGAACCAGACAAAAATAAGAGGGGATGCTACTTATTCCAAATTTTTTATCGATTCCCTAATTCAATTCCAGAACAACTAAGTAACTACATAACTACTTTCACATTTCTGTCGCGGTTTAGCATCTTACACATGTTCTGCCTTGATCTACCATGTGAGTGGTGATTAATCAAAACGGGTTTCATTTCACTTCATGTTTAGTGGCTTCTGCCGAACCAATCATGCAAGCTTTCGCTCATTGGATGACCTCGATCTCTCAACACGATTGGCTTTCAGCTTATTGATCGAGGCGAATCACATGTTTCCGAAGTTGTAGCAGTTTGTCCAGCATGACTCAGTACAGTTCTTCTTTCCTGCCATGACCCAAGAAGCCTTGAATTGAAATGAGTGAACAAACTAGGAGCAGCGCGTATTGGCACCAAAAGCCTCTAGTCGAACTGCCTGTACTGTTTTCATTATTTCTATTATAGATTGGTTACTCCTTAGCCCATCAATATTTATCAATTTCGTTTCGGTGCAGTGCACCAGCTGTTTTTCCGGAAAGTCGGTTTGGTTAGACAGGTTTTCCAAAGTTACTTTACAACTAATCTGGTCCAACCGCGCTACAGAACATTCTCTGAGTGCAAATATATTTACCCAACGGCAGCGCATCATCAGCTTTCATGCAGACATGCAAATGAACTACGAGGTGAAACTGTAGATTGCGCATTCAGGTGCACGTGACTTATTGGTAAGTCACGTGCTTCTAGTCTGGTTCCGCTCCAAGGCATACAGAATAGAAAATGTTGGATGATGGAGTGACCGTACTGTGTCAGTTACTGGGGCAGCTCTGTTTGTGAGTAGTGCGGAGGGCATGTTACACCTTTTGAGAACCAAGGGCATGGGCGTGGTACAGACAGGTTAGTGATGGTGGTCAGACTCGTTTGGAGGCTAAATCTATTAGGAGAAAAGAAGGGGATTTGTCGTTCCTCATGTACGCACAAGCAAGCAAAGAGTATGTCCACTGCGAGCGAGTGACGAAAAATTCACGTTTTGTTCACGAATATGTTATATAGTAGTAAACAGTTTATTGGGGTCCTGGATTGTCATCAAGCTCCGTAAGTGTGGGAATCCACGGCTATTTGAAGAGTAAAGCGTATAGAGGTCTTAGGTAGGAGTAAGGCTTTCTCTAGCTGAACAAAAAACATCACAAATAGCTAAACTTTACGCGACTGGTTAGTACCGTTCTAAGACAGAGGGAGGCTGTATAAGAACAATGCAGAAAGAACAAGACAGCCTTGGAATGAATTGCTTTCCTAAGTTTCTATCCGCTATTTGATAATAATCTGAAAGAGGCTCCATTCAAAGCTTCCGCGTGATGAACAAGTAGTAATACAGAGAATACACTGACTTCCAGAATAGAACCCTCCAAATAGCATCTCCTGCCGTTAAATATTCGCACCAGGGAGGCCCTAGTTAGCTGTGAACGAGTGCGTAGATCACTCCCACAAACAAGCCTCAACCTGCTAGGAGGAGTTACCTACCATGATGGCCTTCTTCGGAAAATCACAAAGTATGTTCGTGGCTTACCATTTCCTAGGTGCTGTAAAACTGTCCATCAGCAAACATAGTTGGCCGTGCAGTGCGTAGGTGAAGTTGTTGAAACCCAGCGGCGAAGCACAGCAGCATGACGTAATTGGCTTGACCGCCTCAAACAGTATGACCATCTGAGTTTTTGGCTTTCCAGTGAGAAGGAGCTGACATAGGCACTGTACATGCTGGTGCCGAATATGTATAATTTATTCCGTTTTTCACCACCTCTTCAGAGCGAAGCTGCAACCAGAATCGGTCTATTCTAATCCATAGTCCCACCGGAAATAGAGTTTACTCATTTAAGAATGTTCAGAAGACCAAACAGCCAGATTCGTACGTCTGTTGAGATCACGCTAGTGAAGACATGAAGTTTTCAGTCATTGGACTTACTACTTCTATTCTGCAGTAAAGGAAGTTAGAATTAGTCGTGACCTGCTGACTATTCTAAAGCGGGAGTTTTCCGATGCATCTTGAAAATTGCGCGTTGGAATGAAAATAATTTGGAGCCCTCTCCACATTTTTCGTAGGACTAATTCAACCTTGGAGACAGTCCAAAGCTCTGAAGAGTAGTCATGCGCGGATGCTCACTTGCTTCTTAATAGTGTGACCTGCAGGAGACAACCAATCTGACGTGACTCTACTTTGACTGAGAGTGTCACTGTAGGTCGACCCTTCAAGCTTTTCTACGATACATCTTAGTTGTGCACGGAAGTTCGATTTACTTGCGAATGATTTCTATTTTGACGGACCAATAACAATAGTTGTTATAATTAATAACATAATAATAATATAATTAATAGTGTAGTTGGTATAATAACTTTAACTCTGTCTGCGCAAATCTGCATGTTTCTTGTGGACATGGGTCATGAAACTGTTCAGGCTTTTGGGAAATGCTTACGAAAAGGCAGGTAAAATGGGTTTCTAGAAAGCTTCATTTTTCATAGTCCAGGCGGTGTAGCCTTCAGCCGAGTCCTCCCAAGTCTGTTCTAGATGGTATAGTTAAAACACCGTTCTACAAAGCAAGGCACAATTGTGGCTCAGAACAGTCAAAAGAGGGAGGACTGTTCCCGTCGGAGGCCGTACTCTGTACTGAACACTCCGAAAGCCCGATGAAGTCGTACCTAAAACACCTAGGGCGCAAATGAATGATGTCTGGCTGTTTTTGCAGTTCAGGCTTGACCGATGACTAAGCGACGCGAAGCCCGAATGGGATCAGGCTGTAAGATGAGCATACAGTTCTGCGGAACTACTGCTTATGTAAACCACTTGGGGATTTGTCTCTCAATTGGACAGAGGTAGTTTGTCGGAGAACACCTCGCGAAACTACTTCATCCGTTGTCGGGCAAATCTATCCGCTGTCTTTGTTCCGAATGTTATTACGCAACCAGAATCCAAGTCTCTTGTCCTTTAGTGACGTTATGCCGATCAAACATCACCGGCTAGTTCTGAATTGAGGCTTTGCATTCAGTTACCGTTGTTCTAATCACGTGACATCAGCTTTAGTTAGATGTTTTTGTTATATGTTACTTGTGCATTTAACTTGTTTTGGCTGAGAATGGAAAAGAAAAATTAGCCTAGCGTCAAATAGCTTTTGTCCCCAATGAGACAATGAAACTCGAAACGCAAATTTACAGGTATGGCGTGATTGAATTGACTCAAATGGTTTGTGCGGGACATGGCGTTAGCTAACAGAATGGCTTGTTTGACAGATGCATAGTTCGCAACTAACGACTACCAAAGCCCAGATGCTTGTATGTTTGTTTTGTTGAAACTGACTGGGGTTCAACAGCAAACAACAACTAACATTGCGAAGGATAATGTTTGTCGTCAAACTGGTTTTTATACGGTCTGGTGTAACAGGGTAAAGATTAACAACATCAGCGGGGTGACAACGACAACTGGGACGCAGTTTCCTCACTCAAATACACCAAGGCTGATGAAGTGGCGGCTGGCGTTGTTTACCCTAAGGCCGAGTTTATCTGAGTGGTTTTCTTTACTCCCGGTGTGTAACCGTCTCTTCGTGTAATTTTCAGAACCTTGACAAACACGTACGCATGGGTACGCTGTGGACGACAAATTTCTTTCTAGTTCAGCTGGAGTGGACAGCGATCAGAAAACATATTTAAACTGGCGATAGACAATCTTCCTCCCAGTGCTGCTTTGTTTCTACGAGTTACCGTTTTAGCTGATCCCCATTATTCGGCGTTAAAGTTCACAAACTACGGTTCCATTTCTCACTTGTCAAAAGGACGTCTAGTCACTCAAATTAATGGAGCAAAAGACCATATTTCCAGTAGCGTTTTATAAAGGTAGATTTTCATGAAGCTGTAGATGTATTAATCTGAGCTATCCAGGATGATTGTTTTTTGGTTTAATGTTGCTCAACGAATGCAGGCACTTCGGTTTTCTCCGTTAGACCCACGTACTTGCAGTCAACTCCTCACAGGAATAATGCTAGTTTGTTTCAAGTTGATAGAGGCAGTAAAACTCGGGAAATATAAGTCGTGGGTCGTCCAGCAGAAACCAGACTTCAGAATACACAACCGTCTGTTAGCGCTGAGAGTGCGAGAAAAGTTGGAAAGCTTTACTGAAGATTTCGTCCTGTAGGTGAAGCCAATCCATGTTGACAACGCCAAAAGCACTGTGCAGCTGTTTTGTCCTTATTGGGATTGGTCACCAGAGCGCATCTCTTGAATCCCCAGGGCACCTCGAACCCATGACATCCAGGTTAGCAGTTGGAACACTTGACCGAAATCTTAGCCGCTCATAGCCAAACGGTTAACGGTTAAGTGTCGAAACTATTAGGCAGGAGGTTGGGGTTACGAAATTTCTTGGGTATTTAAGGGATGAACATTGCTGATTATTCCCAATAAGGACAAAACTGCTACACGGTATGTCGAGGTCTTTAACCATAGATTCTTTCCGCCTACGGGGAGAAATCTGAAGTAACTGATGTTGCCACCAAGAATGCTAGAATGCGGCGTATTTGACTGCTTCACAAAACAGTGAATGACTATCTGGGTTTACTGGAATGGCCCGTAGTGTACAGTCATCTCGCCATCAATAATCCTGGATAAGAATTATGGGCCTATAACCAAGCGCGCATTACTTATCTTGGTACAGCCATTTTGTCAGAGATCTGACGGTTCGTTCTGCCAAGGTAGATGCCACGCCAAGTGCAGTTGGACTAAAAAATGACACAAATTGCAAAAACGCCCCTTCCTCTCGAACATGATAGGCTGGAAGTCTACGGACTAAGACGAACTCAGTTATTCTTTAGTTTTCAGCCGAAGAGGTAAGGTTTAGGGCGGGTGTTATTTTACGCCCAATGTTTTTCGAATGAGTGGTCATCCTTAGATGTCACAGCAACTGAGTTCATTTTGACCTTTTGTAGGTTCTGCATAGATGTTTTCCAGTATGCTTTGTTCCAGTAACTATTCTAATTTATGCAAACCGCCAGGTGTGCAAATGTTCTGCTCTGTCTTTAGTGAACCATATTTGAGGCTAATACAGATACTGTTTAGCTGTCCACCAGTAATCCAAAACTGACAGCCATCTTTCCAGTAATGCTGTGTATTGACTGATAATCGTGTGCAATTCCCCAAGGGCATAAAAAAACACGATGTGACCGCGGAAATTGGCTGCCATATATTTAGAGAAGCAGTGCTCTTCTGATCAGCGTTAGTGCCTTGCGAATATCAATAACCAGTGTTCCAGCGTGGGAAACTAAAATAATGCCTTTCTGTGGCAATAGCCTGAAGGCACTGAAGTTTTGTTCTGTGTACTGTTGCTTTTTTTTTGCTTGTTCACATCAGCTGCATTATCTGGCATCCTGATAAAGTAACTCCTTAAGAGTGCAACCGAAACCATCCCATACTTCTGTGGTAATGCTGCTCGCGCGAAACGCATGTTGCCAATTCTACCTCTTCTGACTGTAAACCTATTGCAATCCATTCGAACTGTATCTGTCCAAATGGGGACCGCATGATCCCCACTGCGCCTGGTTGGAGACGCTGCAGGATTTGGCTGCCAACCGATGTCAATGGCGTTCTTGTTGTCAGTTTCTACCCAGATTGACTGAATGAGTGCCTGGAAGTGTAGGAACTTAGGAATGATTTATTTTATTATTTTCTTGACAATAAGGCTTTCAAATAACTCATGGTCGTAAGGCAGCAAAGCATCGGTGTCGAACACTGATGTCGATGATGATGATGATGATGATGATGATGATGACATCTGTCGAAAGGTATGATGTGCAGAGATGTCTAAGTGAGGACTGTAGTCAAATAAATGCATTCAGTTTGTTCAATGAGGCCAGATACCGTAGTCTGGTTACTAATGGACTCAAAACGTAACCTGTTCATACAGACCGAGAAAACCTCAGGCATCAACTGTCTACCATATAGAGCTGTTTACTCCTGATGCCACGGAAACGACCCTACATTCCAACGTAGTCAGAGTGTCTGGATTATTGTTCCTGAAAAGTGGTCGATGCCACAGACTTACGGTGTCTGCCTTATCAGCTACCAAAAAACCATCCATTTCCGGTGTCACGCCGTCCATTCGTCTGTATTCGCAGGCAAACGAACTAATTTACCCGTCCGAGAATCCGTCTTCATTTTACCAAATGCTGTAGAATTTTTCACCGGTACGGAAATGACTAAGAGGCAAACCTCCAGTTACCATAACAGTGATGTGTGGATTAGCTGACGGTGAAAACCGATCGTTACTTAGTCCACTAACCACAAATTACCGTGATGATGCTGCGCCTTATCCATTGCATCAAAATTTGTATTATTCATCTACAATACGATCATATTTATCAGTCACAAATCAGCCAAAACTGACACGTGAGCCAGAGTACACTTGAATAATTTTGAATGCCTCTTTTTTTCACTTTGTCTTCAATATTGTTCCAGTGTTAAATAAATCCAACGGACAAATCCATAGTTCAATAACCGACAGAACCACCGGAACCATCAACTTAAGTTTCGTCCGCAGTCTTCCGACTCCGGTGCTAGTCTTGACGGAAGTTGAAACAAAAATTACCAGTCTTTGAGAAAAAAAGTTAGGTGCAATTAGGAGAAACTGTCAGAAAAGCTCATTTTTACGCAGTTATCTCACCCGCCAATTTTTACCTAACTAACTCAAAATTCGATAAACCGATCTGATTAGTTGGTAGAAACACACCGGATTATGGATCGTTCGTGGTGGAAATATTCGGGTAGACGAAAACTTGACCATAAATGTTGTCCGCGAAGACAAATCGGTTAGAAGCTTAACCTCTGGCTTGTCAGTCTTGTGGAAGGTAGTATTTTGATCTACAATGACAATAGGAAAACCAAAGATATGCAAATTATTTTTTCGCTTCAAGATACCAGAGCAAATGGATCTACCCATTGAGGTTATCAAGGGCTGGAATTACAGTAGTGGAGCGGTAGAAGCTACAATTTTGCTCACGTTACTATTCAAGATTTTGTTAGTGTGGAGAAAGCCATCTACCCCTTCACTTCTAAGACTCGTTTAGGATGATCATTCCTAATACAGAAACCGTCATAACTAACCCCTCAGTAACATTAGATGCCGTCTTATCTTTACTGTGGTATTGAATAGAAGCCAAAAGTCTAGAACATTCTCAAAGATAGTCCTTGTAATAACTTGGTACACGCTACATTTTGTTCGTTTGAAAATTTACAAGTAGTCTTTTGTCTGGTAGCAAACCTTTGCTACTAGAATGAACAAACTTTCAACAGCGTTTTCCTCCAATGGCGCCTCACACTGAGGCGCATTATGAGTTATGTACAGTGCACAGCCCTCTAGATAATCATGGTGGTAAAGCGGATATACTGCTAGGTAAACGTACGCTTTGTACTTAGGATTAGAAAGTTCCAACAGCCCTATCGATATTGATTAGCAGCCACAATTTACTGCGTCTTAAACCAAAACAGGGAAGAATCACGCGGAACCCATCCTTGAAGGCGGTTTGAGCCTCTAGTGCCCAGAGTTTCTGCTTTCACATACTTCTGTGGGGTCAAGAACTGACTACCGTTCAGCCTTCGACGATCTGAACTGGTCTTGGAAAGCAGCACTGTTCTGATAGACTGTGATTGGAAGTGCGCGAAATATGGCTAACCACGGTCACGGTTTCTGATGCTGTATATACTCTTTAATTGGTGTTCCTTCTGGACATTCGATTGTCAGTTTTCTAATTATCTCGTTGATTATTCGTTACCATCAGCCTATATGGTTTATAGCCCTGAGATAGCGATTTACAAGATTATGAAGACGTCTCAGTTGCACTTCTCGCAGGCATCATATAGTAAAGCAGCCCAAAGTGTGGCCTGAAACACAAACCCCTTGAGACTCAGGGATATTCTGCTTTGCTACCATAGGTACCTCAAACCGGAGAATGCAGCTCTAGCCGAGGGTTTCGGTTTACTGACCTCATCTGTCTTACCACAGTAGAAGCTAATACAAATTGAAACATAGGTAGAACACTCAAAAGTATCTACCGGGGACATAATTTCCATTTTCCAAAGACGAGGACAAGGTTGTCTACGCATTCTGAGTTAATAAATTTTCGCCAACAGCTACTCGAACATGAGCGTTCATCTCACTGTCTGGTCGCTCGTCAAAGTGCATAGCGACACAGGAACTAGGCATTCTTGTACGACAACAATTTTTATAAGAAAGCTTATGGAGAGCTCCCGGCGCGCTCGCACACGCCGGAAACTCGACTATTACAAACAAGCCAGTGAGTGTTTGGCAAACGGGACAGAGAGAGAAGACCGGCTCAATGCACCTTGAAAATCCAAAAATATCATGATCTCTAGTAGCGTTTATTTTCTGGAGCTTAGCTCTTGATAGGTTTCATTTTTAGAAAATCAAGTCAGTGCAATTTTCCGAGTTAGTCACACAATTGACTGGGAACTCCGTATTACATAGGAAGACCTGCATGCTGATTGACGTCACAAACTATGATTATCGATGCCAGAATTGAGGGGTATTTTAACGTCTTCTAGAGGAGAACAAAACACACCTCACCAAAAATGTTACTTTTACTCCAAGCACGCTTCACTGGACGGTATTTTTTGTGCTTATGAACCCGATCGTTTTCTCAAAATTTAATCTCGCATTTCAGTCGTAGATGAATGAACCACGCCTAAATTCCATACGCAGTCGAATTTCAAGGAAACGATATTGGAGAAGCGCAAAGCAAAAGGCAGGTGGTTAAATTTGGAGGGCAACTGGAGGATGGGAAGTCACAAAGGAACCTAATTAACTCTGGAACGTCTCAGGAACAGTCAGCTCACAAGACCAAAGTCAGTTGCTAGTTTTTAAAAAGGTTTGTAAATGCCTATCACACTGGGGGAAGGAATAATACTGATCGATGTTTAGGAACAGAAATCCGAAACGCGCGCTTGCCCTGTGACGCATTTGCACGGTACCAAAGAATATGAGAACGCCTTAGACGACCTAATCAACACAGTCAAAACACTTGCAACAGTCTTTTGAAGCTCATCCTACGACATCAGTTGAACTCGCACCAGCGTTTGAAAAGTTTATATTTGCCACACGAGCCTCGAAATCATTGCCGTTTTTGCAAACTTTGCGTGAGAAGAATTGTAGAAGATAGGAGAGTAACCAAATCTTGAGGTATTTCGATAACATTCCCACCACAATTTTTGCCAGACATCAAGGTACATGTTCAAACATCTCACGTTACGGTTACCGTCCATTGACATCACAAAACGATTATTAGACAACTGCAATTAACAGTGAATACGTAAACACGTGATGTGGATTTCGCGATTGATGGTGAGCAGTGCCATATTCTGTCTGAGTGCGAGTTAATCACATTGCTGATCAACCATTTGTGGCCTAACCAAAATTTGAATCAGAGCTTTTCAGATTTTTGAGATGGTCACCGCTGACGTTACCCCATAGGGACGAAACAGGTGTATGGTCCATTCGGGTTTTCGGCATAGACTGGCTTCACTTACAGGACTAAATTTCCACTGCAAACAACCACAGGAAAATCTGGCCTTTAAATTTTGCCTGATCATGATGGACAGTTTAAAAATGACCGTTTCAAAGGCGCACGTTATCCTGAACTTTTCGCAAGGAAAATTGGCTAGCTATTTCCAATTTTTTCGCTCGGCGCAGATCAAATGATTTCGTTGGCAGACTGCACTCATCCTAAGCCATTCCGTGGTATCTGTCAACATGAGAAAAACCGGCTCAGTTCATACCTTTACCTAATCGCTTGAATAAATTATTCACGACACGCAGTAGGGACACACACCGAAACTGGACAATCCATGGCGCTACATTTGTGATGATAAAATGGATTTATTTATAACTTCAGTTCTCTGATCCTTTGGAAACAAACATACATACGGAGTGAACATAGGTAATGTGCCATTTGTGATGTTTTAGATCACCTGTTCTTACACGTACACGAGTAAAGAGCTTTTACCATCGGTGGTCTACTCAATTTTCCGATTTGTCACAGATAGCCAAGGAGCAGATACAATTACAGTCGATAGTCGGTCGCTGAACATCCTACAGTCCCATCGACTGACACCTACTCTGATAAAAAGCAATTTGAGTCCAGTGTTTACGTAATTTTTTCCTCAGAGCTGTTACTTATTCTACCATTTTTGATAGTAAGCAACTTTTCAAATAGGCCGGAACCATGAGGGCCAAGTCGTCGGCTTTCGAATAAGCCCGGACACACTTTTGTCTTGAACTTGGGAAACTCACACCGATTACGAAAGGCGATACTCCACAGTGTATTATTCCCTCATCATTAAAGAATTTCCTGATGTATAGCCATTTCTAACTCTACCATCTCAAAGGTATCGATAACAAAGCAATAAGCAGTGGAGTGACTATGTGTTCAGCGCGAATCCTATAATTTAATGGAAAGAAATGAACATTATTCAACCAGAAGGTAATGGATTCTTGACGTTGGCATCGGTACTACGGCTGTCCTTTTATCCTAGTTTTCCGATTCTCGAGCAAGTATCAGACGTGTGTTACAGTCTCACTCGAGCTTACGAGTGATGAACACTTTTGGCCTGGTAATCTGGCCAAGGATAAAACGCATCGAAACTACTCCAAAAGTAGTATTATTCAATAAATTGATTCGGAGCTTCACTCGAGTATACCAGTCTCTTCCTGCCTGAGGTTCTTGAGACATTCTAGTGTAACTAGGGTAAGAATCTCACAACCCACATAGATGTAAATATAAGTTCGGTATTATGTTCGTTCAAACTGTCACGAACCGATATTACTAGCTATAAACCAAAAGTACAGGCAACCACGTGACGGGTTGAGATTGTGTCGATCTTTCGGAATACACAAGTATCCCAGCCCTGTGTTTTAAACGGTGAGAGGGATGAGTACTTCCTGGATAAAATTTCTTCTGTACATTTCACGCCCTGTCAAAAGCAGATCAACGTTCCTTCTGAATCGGATGGCACAGCACTCAGTTTTCCACAACGGCGAAACGTTAGCTGCTGTGAAAGTATCCGTAAGTTCCCGTACATAAATGCAAAGATCAAGATGTATCTGTAATTGGGGCAGTGCAATATGGTCACATTTTCACGTAATTTATATTGCTGGTCAAACTCCTCAAATAACAACTTTTCATAAATATGCTGGGTTTGTCCTTCGGATGCTACAGCACATCTCTGTCAATCAATCTTTGCTTTAAGTGCATCATGTAATCTTTAAAGCAATACACATTATCAACTGGACAATAAAAGTGTAAAATTCAACGATGACATTCTATTTTTGCATCTTCTTTTACCGCATTTGGATGTGTTTGTGCCAGGAATTCGTGCCCGTATAAATGGTTTTGAAGACATCGCATCTACCAAATGACCGGAAACTCGGCTTTGAAACTCTACTTGGACTCCAGCATGTGTTAGCCGCATTCAGTCAACGAAATTTTGAAATTACACTGCGCTTGGTTCTCATTGCCCGAATGTGCCTATCACCAGTGCCAGCCACAACTTTCTTCTACACCAGGTTTTCGTTTTCGTCGCCTCTAGAAAAGTAGTGAGGTCCCATTGCGTGGAAGCATGTTAACAATTCAAAGAAAAACGACTTGTCCTGTCACTTAGGAGATGAGAGGTTTTATAATCTAGGCTACTACAAATGCTGTCTGGTGTGGTGCTTAGGTTTCACAGTGATTCATCCCACAACTATCAAATGGAATAACATTTCGATGACAGTGTTTGCAAGCTGACAACCAAAGAGTTTAAGAACTGAAATTCTGTGGCAGCGCTTGAAGGGGTTTATGATCACACTAAGAGTGTCGCATACAATGTAAAATAGCTAATTACGACACTAGAAAACTATACAAATACAGTACAACTCATGGCATTATCCAGAGAATTTTTTTTCCAATTTTGTTGGGAATATATATTCGGAATAGCAGTCACGACCACTTGCTGTTTGCGCACCACAATGGTTGTGTTCCCTAAATAGGATATGGATTAAATTACAAAGCGCCTACAAAAGGCACGTGATTTGACATGCTTCATGCAGTTCGGTGTGTAGCTGCGCCTCTCGGACTGCAAAGTGCCTGTTATCACATAGAGTGTGTACAAACTTAGAATTCCAGATGCCGTATAGTGGAGCACCGTGGTGGAGAACTATTTTACGGAGTACCGTTATCCGCTTACCAGAAGTATGCTCCACACAGATTCCTTGAAAATTTCCCTGTGGATTAGATCATGGTTGTACGTGGGCTGGGATACTGTCAGGGCGCCCACACCCAGACGGGGATAAAAGAGTTGTGCAGTTCTCCTCGGTTCCCACGATCGTATCCGTTCAGTTGCTGAATACATCCAAATTTGAAACTCAAGCGTAACTCCGCAGCCCGTATTTATCGTAACAGTTTCAGACTCGACAGAAACCCAGTCAGAGGAAATTGTAATGTACCAGTTTAAATGTGTTCAATAAATCTCCAAAGGCAGGTCGTTTACGCTGTCAAACTATTCACAGACTTTCTGAGCGTGACATCGAATTTTACATATCATAAGTTGCGCTTTTCAGCTCTCGCAGATGTCTGGCTTTTCTCAGCCGGACTAACATTTTCAAAAAGTTTAAAATCCAGCCTTATTTCATTGTCACACTTAGCTTAACTCATGGTTGTTTTTGGCAAAAATTTAATCGCAACTACGCCGGTTGACTTACGCACTCAAACATTGCTATAATAGAACTACATATTGTGACTGGTAAGTTGACTTTAGACGACACATCCATACCAACATTTTATGACTTGTGGTGGCACTCATGTACACAAATACTAAAATTGGTTGGATAAAATGAGTCATTGTTCTATGGTTATTCTGATATGTTATTTACCTCATAGGATTTTTGAAAATAAATTGCTTTTATCAGCTTTTGACGATTTTTACTAAAGAAACACTCCGGATGTGACTGGAGGTGAAGTGTAGGGTTCATACTTGGGACTTGACCTGATTGGTCTAAACGTAAGCCCACAACATTGTCCACTGGGTTAACGGTTAAACATAAAGGTTCAGTATTTTTATCGCTGACTGTTTAATCTGTGCCCATGCACAGAAGATGATATCTTTTATGATGCTCTCCAGAAATGTTCCTACATAATTTCATCGATAACTTGCTCTGCATCGTCTATTTTGAGTTCAGTTCGCACGCCAGCTTACTATGTCACATCTCATGACATTGTCCATCTTACTCTTTTGCGTTATATGAGGTTCTGTTAAAACACGCATGGGTACAGCTGTTGACGATTTGGAAAACGTTTTCTCTTCATTCGTAGAGACATTTTTGAAGCTTGTCTTCTCAATCACTGGTTTATCATTTTACCAATACCAGCTGAATAATAAAGGCTTGGTTGCAGTTTTGGAACGGCGGGTTCTAAGAGGTGGCGTCCGTAGGTCGCTTCAACCTAATGGTGTTCCACGAGTTAGTACCTTCCCTAGTTCGTAGATCTAGTAACATAACACAGCCTGATTCTCAGTCGAAACCATATTTTACAGGAATGAACTTGTCCTAGAACAGGTATAACGGAACTCAATAAGGGTGCGTTGCCGTGAAATTTTCAGCCTATCTGTGCTGACCAGATATTCAGTAATGTCTGGAGCAATGTTTGAGTTGGAATAGATAATGTCTCTTGTTTATTGCAAATGCCACCTTAGCCAGGCAACGAGAAACATTTGGCGCAGTTTTCCCACGAGGCATGTAGATATTGGCGCATTCTTAAGGCCACATTTTCTCTTCAGGCTGATTTCCAGATGTAGGTTTCCTTCTTTCGTGGTTTCCTTCATTCTGATAGTCTATGTGCTGCTGCTGGCGTCCTTATCTATCTAGGTGAGTGCCCTAATCGCTTTGCTATGGAACATCATAACTTCAGGCTTTCATGGTGCCCGGGAAGGCTGATACGCAGCTCAAGTTGTTATCGAGTCACTGGAGTGTTTGGTTATAATTACACATTACGCCTTTCAAGGCAAGCAGACAGATTGTATTCTGAGTGCAGCGATATTAACCACCACGTAATTGTGCACGAGCAACATAAAGTTAAACGAAGGCTTGTTGTTCATTGTGTTTTAAACGTGAGTTTAGGTTAGGCTTCACGTCGTTGTCTCTTTATTGGTTAGAATGAGGCAAATCAGAATGGCTAATGCGACTCTATGAGGTGATTCACTGAAAGAAGGCAAGAGTGTGCAAGTGAGTATGTTTGTGGTTCCTAGGTTTCTGCAAGACTGAACCATGTGGAACAATTTGTTGTGCCACCAGAGGCAACAGCAAGCTACCGCTTCTATTATTACGTGGCACTCGGTCAGTCACAGGCTGAATAACAATGATTCGCATGTTTGTGGTAAAAGGCGTCAACCCTTTCACGGTTCGGCTTGTTTGGATAGCTTGCGCGCCCCCTTTACTTTATTCTTTTCTATCTTTCCTGATGTATAGGATCTTTTTAAAGAACAATACTTGAGCTTACAGGCGTACCGTTTTAATGGGACAGTAAGGTAGCTTATGTATTACACGAAACTATAGAATTTATCTACAACGTCAAGCCTGTTATCGACAGGCCGAATGTTCCTTAGGAATAATGTTTTTTAATTTTTGGGTAAATCGCTCACCCTGAAGCATAATTTGGTCACATTCTCAAGACTTCCGGTAGCCGGGTGCTTTGGTGTTTGCTAAAGGTATATAAGTAAATGCCCATGGTGCACTGAATACAGTGTTTCAGGCAACGGACATGTATTGCTGGTTGTTGCTGAGAAGAAATGTAGGTCCAATAAATTGGACTTTCCCACACAAGCTCCACTTGGATAAACCCAGCAAAAGCTTCATAGACTAGGAGGAACAGATATTCAAAGTTTGTTTAAGTAATTTAGTCCTCCACCTTCAGCTTGTTGGGCTACTAGTTTATCTCTTTAGTGATGAGTGTTTGTTTTTTAACAGAAAAAAGAATGTATTTCTGCATCTTTCTGCAAATTACCAAAAATAAATGCATTTTAAATACATTTTCCGCTTCTTCAACGATACGGTGTACACAAACAGCGGGGTTTTGATAGCCTTATGAGTTGTAATAATAGTAAAACACCTCCGCGCACTCAGCATGAAACATTTCAACAGGATCAATCCAAAACTAATAACATCTTTCAGGAAAACCGCTTGCATTTCCCAACTGCGTTTCTGTGTATAACGACACAAATCATCGCACCTGCTGCGTGGCCTTTTTTATCCTCTTATTAGTCGCTTTCACTCTCGCTTACCCAGAGTACGTAATTTTAAACAATCCTAATCAAATATCGTATAGGTGCAATTGCATTTCGCTACGTGAATTATTCCGACAACACAGCCAATCACTGTTTTGACATCTTAAAAAACATAAATTTCATGAACGCCAGCTAGCTGACAAGGTAGGGGGAGTTTTCACACAACCTATCGCCGTTCTCATTGGGGTTGCAATTCAGAGTCGAATATTTAGCTCAAATCTGAGGCCAACAATTGCCTAGTAGGCAGAATTATGAAGTATCTAATAAAAGTTCTTGAAAAAGTGTCCACCAAAATACATAAAAAGGCACGACTGTAATTTTTGAAATGTAACCTAGATAAGGACGTCCTTGAACCTGTCTTATGTGTGCCACATTTTGCCATAAAAGCTATATTCTCAAGGTGAAAAGCCTGCATTAGACAAAATATCACAAAAGTCACGATAAACGACAACTGACAAAGGTGCAAGAAACTCATCCTCCAACACAAACATAGAGATTTGATAATTCTTGTCTGACATGCCCACGGAGGTCATCCTCATATAGGGGTAAAATTGTTTTTTTAATAAAAAAACAGGTTCAAAACTCTTGATTATAATGAAGTCGGCTTTCAAAGACATTCGTCTACAGTGTCCTATACAATGACACGTTGAACTGGGTAATTCAGAATAAATGCGCCTTAGCGGTTTACTTGGTAGCCACTTCAAGCCATACAATCAACGCCTAAATTCCTAATCTTTTTGCTGTATCCTTAGAACCTCGAAGCCAGAGTTATTCCACAGGTTTTTGTGACAGATGCAAGTATACGGCACTGCAGACGAAAAGTGTGACGATGTGGAACAAACGAGTTGGATTGAACTTGAAAACTAGCTTTTAGACAAGAATTGATGGCTGAGAATGTTTCAGTGAGCATGCTCAGCTTAGCAGACATAAATAATCTGCTAGTAGAGGGTAAAAGCTTACGACCTAGCCACAAAAAAGTTATATATCCTGTAAAGAATTAGATAAAGATAAACCTATTTCTGACCATATTTCTGGAAAACCGGTCCTCTTGAAACCTTCCTAGTTGTAACTTAAGAGTTTCAGGCATCAGATGTGCTCTTGGCCAGCTTCTAAATAGTTTACGTCACTTTCCAAAGATGATCTTGAGCTATGCGTTAAAATGAGCAAATTAACCTCATATTGTTTTGCAGTGGAGACATTTTTACAGTGTGATCACTAACCAGCCTTCAGCTCACACCGCCGTAATGATGGGTTCAGAAATGGCATTTCTTTTTCGACTCTTAGTGCATAGTAGAATAGAAAAAATTGGACAAACTGATGAAACTGGCATGTGCGGGGAATAGGAAAAGTATGGACAGGCCACCCCTGTGCCAAAAATACTCACACAATTAAGAAATTAATTTACACAAAACCCGAGTGGCCAAGAAGCTGTCTGTTTGATATGGATCCAAACAGGAATCCGTTGCTATAACATTTATTTGGTGATAAGGTAGGTAACGTTGATTGTGTGCCTGTGTTGAGCTTGGAAGATGTATAGATTTCACTGTTATTCACAGACAAAACTGAGGGTCACAATTAAGAGTGTGATTATGAATAATGCTTCTGCATCACAAAAGATCAGCAAGTGTTTGTAACCATCCAAGACCTTCATTTGGATGAAAGAGCCAATATTACCAATTTTTACCAACTGGCAATGGTTTTGAAAGGTTGTTAAGAAGGTTAGCAAGCTATGTGGCAATTAAATGAGAAGCAGCATATGACTCGTCAATCGTAGTTCAAACCTGTGTGTTTCGTTTGGCAGATGATACAAATAGGGTGGTGGTCACTCATTCATCCAGGTTGTCAGAAAAGGCTGTTGATTTGAGATTTTGCTGACCACCTTCTCTAAAGATGGGCCACATTTATGTTCTTAGTTGCCAAGTCACATTAGTTTGTATGCAGTAGTCTCATAAGTTGTTTGCGCAGTTCAAAAATTAGGAGTAACTTTGGTATCTAATTACATTTGTCTTAATAACCGATTTAAGAAAGAGACGTTTCCCGTTGGCGGAAAATTCATTGCCTAGCGAAGAAACTTTATCACTTTAAAGTGCTACTGGACTGATGTTTGGATTTTTGCTATGGCTGTGCACTGCAAACCAGAGCTTACTTTTCGGAACACAAGTAAAACCTTTGTGAAAACTTCTGGCTGGAAAGACATACGTAAATCAAACGTGCATCTGTAATCATGTTAATAGAATACAAAAGGTAAAACAAAAATGCGTGACACCTAGAATTTAAAGATATA
>SJOL01006831.1:531858-547967 GCA_004794785.1 Opisthorchis felineus | reverse complement strand
GCTGGTAAACATACTGCCCCGCGCTGAGAACTTGAAGAGCAGTGCTACACCCTTTTTTCGCTTGTGCCTTTCAGGTGTACGACAGCCGCTGAACGATAATAACAAAACCGACCCGGGAAACTTGGGCAAAAGCCTCGATCCTGAGTATCAATCCGTGGATCTTTGAATCCGTGAATCTGCAATATCCCGACCAATCGTACGCGGGGTTACTGTATGGTCCCCAGCTGCGTCCGCGATTCCCGTGCACTGGCGAATTTCCTCATGGCTTCCAACATTTCCTGTTGGAAAACACCATAGCTATTTGTATTGGTAGCAACTTATTACTGGCATAATGTCAGGTGGTCTAATGAAACCGTCTGCCGACCTCGATTTTCTGACGGGCGTGGTTGAAGGTGCGCGTTCTCCTTCGTTCTCTAACAAACTCCAGGATTCTATGGTCGACCATGGACATATCCGCAGAGGAAAGAGCTTTTCCGAAGGTATGTTATGGTATTTTGAAATAGGTTTTCCAGAATGAACCACATGGGCATGAATGCTTACTTGTACGCCCCGAAGGATGACATTAAACACAGACAGTCGTGGAGGGATTTATACACAACAGAGGAGGAGCAACAACTCCAGAGTTTGATAACAGAGTCAACGGAAGCTGGTATTCTTTTCATTTTCGCTTTGTCTCCGGGTCTCGATGTGACTTTCTCCAGTGCAAAAGAGGTGGATATACTGAAGAAAAAGGTAGACCAGGTAAGAACTAATTGCACATTTTTGGCCATCATATTCGAAGGCTTGCTTGTCTAATCGTTAGCAAAAACCCAGCACCATAATGTCCTGCTTGCCTACTTCCTGAATTCATCCCTTTCGAAGCCTTATGGTTTGCGAGTGTGGATCCAGATAACATTCGGTGCGTAGTAAGTGGATCCTTCTGCGTGTCTAGGTGGTTTCGAGGCAGGGTGTGGTGCACTGTCGTGGGAGAATGAACAAAAGTTCACAGGGTTCCCAATTTCGGTTAATCAGTGGTGGTTATTCCCTCCTTGTTCGCCGACCGGCTGGGTGGGGTCTGGCATCAATGAACGACTGTTCGTGTGCTCTTATTCGTTTTCCCAACCTCTTATTCTAAGCTATCTTCTGCCATGTGGTGCGGCAACCCGGACTGTCACACACAGTTTACGAATGCAGCTGAACTGATTCAACCACTGGAGTGCTGAGGGCAATGTGGTGGGCTCCACACTCAATTGTTGGAAACTGAAACTTTGGAGACATTTTGTCTGCGACAGATTAGGAATTCGAGGTATTGGCACGGTAATTTATTCATCATTTCTTTCGAGATATTTGCTAGACTGTTGCTCATGTGCAAACAGATATTCTTCGCTTAAGCTCTTGGTGTAAAGAGTTGTCAGTAAAATGAGTCACGTAGGTAGTCTTAGCTCTTTTGAACTTGGGCAAGACACGATCAGATAACTAATCCTGCTTAGTTGTTCCGGACTGTGTATCAGAATAAGGAGTGGTATTTCCTCTATGCCTGGTCCCATTTGTCCATCCGCCTCCTAGTCCTGCCGAGTGTTTCGGTGCCGACGGTGAGCAGACAATCTGAGTGGGGCAGCTTTCGTCACGGTGGTAGGACGTTTCGCAAAAGGTGTGACTTGCCCACTAGTTGGGTTTCTAGGACGTCAGCTGTTGGCACGTAACGGGTCTTGTAGTATCGGTATACAAGTCATGGTGTCTATGGTTGGCATCAGTGGTTGGGGTCGAGGACTGCGTTGTCGTGGCGTTTGAGTGCTGTTTACTGGGAGATGTGCCCAGTCACAACCATCCCGTTGGTTCAACTGAAATCAAGTAAAGGGGAAATGACCGAAACTCGGTAATGGCTGGTCGAGCAAAGAGACTGGGTGAATGGTTGCAGTTTTTCATCAAAGACCGCACGGATATTGGTCTTAGAGAATAAGGGTGCTGAAATATTTGATAAATAAATGGGAGTATCCCGAATTTATGCCGGACTGCACTACTGTCGGGATCTTCTGGTCGTTGGACGCTGCCGTCTGATGGCCGGTGAGTGGTCGCAACATGGCTGTTGTCGCCGTCGGCACAATATACTCTTGTTTGTAGGGGATGACTTTCAGCTTGAGAAACCGTGACAGTCTACTTATCCACCCGTTGCCTGACCGATCAGATCTCAAGGCGCTTCTCTGACAAGGTGGTAATTCGGTATTGGTGTAACAATGGTCTAGACAGTTTTGTGTAAAAAATCCGTGTAGCCTAGTACACCTGAGACTTCTAGTGTCTCAGACCGGCAAATGACTAGTTTAGGATCATAGGATGCTTCTAGATTGTGTCGTGATCGTCGGTCTGTTTGGGGAATGAGCTAAAGAAGATATCGGTTGGGTGTGTTCATCAGGCACCATGCGTAGGATGCTGTTGACTGCTTTCCGGCGGAGACGGTTTGGAAGGAGTAGGTTTTTGGGAAGGCAATCCATTCAGTGATTAATATCAAGCTGACCTTGGGTGTCCGTGGGTCCCTTCGTTTGTAGTTGACCCAAACGGAGACGCAAAAATTCCCTCATGGGCAGCAGGCTCTGCTTGTATTTTCGTTCGCTGCACTTACGTTTGTGGTTGATTTTATTATATGGGTTGAGTGACTCTTGAGTTCCATAACTGAACATGGGTTTTCATTCTGCTCTAAGGACTATCCAGGAAACTCGGAGTTTCGTCAATTGGCGTAGGTGAACCGCGTGGGGCGCCGTCTTAATTGAAACTAAGGGTAAGACTAGGACTCGTAAGCATGCTTGGAATCAGATTTTCTCGTCAGTGTTGTTAGTGCCGTAGGTTTACCCTTTGAGTGTTTTCAGCTTTTCTAACGCCTGGGGAGACAGTCGGTTTACTATGCTGCAAGGTACTTTATTTGTTGCCGCGTGACGGATTTTGAGGCGGATGTTTTTGGTTTTCGTTGGGTCCCCAAGCCCTGTGTGAGGGCGCCATGTGCTATCGTTTGGCTCCATTGACTGACAGTAATGTTAAAGATTGGTAAAGAAGCGCGGATTGAGGGTGAGGCTTCGTCCGGGTTACCAATGATGCGACTGCGTTGACGGGTCGGTTATTTGTCATTCCTGATTCTTCCTGTCCCTCCATGCCGTTGTCACGGTCCCGTCTTAATGTAGCATGCGTCTGAATTTGACTCACTTCATCTCAACACTTGGTTAGTTGTTGTCCTTAGTGTGAAGTTTGAGAGAAGTTGGTTGGAGAAATACTGCAGGAGCCTTTTCTTTCAAGCAAGAGCCACAAGGCTGGTTTTTCGTCTTTAATTATTCGCGGTTCCTTTTGCACAGCTTGATACTATGAGGTGGAAACGGTCACGAAGAGACTAGACCTTACCATAATGTGATCTTTTATGTGCCTCCGCGGCCCATCAAACTATACTGGGGGTGTCCGTGCGACATCCACAGAGTCTTCCAAACCGGGCTGGTCAGTGGTTAGATGTCTGACCAACACAGTCTTCTGACTCACCTTGTTGGAGGTTGGAACATGCGTGGCGACCTGTTCTATAAAAATGATAATGTATCTGCATTTACCACCAAGTACCACCGCCTTCTGTTCAGGCTTTTGAGCCAGATGCTTTGGTTGAGAACGCTGATCGTCCTCCTATCTATGTCTGAGTGATGTTATGCTGTTTGTGCTACTGCTGCTGCTACTGCTGAGTGAGGTGAAACCAATCCACTCAATTCCCAACAAAGAACAGTGAGTCTCTCTACTGCGAGTAACCGAAGAATGAGGCTCCCTGGAGGTAAAATCGTACTGTCCTTTGCAATAGGAGTGCAAAGGTAGTAAGGCCCCTACCCAGGCGACCAGCATGTCCATATTTATGCTACCTTCAACCGAGGAAGGATGGGCTAGGAAAAGTTGGCCCTAAAAATGCACACATCGATCGCCCAATGGTTGACCGTGATAACCGGCAAATTATTCAATTCGGTCGAAATACTTTTAAAACCATAGTCCGGTGCCTCTCAAAAGGAACCTGGTGTACACAGCTGCACTAGGAGTGAGACAGTAATGCCTTACTCCATGAGTCCTCGGGCCAGGCCGGCCCCCTGTAGTCGAGCAGTTCAGACCATCGAGTCATTGCCTCCGGGAAGAGTCCCCCAATAAAGCCCTAACAACGCTGTCTCGCAGTTCAGACTTTTGAGTCAAAGGTTCAAGGTGGGTTACCCCAGCCGAACCCCCTTCTTCGACTTGGGCGAACGGGAAGTATCATTTTCCCTTGCAGCTCTTCGCTCACCGGCCTTCTCCCACACTCCCTCTTCACCCATCGAATAATGCAGTACAATCAACCCATCTACCAACCCCCTAGCCACTATTCCGTGTCTAAACCTTAGCCCAGAAAAATAAACCAAAATAATAACCTACTAACATCAAAAGATCTGGTCAACGTTGCATCCTTTAATGTCCGTACACCATGTCAAATTGGGCAACAGACATCCCTTGCTGAAGCCTTGCTTTCGCTCTGTATTGATGTATGTTGTGTCTCCGAAACACACATACAAGACCCCGCTTCGGTCGTGCTCCTCAAGCCGCTTAGGACGAGCCCAGAGGGTATCCGGTGATCCTGGCGCAATGACTCTTGGGATCTACGGTGTGGGAGTTGCACTCAACTCCAAGGCGCCTTACTGGACTGGACCCCAGTAAACAGTCGTCTTTGCGCTGTGTGGTTCTCTGGCTCAATTAATGTCAATGTAGGTCGATGCGGTAAACGGTATTTATGTGTCCAATCAGCATACGCTCCAACAGACTGCAGTTCTGAGACTGAGAAGGATGGGTTTTATGAAGATCTGTTGTGACTGCTTCGGTCAGCAAGAAGGACGGATGTAGTGATCCTGGCGGGTAATATGAATACCCAAGTTGGACGGAAGAAGCACAATTACGTGGCCTATTCGGAGTCGATGCTCAGCCTACGGATACTGGAGAGCGACTGCTTCAGTTGTGTGCTGATCCTTGTCTGTTCCTGGCCGTTAAGAACTTCCAACACAAACGCTCACATCGAGTTACTTGGAGGCCGCCAACCGCAAGACAGTCACGGACCCGATTGGACCATGTGGATATCAATTATTGACGGAGGGCCCCAATTAAATATTATCATTCCTTCTGGGGTACGCAACTTGACTCTGATCATGCCATGCAAGCCCGGTTATCACTTCGCTTTCCGACAACAGTACGCTTGCTGAAGCAGAGCAGTTCCATTAATCAACCTCAGCAAGTTTCAGAATGGAGTGTCCGGCTAACCTGACTAGAAAGCTACTGGAAACGCACATTCATGTGGATGACGAATATTGCTAGGAGGTTGAGTGGAAGCGAGTTCAAGAAGCCATGCTCTCAGCTTTCAGAACTATTTGTCCAAGCCATCTGGCTCGACTAATTGAACACTAGCTATCGTCGAGATCAGTAGATCTTATCTTATTGCTGCCAGAAAAGCCATACTAGCAACTAGCGACTGTGGTGGCGCACGCAGATCCCTCAAACACCAGATAATAAAGAGCTTGAAGAATGACGGAACGCTGGTGGATTTCGAAGACCCAGGAGATGGAGAAGGCTTTTGCTGCAGGCAACAGTCGCGCCCCATTTCAGCTGACTCGATCAACCGGTCAAAAGAAGAAAAATATCAGCGAAACGACATGCGGAAAAGACGGAACGGCAATTCGCCCCCACAATCGTCGTCTTGAGCGTTGGGCTGAACACTTCAGTTCAGCTGGTCTCCTTCAACGCAACCCGGTGGACCTGAATAAAATATCGACCCCAGCCAGCCATCAACAACAGAAATCCACCGTATGATATTGATCCTCCAACGCGACAGGGCACCTGACCCGGATGGTCTGCACCCCGCACTCTTCAAAGAAGGTGGTGAGGTGCTAGTGAACAGTTTCACAACCCTACTGTATAAGATTTGGAACGAAAGTGGAATACCACCCGAATGGAGCCCCTAGACCGTCATCTCAGTTCTCAAAAAAGGTGCAAGAACGTCATGTGAAAACCATTGCGTTATCAGCCTGGTATCTGTCGCATCTAAGGTGTAGGTTGATCGATTACCGGGGAGACAGATTCGTGAGAACCAAGCTGGGTTTCGCCCTGAATGAGGATGCATAGACCATATGTTTACTTTGAGACAAATTCTCGAGCAGCGCCACTGCTTCAAACGTTTCACGTTGGTTGTTTTCATCTGAAATCTGCTTTTGACTCTTTCGATCGTGAGAAACTTTGGCGGCGTCTGGCAATCAAAGATGTCCCTTCCAAATTTATATCCTTTATTAGGGCACTATGCGAACTCCTGTGAGCGCTTAAGAGTATACGGCGAACCATCTCCTGAGTTCACCACGTCTAGTGGTGTGATACAAGGCCGCCCTCTTTCAACTTTCCTCTTCACATTTGTTATTGATGTGCTGCTTGAAATCTCTCTGCCTGCCTCTGAAATCTCTTGATTCGAAATTCTCCCGGGACGTTCCCTCACAGACAGTGAGTATGCAGACGATATTGCTCTCCTTGTTTCAAATCCTTCCCAAATGCAGACGATTTTAAATAACCTAAATAACTCTGTCGCACGGGTTGGCATGCGCTTCACACCTGCAAATGTAAAGTGCTTGTACAAGATTGGGTGGGATCAAACCCATACCTCAGGCTTGCAGGCGAGCCAATCGACGTGGTAGATAAACTTGTTTACCTGGACAGCTGTAAAAGTTCCGATAGACTGGCTGAATCGGAAAGACCAGGGCAGCTTTTGCCAACCTCCGACATTTATGGCGCCGACTTGACGTCCGTTCGCCTGTCAAGGGCAGAGTTTACACCGCGTTGGTGTGATCCATCTTGTTTTATGGATCAGAAACGTGGCTCCTACGCGCAGAGGACTTACGGACGACTTCAGTGTTTGACCATCGTTGTCTCCAAAGCATTGATCAGGTCCGGTGGGAACATCGGATTATCAATGCTAAGTTACGCCAGATGGTCTTAGGAAAAAGGAACTCTCCCACGATAGATGAATTACTCACGCTTCATAGGTTACATTGGTTAGCACATGTACTCCGCATGCCAGAAGACCGTCTGCCTTGCAGAGCTCTTTTCGCCCAGCCCTGTGCTGAGTGGAAGCGACCGAGAGGTGGACCTGGCAACGAAGTATGGAAACACTGACCAGTAAACTAAGTCGGTTTATTTTGGTCCACGGTTGGTTTCTGGCGAGAATCACGTGGTCAAGCGATTTCCGCTGTTCTCTGAGTTAGTATTAAAAAGGAAAGGTCGGTTCTCGGTACACAGCTGCTCCGCCTTCGTGCATCCAAGGTGACCAACCAATTGGGCCTTTGCAGCACTAAATAGATTTGCCTTCACGTTCATTTCATCGGTGACCACAATGACTGCCGAACTTTCAGCCTGTGGAAACCATCTAGAAACACCTAGAAACTATCTTCATCAGGTTCACATATGCAGTCCATTGGGTCATTAGGGTCTAGTAGACACTGTCAAACAATGCGTGCAGAAGCAACTATCAGCGGGCACCCAGCACTCCCACCTGCATGTCCAGCTGCAGCGGCCTTTGCTTCACCAGAGGAGTGCAGCCGGGAGCAGGAAGAGTGACGAGGCAGCCAATTCAGTTGCAGTACTTGTATCCTGAATATTTGTTTGTTGCGGACATCAGTATTAAAGTAATACAGCGTGCGATCGAGAACAACAGGTTCTGCTGTGCGAGCACTAAATGCAACTAAGTAAACCAGTTTCAAGGGGTTAAAAATTGGTTTTAGTGAGCTTAGGGCTGTTAACGACGACGGACGCGCAGAAGTTGCCGCTAATTGCGATGTAAAATGAACGGAGTTGTCAGTCCTAATAGTGGAACCTGCAGAGATGGTACTCACAATAAGATGGGATAGGGGGAATAAGGAAGACGTATGTAGCGGGGCATGAAGTAGTCCGTTTGCTACTGCTCTGACTGCCGGTCGCAAACATAAATTAGAAAACCGAGGTGCAAAGTTAGAAGCTGGTTCCGCTAAAGTTCGACTTTTGTAAACTAGTGAAGCAACTGCAGTTAAGCGATCTAACATCCTCCCATGTGTGTTAGGTTTGCGCATACCATGTTGATATTACCTCTGTTTCGACGCGGTCTATCCCCTAAATCGATGTCGGCTGCCATGCGTTATACCTGTGAAGATGTGCTAGACTCTCACACTTCACTATAGTTGGGCTTACTCGCCATGAGGATTTTTGAGAGGTGCTTATTGGAGGATACATATAGTTTGTTCTGGTGGCATGTTAATTGCACATTTATCCGCCTGGGTCTCAGCACATGTTTGCTTTAAGGTACAGTACGCGTTGCGTTCATTCGTAAGCATTACAGTGTTTTGCAACTCTTTGTAGAAACCGGATTTCCGTTCCAATGGAAATTAGTTTAAAAACCGCGTGGTCGTAACATGTTGAGGCAAAAGATTTTATTGGAATCTACTTGACTGATGGATAAGTACGGTTACTAGTGCGAATACCTCTCTGCGTGGGATAATGGGCTCTGCTTTATTTTCTGGTTAACTTGGTCAAGACCCGCGAGTTTACAGATGTCTTTGTTATTAGCTGCACGGCTGGAAATACAAGGATGGGTGGCTAGCATCCAAACCGGGTTCTCCGGCCAACATTTGTCCAACCATTTGTTATCTGTGCGTGGTTGGTAAACCACTCTCGGCTTATTTGGGACTGGATTTGATGCTACGTGAAAGCCTTTGATGCATCCAGACACGCAGAATCCCGTTGTTCGTCCTCAGTCAACCTGGTCATGACGGCTTAACCATGAGCTCCACCACCAGATACTTGTTTGTTTTCCATCAACATAGTACTGTGTATCAGTGCTTTTTTAGCAGACCATTAGCACACCGTTTAGGTGGTAGGGCACAAGGTGGAAGTATATCAGTAACCTTATGGACGCCTGTGTTATCATCCCTTGGACGATGCGTCCGATGGATAGTGGTTAGAAAACGGACCGGACCGACCTCAGTACATTTGTTTGTGTTCGACAGGTAGGGGAGTAATGCCTTGGTGGCCTTCACTGTCGATCTTGCTATGGGGTGTCCGTCTGTGTTGTGCAACCCCACATAGCCATAGGTGTGCTGAAAAGGGTGAATCTTTTCCGAATGACTAGCTTGTTCTGAAGAACTAGGTAACATGCCTCAAGACCCCTCATACCTGCGCAGAAAGCCACCATCCGTCGTGTGCGAGGTCTTCCCGTGCATCGAAGTGGAAGTCGCGGGTTTTCAAACTTACCAGAGACCATACCATTAACGGCGTTGAGGGCTCCACTGAGTCCGGATTCCATTTTTCGGTTGGCTCTATTTAACTAGTTCCAGACGTGAGTTTCGGTCGTCTATTTCACCGAATTTGATTGTGCATTGAAATGCACTTGACTCCAGGGCCCTTCGCATGGGCTGTAATAATTGATCACCTAGCCAGTATTGGATTTTTGACAGTGTGTCAGAACACTGTTAGCTCGGGTGCATTCATTGGTAGCTGATCAGGTGGATGTTGGTCTGTTCGCGGAGCTTGGCAATTGACTTGCAGACGTTCTAGGAGGTATCATCAGTGCCCTGATGATGTCTCTTATCTACTGTTCGTGATTACGCTCGAAATGTCCGTCTTCTGTCGACTTCCATTGCCGTAGCATCCTTGATACTTTATTGGACAACCCCCACCTCCCAGACGGCATATGGTAGGCGTCAAAGCACTATCTGTGGTATCGATCACCAGCTTGAATAACTGTACAGGGAAGTCTTCTCCCTACTGTTTTCCAATTTCGCAACTGGCTTATGACCACCCACAGTTCCGCTACTGTAGGTGGGGGGGGGGCAGAATGGCTCAGTGGTTAGAACACGAATTTACTAACCGGAAGGTCCGTGGTTCGAACCTGACCTCTGCATCTCGACTTCCTCTGTCTAGGCTTGGGCAACCTGGTAGTGTCCGAGCCCTCGGGCTTCTTTCGGGAGGCCTGGCAGCTAGACATCAAAAGCACTTTTAGCTGGAGTTTAACCAGGGCCATATGTGAGAAGCTGTACATAAACATATTCGAGTCGATTCCGGTCCAGTGAATTCCGCAATCATACAAAGTCAAGTCCACCGAGGCGGATAGAAAGCTCGCTATATTATGCGATCATAACGTGTTCTAAAACCAAAAAGGAGCTCGAAATAGCCCAATAGGTAGGGCGCGAAAAAAATCGTTCAGTTGTAGCACCCTTTCTGTGCCTAGCTGCCATGCCACCCGAAAGAAGCACGAGGGCTGGGATACTGCCAGGTCGCCCAAGCCTAGACAGGGGAAGTCGAGAGGCAGAGGTCGGGTTCGAACCACGGACCTTCCAGTCAGTAAATTAGCGCTCTAACCACTTGAGCCATCTCGCCTCCCGGTAAGGCGCGGACTTACTGTCTAACCAGTAGTTAACTTATTCAGGCAAACATCTGACTACCGGTGAATAGTCAGAATAACTCAACTGAATAGCCCTCAGTCCCCGTGAGGGATTTATATAAAAAAACGTGGTTGGAAATTAACCAGTCGTTTATGGTAAAAGTCTGGTCGGATCCCCAAAAGCTAGGCCATGCGAGACCTGGTGTATGTTTTGAGACCCATCAGGTAGATAGCCGAGCTCACACGGTTTCATTTGAACTATACGGCAGTTGAGTTACATGGTGATGAAGCCACCATTGACGCTGCTGTCTATGATGATGACGAATGGGATTGACCAAAACATGTAGGTTTGTAATATTTGTCCTGATGGATAGGTCGCTAATGGAAGCGAGCTATTTTAAAACATTACCAACCGACGGTTTTCGTACTTCTCCAAAAACTCCTCTAGAAACAGTTTAGATTCATTATTGACCTCTATGTAAGAGACCGATATAACCATACGGTAAGTGCGTATATACCAGACTGGTAGCTTACGTGTAGCAGCATAAATAGCTGAACCGCCAAGAGACTGCAGCGAAATCTCGCGAGGTCCTCAAGCAGAGGCCGCTGGTAATAATCCAAACAACCCAAATTCCGGCAAACTGGAGAGCCCGAAATCATCTCAGAAGCGCTGGAGCCAAACCTCTGAGACACCTGCGGGAAGCATAGAATGAATGGTTGACTAGACGAGGCGAAGAGCTCCAGTGGTACTCGGATTATTATTTTCACAAGGAATTCTTCGCCGGGCTGAAGGAGATCAGTGGACGGAAAATCCAACATCCCCAGATGCTGGGAAACCAAAGTAGTGAAAAGATGGGCGGGCCTAAGCATATTATGGCAGCCCCGAAATATCACTCTTCAACATTACTCAACTGCAGCAGCACACAATGAAGAACCACTTGGCTTATCTACCTACAGTAAAAAAAACTAAATACTAGATCGCTCAACTGTAACACCCTTTCGGTGCATAGCTCTCATACCACCCGAAGGAAGCACGAGGGCTGGGTTGTGCCAGGTTGCCCAAGCCTAGACAGAGGAAGTCGAGATGCAGATGTCGGGTTCGAACCACGGACCTTCCAGTCAGTAAATTCGCTCTCTAACCAGTGAGTGCAGATGAGGTTGTATGATGAGTTGGTTTGCTAGTCGAGTAGCATCTATCCGTTTGTTGCAGTTTTTTGGGTGTATGTTTCGACAAGTATGGCGTGGAGCATTTAGTTTATGTTCATGTTTTCAGACGACCGGTCCAATGTAAGAAAGCAGCACTGCCGATTTTTCACATTTGTATTGTCTGTGTATCAAATACCGTTTAAGCTTCTGGTTATTTTCTACCACTCTGCCCCGTATATTTTTTCTTCCTAGGTCTCCAAGCTGGGTTGCCGAGCCTTTGCTCTGCTGTTTGATGACATTGAACCTCGGCTTTGTCCAGCAGATCGAGAGGTTTTCACTTCATCGGCCCGTGCTCAGGTTGTGTTTGCCAACGATCTCTACAACTACCTTGGGTGCCCCAACGTGTTCCTCTTCTGTCCAACCGAGTACAGCGCCAGCTTAGCAGTACCAAACATTTCCAAGTCCGAATATTTATCTACCGTGGCTTCCTATCTGGCACCAGGTACAGCCTTTTGTAAATTCGTGCAAAGCGAGGACTTGTGTTGTTCTTGCACATTTCGTCCAATAGACTTGTCTTTCAATAGATATTTCAGCCAGTCTACTCCGAGAAGCACTGTATAACTGTTTCATCCTTTTTGGGAATCATCAGCAGTGTGCATCTCACGAAACTTCGAGAGTTTAGAACTCGCGAGCTTCCGGCCAGTGGCTGAACACTTAATCGTTTGACCAAGAGTGGCTGATCAGCAGTGTGATTAGCTCTCACTTAGGATATAGCGCACCTTATCCCTCAATAACGGAATTCATATCACGTGGTCACGCAGTGACTGAGTGACGACTTTTCAGAGTTGCCTATCCTGCAAAATTCTAGCCTGTCCATACTGACTTGGTCATCCGGTACTTGTGTGTCGATAGCCACTTCCCCGGGATGGGGACCTGAGGCGAGGCAGGCTGACAGACACGACTCATTCACGCAGAATGTAGTGCTCCTGCTGTCGCCTAAAAACCGCCTCCCTACCATTTCGAAGTGCACTGGGCTGGTTACTATGCGATTTCCAACGCTAACTCTGATACTCCCTTATTCTCCTCATTCTGGTGGCATAAGTATAAAATGAAGTTGACATATTGAGACCGATTACAGATTGAAGGGGACTTAGCAGGTATCTTTGATCAGTCAGCGCTCCCGTTTGCCAATCTTTGGACACTGAGACAGAACGTGTATGAGGCTATCTCATAAGATATCACGAATGTCTCCAATGGCCTGTCGCATGTTTGCTGCTCAGGTCCGATTGTCTGAGCACTCCTTTAATGCACACTTGGGACGATATCAATGGGTCTTTTGCCCCGAATTTCTATCGACGATCTCTACTTATACGTCTTGGTTTATAGACAACTTTGACACTGTTGCCAGTTGCAATGATGATGAGTTCACGTCCCAGTGGGGTTTGAAGTGGTCACAGCGGGTTCAAAGGTGCTTGTGAGTGTAGTTCCTCTGGAAAAGCTATTTGGATAGCTGATTTGGTTTAGATTGTGGCAGATAATCATCAGAAATTTGGCTGTCTTTCTTCGTTCATTTCGAAAGCAACTTCGTGAAGGTCGTTCAGTCCAGCACTGTTTCCTTTTCAATTAGAATCTTATGAATGGGTCTCCTTTGAAAGGGACCTAACCATTCAAAGAAGCTCCAACTAACCAGCCCCTGAGTGGCATTTCTCAGGTAGTGGTCTTTCCGTAGAGGAGTGACTGGTTGTTCGCCGCTGTTTGAGACTCTTCCTTTATCTTTATACGCCAATCGCAGTCAACTACGTATTTGGTTTGTCAGTTCTCTTGATGACAGCCGGTGTATTACACAAGTTCCAAACTTTGTGGACAGGCTAAAATCCGAGTTAGCAATATTACAAGGTCTCTATAAAATAGCTATCTCTTCGAGGATAAATTAACCCTGACCAGCCTTTTCAACGAGGCTTCCCTCAGACCATTGGGTATACGCTCCCTGATCTACTTGAGTTGGGTGAAGCGATCGGGGTTCTTGTTCTTTGATGGCGGAGGCCACTGTAATTTGATTTGTCCTTGCTAGATGAAGGTCTCTTGTCAGCACGGCTTTAGAACAAACAACCCACTGTTTCTAGTAGCATGTAAATCTACATAGTTTTGGGAGCCAAATGTCCATGTCTCGTTAATTGAATCGACAACAGGATGCCGTGATCATATTCTGTGCCTTTTACCTCCCTAGACATCGCCATCATTTGGACGGGCCCTTTGGTTGTGTCAAAAAACATCCTCGCCAAAGAACTGGAAGAACTCACAAAGTTGCTGCAACATCCCATTGTCCTGTGGGATAACCTACATGCGAACGATTACGACCAACGTCGTGTGTTCATCGGCCCCTATTCCGGTCGATCCCTGGCACTGCGTCGCAAGGGTCTGATTCGAGGTGTACTCACAAACCCGAACTGCGAATTTGAGGCTAATTACGTCGCATTACATACACTAGCCCAGTGGTCACGGTGAGTCAACAGTCGTGTTCTGAATAGGCTCTTTGCACCCCGTTTGAGGTCTGAGTACACATTTCTGAGCCTGAGTATGATTAGTTTATGGGATTACATACCTGAGAAGGATATCTTACCCAGTGACTGACACTGGGGTTGGTCATGAATTCGAAGGATTCATTGAATCCCTCTCAGTGCCGAATACATTTGTTACCATTGTATCCCGGGTGAAGTCTGAAGATAAACTGACAGTTTCAAGACTGTACGTCTTTCTCTGAACTTCGCGATTCTCTTGGTCCCCTTGGGAGAAGGAAGCTCAGGGGTGGGAGATAAGCACTAATCGGAACTCGCGAGCTCCTAGGTTTCCACAAGGAGAGAACAACTTTTCTGCCCCTTAAACATCCACTAAAAAGGCCTCACAAGTCGAGATTTCTATTGAAGATAATGGTCATCAACGACGCTACTAAAGATAAACGAAACGTGATTATGGCAAGGTGCATTGAATATCCTCAGGCATGATTTTTTTGAGTGCCAGTCACCAGTTCAGTTGAAACACATCCCTGGAATTTTCGCAACATTTTTTTCCTGCTCACCGCTACTTCATGAGGTTTACCGGTTTTTGTTTTCCATCCTAGTCACGGTACTATCAAACCTCAAACCTCACAAATAACCGATAAGGAAATGACTGATGTCGCCAGCCGAGAAACAAACTTGGAGCCGGAAGCAACCGAAGCTGAAGACGATGATGGATTCATTAACGATAGCAACGGACCTTCGGACGGCATTAATCAACCCTCGACTACTTATCGACCCCGAGAAGCGTTACTGGTTGCGCTTCGAGACTGGTTGTCATTGATGCGCCAGGTAAAGGGAACATGTGTGATACATTCTCAGGGCATCTTGCTACCGCTGTTTTGAGCCATATACTTCCATTCGATTGCACTCCAATGAGACCTTGGCTTTAATTGGCTTAGTTATATCAAATATACTAGTCCTTGGCGAAATACACTCATTTGCATACCAATTTGGTTTTGACGGGAGACTCACCTGGAACCCAGCTGAATCTCTCGTTTATGATGTTTTTACCCAGCTGAATGTGCTGCACCAGGCCGCCTCATGTTTCAGTTAGGGGACAGAGTCTTGTTTCTTGCACTAAATTGCACGTCAAAACCAAATCGGTATGCAAATGAGTGTGCTTCGTTAATTTTGTGCAATTCGGATTCAAGTAGAACATAAGGTTGACGGAAACTCGGGAACTGCACCTACCTGATGAGCCCCAAGAAGGGCGAAACCGATCGTGTGATGTTGAAGAGTTTTCAGTGACCTTATGATTAGTGTGTTACGTCTATACAATGCTAGTCTTTGCTTTTTTTCAACTTCCCGGAGGAACAAATAAGCTTTATTGGTTCCTATCTGTGCCTCACCTTTGCCAAATTGTCTATGGATGTCGGTTCACGTTCGACTTCTCACACGTCTGACTGAAAAACATTCCTACATTGTCGTTCACTTATTAAGTAAAACAATACGGGACCTGTGGAGGCAAGCACCCATTTGCAAATTAGGGTGGTAATAACGCTAGATTCAGCCCCATCTCTCGTACATAATGTTATTCAATCGAGGGCACCGCTCATAGGCAACCTTGCGTTTCATTTGGGATGATATTCCAGATATCGTGTTATTTTCTGTCGTGAGAAACTTGTATGGCTCGCTACTGGTTTCACCCTTTTCGAGGCTCGGCGCGTAATTTGGAAGTGAGCTTGATCACGCAAAACCGAACTGATCTATACTGAGCATGCCTTCGTTATTGAAGAATCTAAGTAACATGTGTGAACCTTCTCTGAGAATTCGTCTTCTGAGGAACCAGTTAACACCTGTACCCGCTATTAGTAACTGCGCTGTTAATCGGTTTTGCCCCATCCCAATTCTCGCTTTTCAGCAGAGTGATTACCAAAGGTACATTTTGTGTATTAACTCATCATCATCATCATCATCGACAGCATGACATCAGTGTTCAACACCGATGCTTCACTGCCGTACAACCATGAGTTATTTGAAAGCCTTATTGTGAAGGAAAGAATAAAGGTGGA